>ML800274.1:627735-647233 GCA_009831015.1 Picea engelmannii | reverse complement strand
CTAATGAACAAATAAAAACCTTAGGAAAAATAAATCCTAGGTGTGTGTGAGGATTCATATATGATAAATTGTAATTTGGGGACTAAACATGAACCAAAATATGTATGGTTGTCCAAAATCCTAACAGGAAAACAAAGAGCTGAATATGTAAAGTTGTTAAGGGATTTTTCATATATCTTTGCATGGAAATATGATGACCTCAAAACCTATGATACAAGTCTAATTGAGCATAAGATTCATTTGAAGGATAACACAAAGCCCTTTACACAAAAACTCAAGCAAATTAATCCCATGTTGTTACCAATCATGGAAAGGGAAGTTAAACAATTTCTTAATGCATAAATAATTATTCCTCTTAGATATTCAGACTAGATAGCTAATCTTGTTCCAGTCAGAAAAAAAGAATGGGGAAATTAGACTATGTGTGGACTTTAGGAATCTTAACAAGTTCTCTCGGAAAGACAATTACCCTTTGCCTAAGATGGAACACATTTTACAAAGGGTGGTAGGTTCAAAAAGGATTTCCATGATTGATGACTTTTCATGCTACAATCATATCTATGTGCATCCAAAAGACAGAGAAAAGAAAACCTTTACAACTCTTTGGGGTACTTTTATGTATGCTAAGATGCCATTTTGACTTATGAATTCAGGGGCTACTTTCCAATGAGCAATGGATATTGCATTTATTAGTGAGAAGGATAAATTTGTGGTGATCTATCTAGATGATATCACTGTGTTCTCTAAATCTGATCAGGAACATTTGCAACACTTGAAAAAGGTGTTTTTGAAATGAAAGATGTATGGGATTTCCTTAAATCCTAAAAAATCACAGTTTTCTATGAAAGAAGGTAAGCTATTGGGTCACATTGTAGAGTGGAAGCTATTCATAAACTTACCTTACCTAGATCCAAAAAAGAAATTCAATCCTTCCTAGGAAAAATCAATTTCTTGAGAAGGTTCATATCCAATTTTGTTGAACTGGTAAAATTTATCACTAGTATGTTGATGAAAAACAGTGAAGTGAAATGGACTACAGATGCCAGAAACTCCTTTGAACTGATTAAGCAGGATTTAGCTGATGCTCCTATGTTAATAAGCCATGATTACTCAAAAGAATTATTAGTTTTTTCCTTTGCATCTGATGATACATTGGTTGGTGTACTTCTACATAAAAACATAGATGACTTGGAGCAACCCATTGCCTTCTTTAGCAGAGTTTTAAGGGATGTTGATATCATGGAAAAACAAGCTTATGCATTAGTTAAGAATCTAAAGGCATTTAGATTACATGTTCTTCATTCCAATATTATTGCTTATGTACCCTCAAGTGTAGTGAAGGATATTTTAATTCATCTTGATATTGATGGAAGGAGAATGTTGGTTGCTTCTTTTCTATGCAGGGGTTATCATACCCAGGGTTTGGGTTGACTGTGACCAACAAAACCCTTAATACACTAGCCCTTTCAGCATCACATGCCTGCGTCGATGAAGTCTCACTCGAGGTATCTATTGGGGCTGCAAGAACCAGGTTTTTGCAGCAGTAAGGGAAAGGGAGGCTAATGCGTAAATCATTCTTCATGATCTTAACTTATGTATTTTTTTTATTATTACCTAAACTATCATAGCCATGCATGAACATTCCATCATAACCAATTCATAGACTAAATTCATTCTTCAAAGTATACCATCATTCATGAATGCATAAAGACAAGTAAGAACATAAGGCACAATATCCTTTCTAAACTCCTTCTTTATTCATCTTCTTTATGACTATTACATTCATGATTCTTCCATAACCTCAATCCTCTTTCATGCACACACTCTCACACTTACATACACAGATCTCTATCTCTCTCTATATATATCTATATGTGTGTATCTCTATATCCCAATCCCTTTACATATTTATAACCCAAAATCTAGGGTTTCAAGTTCTATTCTTATCTATCCCAAAATAACCCATTACAATGCTTGGCATAACCATATTCAGTTAATTGGATATTTAACTTCTTCTACTTCTTGTTCTTTATACAACTTTTATGTTGTCTTTCTATTTCTGGAAAGTCCCACTATCATCGTTTGTGATTCCTTTTCTTGCTCGCTTGCTTTATCCTTTTGTCTTTGTGCTATCTCTGTCATTTACGTCCTTCTGCACTTTTTCTATCTTCTCCGTGAATCCTTCCTTTTGTGCAATTCCGTACTTCTGCGCAAATCCTTCCTTCTGCACGCTTTCTTCATACTTAGATTCTTCTCAAAATTATATCCAAAACTGCTTGTCCAACAAGCCCCCAACACTCACCTATGGCTCGTCCCAAGCCACTTAGGCATGTTTCCTATTCTTCCATGTTGTAATGAACTGTTGTGTCATAGCATTAGTTGTTCCCACCACTGTGACAATGGTGTCCTCTTTTACTGTTCCATGTTTATGACTGGTTAGTCGGTATTTTTCCTTTTGTTTCTTTATGTTTCATCACAATACGCCTTAGAGGGTCCTCCTTTACCCTCTTGAAGGCCTCTTCCTGCCTGATGGTGGATTAAGTACGAACAACAACATTGGGAGGTGTGTTGTCGAGGGGCCCAACATCGCTTCTTAGAGGCACAACAGGTGGTAATCCTCCTCTTCCTGTAATCATATTTTTTGTCGGTAATTCTCTTGAGACCGAAAACATCCTCCTTTCCGAATACGTATTTTGGCCACATCTTCTGGCTCAGTTGGGGTGTTGTATAGGAGATAAATTTCCAGGAAACCTCACTTTCAATGGGATCCTGGTCGGTTTCCTTCTCTTTTACTATAATGAAGCATTCATAACCCTTACTGACTCTGGTGAGGTCATCGTGCAATTTTACGCAGGAAACAATGTGATTCCCTTCTTTTGGTATGCACTCAATGCCTAAGTATGGGTCCCCAACTAGCTCCAGTATTGGTTGTTCTTTGCTAACGTCCAGGTCCATAAAATTCAAGTTGGTAGGTTTTTCCACTATATAGTCTTCCCTACTCCTCTCTAGGGAGGTCAGTGGTATTCCTAGCAGAGTTGTTCCCATTTGTCTAAAGTGCCTACTTGACAAGTTGAATCTCGACTCTATTCTCGTTGGGTCTCTCCTATTTTCTCAATGTGATATGAAAAAATTGAGTTCCACTTACGATTTTCTTATGTTGTTGTGGTTTCATGCCGAATGTACCGGTCCCATCCTATTTTATCTAACTCATCCCCTTCACCACCGAAGTTGATGAGTTGTGTCATCATTGCATCTTAATTACCAAATCCTTTAGGTGAGGTCGCCCACGTAGCGTCGATCGACTGTGATTTCTAACAGCTTGCTTGAGTAAATGATTATACAACGCTCTAATGACCCATCACACCGACCATCTAGCTGTCTTTTCCATTCATGACTATATTTAATGATATTTTTGTTCTGCCCTGCGTAGTAATGTGTTGCTCGTTGCAGGTGGGCATGTCCCTAAATTCGTGTTGAACTTGACGTAGTGTCCACTTTGTGTAAGATGATCAGTCAAACTGTGCAAGTTATGATACCTTGGGCTTATGATTACTCTCTTCATTTCCCCTATCACTATATTTTTATGGTTTTTCCCTTTTTCTACTGTTTATGTGGCTTTTCTTGATTTCTTGCTACTATGGTACATCTACTATAATACAAGGTTTTATGCACTGCACAGGTCACTGCGCAGATGGTCGACTGTCTCTATAGAGATTCAGTCGACTTCTATTCAACATTATGTTCAAGATCTGTCCATCCAAGGTTCCCAACCATGTAATACCTATCTCTGCTATCTCTTGCATCACATACGACCCTATCCAATGCATGCGAAACTTCCCTGGGTGCTGTAGATACTTACTATCATAGAGTAGTACCAATTTGTTGACTTGGAATTTCTTGGTATTAATATGTCGATCATGCCATGCCTTCTCTCTGGATTGCAACAATCTCTCCTCTATTTCACCTGTGTCTGAAAGCGCAATGATGGATGATGTTGGGCACATGCCCATTTTGGGGAAAAGGCATGACGTGGAGGAAATACAGTTGGCAGAAAGGCATGTGAGGTGCACATGCAAGAAGATGGGAAAGAAAGACAGCTGGCAAGAAAAGCAGTGGGGGAAAGGAAAACGCACATGCAGAGGAGGAAATCACGCAAGGCCAACATGAAAGAAGACCTAACTAGGTTATGGTTTTGGTAAGAGAATGTAACGACTGATGAGCCAAAGACACATATAAATAGATACCTAGGAGGTTTAGGTATAGGTTCGGTTCTGATTTTATGGAGTGTTACTCGTGTGAGAAGAAGTAACTAGTCTGTAACACTATTGTAATGCAATCCAACCTTGTAAGTTGTTGAACTATAGAGGGTCAGAAGGGTAGATCTTGAGGGTTAGATCACAGGATGAGGAGCTTGGTGTGATCTAGTTCGTCTCATAATAGATCTCAACCCGACTAAGGATGAGTTGTAAAGCACACGGCGATGTAGTTTTGGAACTACCATAATAAAAGAGCTTGAGAGCCAAATCTTTGTGGACGTAACCCAGGAGGGGGTGAACCATGGTAAAACCAGTGTTATGTGATTGAATGTTTGTATCTCTTTTACTGTCTATGAGTAGATGTCAAAATGATATATGAATGAATTAATGGATCTAATTACATTACATGCATGAATGAGAATGACGGTATATTGCTTAATAATTAGGTAGAATTCACAACGCGCACTTCACAAATCCCCATTCATTCCTGGACTGCAATAATTTGAGCATTGCAGTCACCCATTAAGACTATCTTGGGTGAGACTACGCAGTGCACTTTGTGTGTTGTGTTGCCTTCTGGTTTACCAGGAGGGCCGATAGTTTTAGAGGCTTTGTTGGTTCCCCAGTAGATCTGAACCTAGGTCAAATCATGTTAAGTATATAACTAAGATAAGCAACCAACAAATGGTTTTGTTGCTGGTTGGAACAACATATGATTGAGTGGACGAGATCTCTTGAAGACATGTTTAAAGAATATTTGATCTGTTGAAAAAGAATGTAAGATACAGGACCGAAGTGTCAAAAAAAATGAAAATATAGAAGGGAATGTTTATACCCTAGAGACCCACGAAACAGGAAATAGAGAGATGGTTAAAAACAAAGGATCTAGAGTTTGCGTAGCAAGATAGCATAAACCCTAGAGTAACACCGCGCAAATATCTTGAGAAATATGTGTTTAATGATCTGCATGAAGTATTTTTCTGTGATTTTCCACACTTATTGCAACAATGGATATTGAGGTTGAAATACAACCACACAATAAATCGGATCTGACAGTTAGAGTGGAACTCAGTTCAAATTGCACAGTTACAACAGGTGAATAACAAATTCACCCACGCAGTAGATTTTTGGCTCGATAGTATTGTAGTAGGATTTATAACAGAATTTCTAGTAGATACTGCGAATTCGTACAACGCAACAGAGCAAGAGTTTCTACGCAGACCTCATGGAATGTATATTAGATCGTTGTATACTTCTATTAAGATATTACTTTATAACAAAGGTGTAATGACAATGGAGTCAGACAGCTAAAATTCCCTATGTGCATGGGGGAAGGGGGGAAGCACTGACATAAAAAGGAGAAATGGAAGGAAAAGAGGATAAAGGAAAGAATGAGGAAGCCTTGGACCCAATAATGATGGATGATGGCCAGATCAAGTGAATCATGGCGACATCTGGAAGGACGCGCAGTGGAGTACCCTAGTCGTAGCCGCAAGGGAAGGCTTGGCAAGTGATGAAGAGGAGGTAGAGGATCTTCGAGCTCTGGAGCAGATTGAAGAAATCTTGCGTGCAACATATGAGAGGAATACGAGAGGTCCAAGAGCAGGAATAGAAGGCAACAATCCTATCCATATAAATGTTAGTGTGGAACCCATAAACCTATGTGTGAATAACACACCAAGAAGAACACCACCGTTTAGACAACCAAATTTCGGAAGAAGGAAGACAACAGGAAGTACATCTACACAAGGAACAACAACTGGGAGAGTCAGTTCAGGAAGCATTAGTCAAGTATCTACACCACGCGGAGGTAGTATTTCAGCATTCAGGATGGCAAGACGTGATCCCACCATTCGGTTACCAGAATTTCAAGGAGAGGCATTAGAAGACCATGAGACAGACTTGTTTATTTGTGCAAATATATGGGAAGCAAAACATATCACTAATGAAGACATTAAACTTGTGCAACTAGATATCATGCTAAGAGACCGTGCACTAGACTGGTACATGAGTCTAGATGTAAACATTGCATCGAGGACGACAAGGACACTGACAGACATCAAGAAATTATTGATTAATGAGTTCCATAAGCCGAGCTCAGAGGGTCAATACATGAACGAGATGTTAGAAAGCCAACAGAAACCAGGAGAATCTATCTGGGAAATTGACCAGCGATTTAAACATTTGAAAGAGAAATTGAGGTATGCCATGACTGACATGCAGCATAGGCATATGTTTGTGAACTCTTTGTTAGCACACCTAAAATACCGACTAAGACAACATAAATTCCAATCTCAAGCAGAGGCTCTACAAGTAGCCTTGCAAATGGAGGAGAATCGGTACCATAAGACAAATCCATCTATGGAGGAGTTGAAGGAGGATCTGAAGAATCTTACCTTTCAACTCAATCAGAATAAGGGAAAGGACAAGCGTGAAGTTGTTTGGTGTACCACATGTAGAACATAAGGACACCATAAGAACAAATTCCCAACATTCACGCAGTATATGGAAACAAGGATGCCAAATCCATTTCCAACAGGAGGACCTCGGTGTGAAATTTGCAAGACACATGGGCATGATCCATATCATTTTCCTATAATGTAGAAATACCAGACAGTACCAAACAATGCATACTGCACTTTTTGCAAGTCAATAGGGCACAATGACAAAGACTGCATAACCATGGATCTGATGAGGGAAAGGACGTCAAACACATATAGGGTGCAAGATGAAATGATGTTAGGGAAAATTGCACCTCAATTTAATTAGGCACCACCATAGTATAATACTGTGCCACAGCAGTATAACAACGCACAACCGCAGTACAACACTATGCAACCGTAGTATAACCATGCGCAGTATAATTAGGTACCTCAATACAATACACCACGCGGAGATTACGCTGGGTACAGAGGAGGAAGATGAGGTAGAGGAGGTTTTGGACGTGGAAGAGATCTAGTAGAGTGCCATAACTACCAACAGCCAGAGAACTATGCAAGAAAATTTCCACTACCACCTGTGACATGCATGTATTGTCATGCAACAGATCATGATACAAAGGATTGCACAACACTGTTGGGGAAGATACAGGAAAAGCGAAATTAGAACAATTAGAACATATAGTGGATCTCTACAGAAGCTAGGGAAGATGGCAGGAACATCAACATAGTGATGTGTGGAGGTGCTAAAACAGGAGATGATGCAGTTAAATAGGAACTAGTACAACACCATTGGATTAAGAAGAATAACGAGCCACCTAAGCGAATTGATGCAGAAAAGGAGAAGGAGACCTTTAAGGAGGCTAGACAAGAATTTATCAAGCAGAATATTGCATCTACATCTACCGCACAGCATACCCAAGATGCCACAATGTATGAAATGTCGTCAGCATTGGACCATACCAGTGAATTCCACCCAGGAAACCAAGTAAGTTGTATTAAAACTTTCCTGCAATCCTGTATTCAATTATTTAAGGATCCATCATCTATTATAGTATTACAGAATTTGTTAGATAGATGTACCAAAAAATCTGAGGGAAAGTTATAACAGAGGATAGTCAACCACCTCCATGCCAAAAGGATAACCAATAGAGAGTTTAGACTGAATGCCAACATCGAAGATTTTAACATCGGCGGTGTGATATTAGATCTGGGATCTGAAGTGAATGTATTACCCGAAAAGACATGGCAATGCATGGGAGAACCTACCTTAGGCTACTCACTAGTCCAACTGAAGTTAGAAAACCAACATAAAGTTTTCCAATGGGGAGGCTCAAAGGAGTGACAGTAGATCTGGATGGAGTGGGCACTAAGGCAGACTTCGAAGTGATCAAAATCATTGACGACACAACACCATATCCAGCATTACTGGGGTTGGATTGGGCATTTGAAAATCATGCAATAATAAACCTGAAGACTAGGAAGATGACATTTGATTCAGGAGAATACAGGGTTATTGCGCCCCTAGATCCATTAGAAGATGAAAGATTTGTGGAACCAACATGTCTAGATATGGAAGAAATTAACCAACTGTATTGGACCACCACGCGCACCAAAGATTACATTAATCCAACTTTCAATGGTGTACTTAGCTGGAGAAGTATCACGTTATGTGCTTCTGACTAAGACACAGGTATGGAGAATTGGGAACAATGCCTACATGAGGTCTCAACCAAAAGATGTGCACGAATAGACCGCGCAGCAAGGTGGGTTGGGACAGAAGTCAGAGAACTTCCAAGTTTCTATGGAATAAATGACTTGGAAGAATTCCTAACGAGATATGAGGATGAAGTATCAGACAGTCAGATATTTTTATCTCTCGACATCACACTTAAGACTACACCTAAAAGATGGTGGGGTGCACACAGAGAAACAATCAAGGATTGGTAGCAATGTAAGCGGTTACTACACATTAGGTTTGGCATAGAACAAAGAAGCAACCAGCTGCAGAAATATGATGGACAGGGGGCACCAATGAGACACTTGGAGAAGTGTAGAGCATTGTGAAAAATGACACCCCAAGAGGAATCGCCTCATCATTTTGTACACACATTATAAGGCATCTCAGCAAATTGGTATACATACCAGGAACTGTGCAGAGGAACGATGAGATGGATAGTACTACAACATAAATTTACAGTCGCTTTCTCATTTGAACATGAGAACCCAAATATAGATACAACACTTAAACAAATAAGAGGGGTGATATTCATTAAGGAACCAGAAGTTGAATTCATAACATAAGAACAACAACATAACAGACAGTAAAAGAATTGTTGTCATGCTACCATGTGCAAGAAGAAGTACCAGATGAAGATGATCCATGCGATATTCATATTGAGGAAGTTGAAGGAGAAAGAGGAGTGGAAGGTCCACCTCTAGAATCATAAGTAATTGCGGTGCCAATCAAGGTGAATAGAGTCAACATTGGGACAGTTGAGAATCCCAAAATGGCAAGCATTGGAGACTACTGGGACGAGCAAACAATGGGTAGGATAAAAAAATTATTGTGCGAGTACAGTGACCTATTCCCAACGAATTTACATAAATGAAGATTATTGCAAGAGAACTTGGACATATGAAGATCCCTCTCAAACTGGAGGCAAGACCTATCAGATATAGGCCTTACAAATTGAACCCCATCTACAATAATAAAGTAAGAGCAGAAATTGATAGAATGTTGGAAGCAGGAATCATAGAACCAATAGAAGAATCAAAATGGATAAGCCCCATGGTAGTTCAGAAGAAAGAACAAGGAGGCATAAGAATATGTGTAGATCTGAGAAATCTCAATGATGCTTGCCTACATGACCCCTTCCATACACCCTTTACAGATGAAGTCCTATAAAATGTGGGAGGCCAGGAAACATACTCATTCACTGATGGATTCTTAGGCTACCACCAAATCAAGATAGCACCAGAAGATCGATACAAGACTACCTTTGCAACAGAATGGGGATCCTACCAGTACATAGTCATGCCTTTTGGACTGAAAAATGCACCAACAATTTGTCATTGTTGCCTTCAAAGAATTCATCCATTAGTTTTTAAAAGTATATTTGGATGATTGGACAGTGTACAACCTGTTGAAGGATCATGAGGTGTTGAGGATGATGTTAGAAAGATGCAGGAAATTCCAAATATCCTTGAACATTAAGAAATGAATATTTTGAACA
Organism: Picea engelmannii; assembly: GCA_009831015.1. Lineage (NCBI taxonomy): Eukaryota > Viridiplantae > Streptophyta > Pinopsida > Pinales > Pinaceae > Picea > Picea engelmannii. The sequence goes on along the minus strand of ML800274.1, from coordinate 637,303 downwards.
CCCTTTGGAATTCTATTGGGTCACATAGTATGCAGACAAGGTTTGATCGTGGATCCTGCAAAGATTGCAATAATTGTGAACTTACCACCACCAAAATCAGTGCTCCAGCTGCGAGCCACATTGGGACATACAGGATATTGCATAAAATTTACAAATGGGTATGCACAGATCACTGCATCGATGGAGAAATTGCTCAAGAAGGATACTAAATTCCAGTGGAATGAGAGATGTCAGCAAGGATTGGAAACCCTGAAGGAGAATATGGTCACAACACCCATCTTAGTATTTCCATATTGGGAGAAGACATTTCATGTGCATGTAGATGCATCATCCATAGCCCTGGGAGCTATTTTGGCGCAACCAGGAGCAGGGGATTTGGACCATCCCATAGCATTTGCATGCAGAAAACTGTCAGACTCCGAACAGAATTACAACACTACAGATCGAGAAGGTATGGAAATGGTGTATGCACTTCAAAAGTTTAGGCATTACCTACTTGGAAAACATTTTAAGATGTTCACAGATCATTCATCCCTTAAGTACCTAGTCAACAAGTCAGTGTTGGGGGGGGAGAATATGTCGATGGTTACTGTTGTTTCAAGAATTTGACTTTGAAGTCATATTTAAACTAGGGAAGTTGAACGCATGACCTAATCACTTGTCAAGGATCACCAATGGAGAGGAGCATACAAACTTAGAGGATGCCTTCCCTGACGCACAGTTTTTTTCAGTCCAGGTTGCGGATGATTATTTTGTTGACATTATCGAGTATTTAAGTACAGGGACTACACCACAGGAACTTAACACTATGTAGAAGAAGAATCTGGTTGTCCAAGCAGCCGACTACTAGTTGATTGCAGGGAACTTATATAAAATAGGGGCAGACAACATCTTGAGAAGGTGCACGCTAGAACATGAAAGGCCTGGGATATTAGTAGAATCACATGAAGGAATAGCGAGAGGACACTATGCAGAAAAAGATACCATGCAGAAGGTACTGTGCCCAAGATTATGGTGGCCAACTATTCATTGAGATGAAAAGGAATATTTCCAACAATGTGACATTTTTCAGAGGGTTGGAAAACCAAACAGATGGGATGAGATGCCCTTGCACCCACAAGTAATGCTACAAGTGTTTGAAAAATGGGCCATCAATTTTTTTGGGCCTATTAACCCACTCGTAAGAAGATCAGGCACGCGATACATCATCACTGCAACATAATACCCCTCAATATGGGTAGAGGCAACACCAGTTAAATATTGTAGTGCAAAGACAACAACACACTTCTTGTTTGAACATGTGCTCACCAGATATGGATGCCCAAGGATTCTGACGAGTGACCAATGCACTCACTTTATCAATAGCACTATCAGATCTCTAACTGAAGAATTCGAGGTCTACAATCATAAAATTACGCCATTTCACCCTTAGGAAAATGGAACAGTGGAATCCTTCAACAAGATCCTAGAGAATGCCCTAACCAAGATCTGCAATGTCAATAGGGACGAATGGGATTCAAAGATACCAGCATTATTATGGTCATATAGAACTACATATAAGAAGCTGGCAGGACAGACACCATTTATATTAGTGTATGGACAAGAAGCAGTGGTGCCATTAGAATTCTTGGTACCCAGTCTACTTGTCGTACAAATTACAAACATGACAGAGAGAGGCGCGGTACAAGAAAGGTTAAGTTAGTTGATGAGCATGGAAGAAGATAGGATTCTAGTAGGATTTCACCAGGAAGTACAAAAATCAAGGGACAAATCTTGGCATGAACGACATATCAAGAGGAAAATTTTCAAGGAAGGAGACCTAGTCCTAATGTATGACAACAAGTTTTTTCAACATCCAGGAAAGTTCAGAATGCATTGGTTGTGACCATATGAGGTCAAGACTATCACAGGCGGAGGAGTTGTACAGTTGAAGGATTTGGAAGGCACATAATTAAGGGGCATGATCAATGGGAGTCGAATGAAGTTGTAAAAGGACAGTCGACCACCCACAACTTGAAAGTTATCGTGCAAAAAAAAAAAAAACACGCGCGCAGGTGAGCAAATCAATGCGACAAAAAAGAAAAGAGTATGTGCGAACATGTCATTGAGTCAGCACAACGAAATAAGAATATTTCGCTAGAAGTAATGAGTATTGAATTCAAGGACTCTGCACGCTCAAAAATCCTAGTGTGCCAAAAAAAGGACCAACAGTCAAAAAAGATGGCAATTCGAACAATGACGGCTGTGGAATTCAGGCGCCAACTGGTGGTGGCTATTGAAATTGTGACAAACATACGGCAGTCCAGACACAGAGGTAAAGGAATTAGTGTGATGGAAAGGGAAAAGTATGAAAACACAGTGCACGAGACAACATTTAACAAGTACAACGGTACCACGCGTAGGACACACTGCCAAAAGTGAAAAAGGGACAATTATCAGTGTAGAACAGTTGTCACCTCGTCGTCCCACTATAAAGTCAAAAAAAGGAGGGAAAGCAACTCATTTTGTCATTTGTTAAGGAGACGAATGTAGAGCTGAGTGAAAGAGTGATAGAGCAAGAATTCGATCGAGCATCCATCGAGTTCACAGATTTACAACCCAGACCTCTTCGCAATGTCACCACCACGAGTTGGAGAGATGGATAGGGTTGGTCGGAACACGAGAATTATTGCTCATGCGACAGACACAAGAGAGAAAGAAGTACCCATAGTGGTGGATGTGGATTAAATCCACACACTAGAGTACGCAGAAAACCCAATGACGATAGACAAGGAACATAACCTAGCGCAGGAAGCCGAGAAACTAGAGGAGGAAACGAAGAGAACCGAGTCTGACACATCGAGGGGACCAGGGCCACGACAGGCTTAGTAGGTCACAGGTTTAGTGCCATAGAGATACGAACTAGAATTAGGATAGGCTGCAACCCATGAGGATGCACCTGAACTGGGGGACTCATCCCCACAAGCCAAATGGAAGGGTCACGCTGAAAGTAGCGCGCACAGAGGGTCACGGACCCAAGTAGAAGGGACCCTAGTTCTGCCGAAGATTTTGAGCGGGATGCGTATAGATGATGACATGGTCAGTGTAGTGACTTCCATCAAGTACTCTGACCATGATGTGGCAGATGTCACCAAATTTCCAGACCTAGTGCCCTAGAATTACCTAGAAAGAAGGGAAGAAGGCTCATCAGGCATGCCACTATTAGAGTCGACGCAGTGGATTCTTGGGTTGTATAACATAGGCATCATGAATTTACTAGATGTCCCACACTTTGGACAGGGAAAGAATATTAACACCTACGTCGAGCAACTTCTTTCACGAGTGCGTGGAAGAATCTTATGGATGGATAGGCCGATGTCTATCATTGTGGACCTCATCACATAAATCACAGGGCTACCCACATTTGGGGAAAATCCAGAGAAGTACCTGGAGGATAAGACTAGAGCCAAGGCCATCTCGGATGAGATCAAGGCCAAGTATGGCACAAAGCATGGTAATAGGGGCATCAGGATCAGTGACATCAACGATCCTGCAATAAGGTTTTCCACCAGACTCCTCAGATGCAAACTAATGCACAAGGGTCACAAAGAGGAAGTACCAGGCGGTGTGGTCATCGTCGCCGCGCAGTGTGCAAAGGGGAGATCGATGAGCTGGGCCCCATACCTCTTAAATTCATTCTTAGAGGACTGTAAGGACACACATGATTGGGGCTCAAGGTTCCATTACTCATGGTTACTCATCCTCATTGGCTAGAAGGAACCGATATACAACAAGTACCTGGAGAGACTAGGAAAATGTGGCACAACACGCTACATATGACTATGTAGCAGTGCAGACCCAAAGAGAAATAAGACAAACATATACATATTTGCGAGGTATTTCATAGAAATTTAAGACCTCATTGCGGATACATGGCGCATTTCACCAGAGACTGTCCAGGAGTTTGGAGAAGTTGCTAACTTCAAGGCAACGCGTCATAACTTATGGATGCAAGAAAAGAGAGACAAAGCCAAGGAATGGCTACAACTCAACTAGTGTGTGACGACGGAAGAAATCCATAGAGAATTCCAGGAGTGGCCCGAAGAATGGAAGGTATCGGAGATCCCAGTCGTAGTATCAAACTCACAAACTCAAACGCAGGGAAGACCAGCCCCAACACACAAAATAGGCACCAATGGTGCCAGAACTAAAAAGAGGAGTATGCAAGGTCAAGAAGGGGGAAGCGCCCCAGCCAAGAAGAAGTCGAGACAACAAAACATACCACCAAGGGGCTCTACATAGGCTCCACCGTGCGTAAAACAACCACCAATACATTCAACGAAAGAAGTGAGCATGGAAGAAATAGGCACAGGGACACGGAATATCCCTGAGGAGGAAGAACAAGGGACAAGAACCCAAGATATTCTTGAGGCAGAAGAAACATGGCCAACCATTTTCGGAGATACTCATATTCCCACTAGTTCTAAGCCATCATCCACCCAGGAGAAGAGTCAAGGGGAGAAAACTAGTGGTGGTCGAAAGAAGGAAAAGGCCCACAAACCACAGAGCCATATATCACTAACCCCAGACGATGTGGAGTTAGTGGCAAAAAAAGTCGAGGAGATATTGACTGAGGTGTGGGAGAATGTGGAGAATCATAGGGCTCCAATTGCAGATCAAGTGTAAGAGATAAAAACTGCGCTGGAGAAGCTAAGGATCGGGGCAGCACATGCACCAAAAGAAAAACCCATGCAGGATAAGGAAGGAGTGCCAGTGCCTAAAATAGTGCATTTTGCAGTGCAGGCCAGCACCAATTTCATCATCGTGCCTAAGATGATGCTCCTTGATGAATAAACAATGCAAAAACCCCTAAAGGACATCGAGACGTTGGATGTGGCATTGGCCAAGATTTCAAAAAAGGCGTTGTATAAACTTTAGGTAAGCATTGCGTAAGAGATTTAGTCTAGAGAAAGAGCGGATGCAATGAACCTACAGGTATCCCCGACAGAAAACATCTCGATGAAGGAATATCTCAACCTTGAAGCGCAACAAAATGAGAGAGCGCAGCAAAAAGTGGAAGAGATAGAGAATCAGATCCACATACTGTTTCAAGCAATTCCCAAGAACATGAATGAGGTGGCAGGGTCTTCGGAAGAGAAGCTGCGAAGGATAGAGCAGACTCTCCAACAATATAAAGAGAAAATTAAAGGGTTGGAGGAGCATGTCACACCCACAACTCCCCCAAAAGTCAGAGTGCGGCAAGAACAAGAGGCAACAGTAGTTGCGGAGGAGATCAACCAAAGCATACAGATAGTCACTGAGTTGTTAGAAAAGAGCGTGCAGTTGTGGACTCACCTCCTAGAGGATGGAAGCCTCCAGGAACTACACGAGAAGGAAAATAAACTCCACGCAACAATGTTAGAAGTGAAGCAGTGACAGAAAACAATGTCATTGCCGAATAATACAAAGACTGCCACTGAAATGAAGGCTCTGTAGTTGGAAGAGAAAGCGTTGCAAGCATAGAAGACAACAAGACAAGTGATGTTGGAACCCCTGCAAGAAAAGGCAGAGCAACTGGTCATGGAGAGCGACACAACTAAGAGGAGCATTGAGCAGATCGGGTCTGAGGGAGGAGAGATTTTACAATCTCCTATCACGGAGCAGGTGGTCATTGTTATGGCCGAAAAGAGTAGGCAGGCTCACCAGTAGTGCCAGTAGATAACGGAAATGTATGACGCACTGCAGCAGGTAGTAAAATATGTAGGAAGTAGGCAGTGACAGCGGCACAAGTCAAGCAGTGACTCAGGATGAGTCATGATATCAGTGTTGGGGGCGTCTTGGGCACAGGACCATTTTGGGGAAAAGGCACGATGTGGAGGAAATACAGTTGGTAGAAAGACATGTGAGGCACGCATGCAAGAATATGGGAAATAAATAAAGTTGGCAGGAAAAGCAGTGGACGAAAGGAAAACGCGCATGCAGAGAAGGAAAGCGTGCAAGGCCAACATCCAAGAAGACCTAACTAGTTTACGGTTTTGGTAAGAGAATGTAACGACTGGTGAGACAAAGACACATATAAATAGATACCTAGGAGGTCTAGGTAGGGGTTCAGTTCTGATTTTATGGATTGTTACTCGCGTGAGAAGAAGTAACTAGTTAGTAACACTATTGTAATGCAATCCAACCTTGTAAGTTGTTGAGTTGTAGAGGGTCAGAAGGGTAGATCTTGAGGGCTGGATCACAGGATGAGGAGCCTAGTGTGATCTAGTCTGCCTCATATTCGATCTCGACCTGATTGAGGACGAGTTGTAAAGTGCGCAGTGTTGTAGTTTTGGAACTACCATAATAAAAGAGCTTGAGAGCCAGATCTTTGTGGACGTATCCCAGGAGGAGGTGAACCACGGTAAAACCGATGTTATGTGATTGAATGTTTGTATCTCTTTTACTATCTATGAGTAGATGTCAGAATGATATATGAATGAATTAATGGATCTAATTACATTACATGCATGAATGAGAATGATGATATATCACTTAATAATTAGATAGAATTCAGAGTGTGCACTTCACAGATCCCCATTCAATCCTGGATTGCAAGAATTTGAGCATTGCAGTCACACATTAAGACTATCTCGGGTGAGACTGCGTAGTGCACTTTGTGTGTTGCATTGCCTTCTGGTTTACCAGGAGGGTCGATAGTTTTATAGGCTTTGTTGGATCCACAGTAGATCTGAACCTGGGTCAAATCATGTTAAAGGTATAACTAAGATAAGCAACCAACAATTGCAATGTGTAGACTAGGTACAATGAACTCCATTGGCATTACTGCTTCATGTGCATAGACCAACCAGAACGATGTCTGCCCTATCATCTTCTTAATTGTAGTTATGTATTCCCATAGTATCATAGGGATGCGTAAGTCCCAATCGTCTCTTCCAACATTACAAATCTTGGTCAAATCATTCTCCAAAATTTTATTGAAAACTTCTACTATTCAATTAGCATGAGGGTGATATGGTGTACTTTTCTAATGATGAATCTGAAATTCTTTAGTTAATGTAGGAATGGTTTGGTTAATAAAGTGTGTACCTTGGTCGCTAAGTAGTATGAGTGGACATCCAAACCTAGTGACAACATTCTCAAATAGAAACCATGTGGAATTATTTGCAATGCAATCAATAATAGGTGTTGTTTCTGCGCACCTGGTTAAATAATTGATCGCAGTACTCGTGAACGCAATTGGATGATCGATTGCACCTTCGCTTGGTTGTGACAGTAATGTGCCCAGTGCAATGGATGATGCATGGACATGAAACTCTTTGTCCAATCTAGGAAGACTAAAATGGGTACAGTGACCAGTCTCTGCTTCAGTGTGTCCAACCCCTTAAGGCAATCCTCATTCCATTGGAACTTGACTTCTTTTTTCGACAACTTTTCCATGGGTGTTGTAATCTACACATAGCCTTGAATAAACTTCCTGTAATAACCTGTATGGACCAAAGTTGCTCGTAATTGTCTGACTAAGGTTGGCGATGCTAATTACATAATAATGACAATCTTGGTTGGGTCAACCAATAGGCCTTTCTTTCATACGATATGTCCTAGTAGAATTCTGAATGGTGCCAGAAAGATGCATTTCTTTAAGTTCAACAAAATATAACAATTGTTGCATCGATCTAACATGAGCCAAATAACTTCGATATGATCCTATAGTGGACTGAATACCATCCAATTGTCTAAGTACACTTCCAAAAATTTATGGATGAACTCTTTGAATGCATCCACAACCACTCTAGAAAACACTGGAGGATCATTCTTTAATCCAAATGGCATCATCGTGTATTGATAATTACCCCATTCTGTCGCAAATGTGGTTTTATGTCTATCCTCCTGTGCAATTTTTATCTGATGGTACCAAGAGAATCCATCACTAAATGAATATGATTCTTGACCTCCTAAAGAGACTCATGAGGAGGCTCTTTGTAGCACATAGTCAAAGGGTGAGAAAAATATTTCCCTCGTAGTAGCAAAGAAGAAGGACAATAATTCTTCTCATGGTGAGAAGAATAACATGACTAAGGTGAGATGTTATGCATGTCATGAGTTGGGACATTATACAGACCAGTGTTCGAACAAGAAGAAGAAGAGGTAGGAGCCATAGGTATCAACATCATTTCAGGTTCTTGAGTTCATGAAAAAGTTCGAGGAGGAATTTTCCTTGATGGCATGTCTTGCAGGTATTGGGTGCCTAGGATGTACAGGCACTCTTGCATGGTTATTGGATAGTGGGGCCTCTCGGCACATGACGGGGATGAGGTCTGTATTTCTCGATTTTTCATAGATAGACTCAGGAAGCTATGTGGGGTGTGGGGTTAGAACTAGACATGTTCTAGTTGTGGAGGGAGTTGGAAGTGTCAGATTCCAGCTAGAGTCAAGAGGATATCTCGAGTTGGCCGAGGTATTATATTTTTCTGAACTATCAATGAACTTGCTCTTTGTGCCATATTTTTAGATAGATGGATGTGGGATTGTTCTCTCTCAAGGAATAGTGTACCTATATCCAGAGGTAATCTCTTATGACCCATGTGCGTTGCCTGGAGTCCAGTCAGAGAGATTGTACAGATTTCTTTTTCAACTTGTAGTTGTATCCAATGGATGGTTGGAGTCTAAGTATGATAGTGGTGAGGATTTAGAGAGAGGACCTTGGACGATTAGGTCTCTTAATCAAATTTCCATGTAGGTAGTTGGAGATACTTCGAGTTCAAAGGGAGCAGAGGCTTCCAGTGCAGTGGGAGTGACTATAGCAGTAGAGGACATGATGGGGTTAGATATAAATCCAGGTTGAGGCTCTAGAATTACCTCCCTCGCTAAGAGGGAGTGTTAGATTTTGGTAGCTTGGAGGAACTTCTGCATTGCCTACACTCAGCATGTAGAAGAGACCGAACATATTTCTCTCTTAAGTGACTTGATAAAGTGATTTTATAAATTCATCCCAAGGAGAGGATAAGGACACATCACAACAGGATTTTCAACATTTAATACAACCCTTTATCGTACAACAACTGAAGGTGGGTTGTATAAAATTTATTTCTATTTGTATATCTGAGTCAAGGCAATAAAATTGAGGCAGGAATTTATGTTATTGTTTGGCATGATTTCCAAGGTGTTCTGTTGGGTGGACTCCATATAGTCAAGGATTGTTCCATACAATAAATATGGGCACGGATTTCAAGGGTTGTATTGTTCTATTTATATTGTACATCATCATACACTTGCAATGTGTTTCGTACAAATTTAGAGAGATAAGTTGTTGTGTATTTAATGTTGATGTTGTTGATGTTGTAAACTCAAAATTTTCCTAAGATATCAATAAAAAGAATATCTCCTAGACTGGTTTTCCTCTTATGGGTTTTTCCAGGGGCATTGACCAGAAAATATAAGTGTCGAATGTAGTTATTTTCTCTTTCCAATGGATTTTTAATCAGCTCAATTGGACATACCAATCAAAAAAATTTATAGTTTTAAGTGAACATACCTTTGAAACCCTGATTTGGAGTATGTCCTTCTAGCCGACCTTCCTTCTGATGTA
>ML800274.1:587834-602315 GCA_009831015.1 Picea engelmannii | reverse complement strand
CCATTGCAAAAACATCAATAGTTTTGAAGGTTGATAACTAGATTAATCTTATACTCTTTAGATTAATCCCCATTTTTAATCCCCAAATTAGCAATGTGTATTGTAAAAATGATCTACGGCCACATGCCAAGCGATGTAATATGTAAACAATGCATATCGAAAATAATAAAATAAAATGTATCATTGGTTGTAGACAGACACAAATAAATTCATGGGGGCTAATTTTCCACAAGAGAGGGGATCCAAGGGGAGGAATTATACATGCCTATTAAACGAAAACCATCATTCTAAATTATTTTAGTATGAACGTTCTATTTTCCTTTGTGGGTGTTTCAAAGACCAATCATTGAATACATGTGAGGGGGTTCGTGGTAAAATTCACCTCTCATATTTATTGAAAACATGGTCTTGAGTAAAATCAACCTTGGGAAATGTGAGAGTCAACATACATGCGATAAAACGAAATTTGAATAGGAAGAGAAGGTGGCTTTTACAGTTGGGTAAAAGAGAGAAAGTGTGTGTGGAGTTTTGGTAGATATCAAGCACCCATAGTGAGTTTTGTGGATAGCTTGTGGAGTTGGTAATTACATGAAGAAGTAGATTGTTAGGCCTACGAGTGATATTTATGTGTATAAATTTTCCAAGTGATAAGGTGAGGTGTTGTTGTTAGAATTCCTCTTACAACTGGAATTCCTAAAGTCTCCATCAAAGAGATTTCTTTACCAACCCATGTTGGAGTCATGGATGGAAGTGGATAGTCTAAGGGACTGTGTGGTAAAGAAGGGGATCCCATTCCTTAGGTTGTGTGGGTTGAGGGGAAATAGAGCTGGTGGATTGGAATTGTTGTCGGAATTAGTTTCTATGGATTATATCGAGTTGTGAGTGGGTAGTAAACACCCATAGGAGACATCCTTTCTTTTGGATTTGTATCCCTAGATCGGGGGTGACTTATTGTTTAGATATCCAAAGTAGCAAGTCTACAATTTAGTGGAATGTCCTGCATCTGCAACCAATTGTGTAAAAAAATTTCAAAAGATAAGTGTTTTGACCACTCTGTCATTCACAGTTTTAATTTTATGAATGAATATTGCATTTACTTTGTATTTTGTATGTATGAATGATGATGTGTGTGTTTAATCATTTTCATTCATGAGTTTAAATATTATTAACAATTGCTTAAGATTATATGTTGTGATGCGTATATTTCCGCATTTAATTTGGTATCAGCATTATAGTTAGTCGATTTAGTCATAGCGGGACTTGGTGTAGAAGTTGGGTATTGTTGAGCACTCAACACACCCTACAAAATCCTTTGTCAATTTTTTACTTTTTGGGGAACCACTTGATCTTCTGCACTTTCTAATTCGATTTCATTTTTGAAAAAATGTTTTGACTTTGTTTGTTTCCATGATTCTTATCACCTATTCAGGTTTTCTTGAACTTACGAAACTTCATGACTAAAATTATCTTAAACACCTTAATAAAGAATCGGCAGTCGAACAATTCATCGAAAGCGATCAAGGTCGACATCAGAAGGAATTTAAAGAACAAAAACAACCACTCGTAAAAACTCAGTTGCTCAGCGTCGATCTCCATCGGCATTGGCAAAAGGAATTTTTTGTTTGTGTCAATTCTTGCATAAGGATATCATCGATAGCCGATTCCCCTTCGACATCGGTAAAAGACGAGGGGGACAGACATTATCGAATAGAAAAATGATATGTCTGATGGTCGATGCCCCGATGCGCTTCATTGATACCAGGGAAAAATCAGAAGGATCATCGCCAACATTTTGACCACGATAAAGGTTATCCTCGATCATCAATCCCTGATGTGTTTTTGGCATCGGGAATTTTTCAAGGGACCTGATCCGAAAGCAATTTGATAGGTTTATTTTTTATCGTTGACCCTGGATACTTTTCCAGCATTGGCAAGCGAAAGTTTGTTTTAGAACGAATGACTTAAGGAAAGTCTCGACTCCGATTAATACATGCGATTTAAGTCACCGGTCTTCAATGCCACGTGTCTTTACCAGATTGGAGAACCGTACGGTCTATTTTTCCCCGAGTCATTCTTGGTTCCCTAAGTCCGAGTCACACCTCTGAGTAAGTGTTGCTACATCAGAAATGTACGGTAAAATAGATCGGCGTCAGCACTTTTTGCAGGAGGTTATCAACGAAAACATTCATAATAACACCCCCGATCCCCGATCCACCCACTGAGAGTGCAAAACGATGGGATGTTTTAGCATTAGATACGATCGGATTTTGAGCATTTAAGGAGCTAATTAATACCAAATATTGCATTAGTTGCTACCTCGTGCACCAATCAAAACAGTCATTTAAAATCACCAATAGACCACATCACCATCCGCACCTCCACCGTCAACCCACGATGAATTTAATTTATAGAGATTCAGTGGCAGATTTGTTAAAATTTCACTCATAACTCGAAATTGAATGGTTGATGCGACACGGTAAAATATTCTTTGTTTAAATTCTCTTGAGTTGTTGTAAGCGAAATCATTTTGTGCATAAGAGAATTCTAGAGCATCCAAAGGAGCAAGGTGAGCGACTCGAAGGCTGTATCAACTCTGTATTTATCAAAATAACCAGGTTTTAACAAGCTTCAGAGGTATGTATCCGAGTCTGTAAATTTTACATGGCTATAATTTATATGTTTTTATCTGGTTTTTGTTTTACACAGTCTCTGAAATTTTATTTTAGTTGTTGGAACAATGCCGCCAAGAAATCTAACCACTAGACGATCGTCGAGGGCATCGAAGCTGAAAGAACCAAAGGTAGGTGAAGGCTCTTCTCCAGGGGGTGCAAAACAATTGGAATACACTCTAAGGCTGGAACCTGTCATTAAGACGACAACAAAGAAGGTTTTCATCCAGCCTCCAACCTTTGGGGATACAGAGGCAAGCACGGGATCGAAGATGGCGCTCCCACATTGGGGGGATCTCTTTAACAGGATCAGTCGAGAGGAGTACCCAGAATATGTCCCACAGGGTGATCCATACGTAAGGGTACTTGACGACCAGGTATTCCTGAACATTTGATGGTCGTATCCACATATGGTGGCAAGTAGAACCCCCATTTTTTCCTGCATAGAAGTTCTTAAATGGCTCATCGACCACAAAGAAACATCGAAGTGTCTAATCAATGATGGAAATGGCGGGTGTGTCATAGTTTTCCTCCCAGTAGAAGTTCAAAAGTATTACAAACTTGGGGAACCAGAGGAGTGGCTAAACACAGACTTCATCGTGAAGTTCTATGAACACCATGACACCATCTGAGTGATGGCCTCATATTGGAGGGAGGACAATAATTTTACCAACCGGAGCACTAGCTGGTATGGGAAAGCTAAGTTAAGAGAGCCATGCGTCTATTTGATGGATCTCATCTGTCGATTATCCAGGGAGAAATATTGTTCCAGGTTTTTAGAGGCATGGATGCCTTTGGCATACACAGTTGTGATCGTCGGGTGTAGCTTCAACTGGGGAGCAATAATCTCCAAGCAACTAAGAATTTGGGTGCAACAGGCCCAGGTGTCGAAGGAAGGGGAAGCACCAACGTTTTATATGGCTTCATACTTTCTCGATGTCATGTGTTCCAGAAACGTCTTCGTTGGCATGAATCAGAGCTGGCATGTTGTAGAGGTTCTGGTCCACATCTACTTCAGCATGCTATTTGAAAACAGGTATAAGAAATCCTACTCCCTCATCTGCGATGAACTCATCGCCCGAATTTATTTTATTCTTTTTAAGAAGGAATGCCCAAGGCTATCGGCGATAGCCAAAAAGATGATATCCAAGGTAGGTCATTGATATTTGGATGAGCACACCACCTAAATCAGGGTGTTCGAGGCCATCAGAGCACCACATATCCTACCAGTTCATGTCCCAGACCGTCTTGTCATAGGAGAAATATGCTATGAAACCATCTTGCAAGGCTACAACGCCACCCTGGTCAAGGACAAGAAATGGGTGATCATACCCTATGGTTTCCATGAAGGGTTCTACTTGGTAAAGGATACTACTCAAGCCAAACAAGAAGAGTTGAGCCAACTCGAGTTCAGATTCCCCATGGGATGATTCCATAAGCATGATCCAAAGGGCCTAGTCTTACAACATGATTCACAAATGTCGTCTTGTTGGTCGTACACCCATGACAAATTCGAAGACGAAGTCTTCACAGAAACTGCCTAGGACTGGGACGAGGTGGTACAAAGTATGGTCGACCTGAAAATGACTAGGTTTAGGGCCATTATCCTAGATGAATAGGAGACGAAAATAGAACAGTCGGCACAAGAAGCTCTCAGAGCCAGGGAAGAAGTCATAGCGGCAAAGGCCATAGAGATGCAGAACAGGGAACTGACTATGAAATTGGAGGAACAAGAAAGGGGAATGATCCTAATAGAATAGGCACAGCGAGTAATCTATTAGCTGCAGAATGACCCAGATCTCATAGAAATGGAAAGGGTCACTGTCGACAACCCAATTGAGACTCGGGAAGGTCCAAGTGGACCGGAGCTAATACAAATTGACAAAATCATTGGGTTAGATGACCCTGAAGTTACAATGCCACAGGTCGAATCACCAGGGAACATTTCAGCTCAGCCAGAGATAACAAGGACATCTAGGAGAGAAAGTGCACCAAACCCCCTCCATGAATAAAATAACGATTTATGATGATGAAGAGAGTTTGTAGGTGTCCTTGGTGACTCTGGTGCAAATCACAAAAGAAAAGGAGCCTGAGAAGGCCTCTTCCCCAGCTCCCGATGATCAAATTCGAGGCCTTGCAAAGAATGACCAAGAGGTCAAAAGTTTCTTAGACACTGAGATACTTGATGTACCAAAGACCCAAGTGGATAGCCTGAGGGACGAGCTAGGACCAGGCGAACAAGAAGAAGAATTTCCACAATAGGAAATCGGCATCTCAACAGTTGATTATCAAGTAAGTATTGAGCCTACCCCTGATGCTTCAATTTATGTTGGTACTCTACCTCTCGATGAGAAAAAACCAGAGGATGGACCTTCAGAACACATGGAAGAGGTTCAAGAACCCAGTCTTGAACAGATTTACATCATCGGGAGCCTGGGAAATATCCTTACCTGGGGAGATCAGCAATTCCTGAACCCGTGGATGAATTCATTGACATACAAGCCATATCCTATGACCGGAAGAGGAAATTAATCATGAAGAGAACCACCAATAAGAGGAGGCTTACTCTGGATTGCTCCATCCTGATCACCACAGAAGAAAATTTGATTAGCACGGAGCATGCCAAGACATCCGAGCTTATCAGTGCAGGGATGGCAATCACAGATGCCACCCTAGATAGAGAGAAAATGGATGAAGAGGATTTGGTCATTGCACTGAAGGAGCTAGAACATCTACGCCCTTTGGAGAAATATTATCAAGACTCCACACAGGCTACGATGTTCTTGAGAAGTGAATTCCAAGACGCCTACAGTAAATTCACAAATGAGCGGCACCTTTTCACTGCAGGAATAGTCGATTTTAAATAAGACACCTTCATGGCGTTGGCGATGTGCAAAGATATGGAAATATGTTATGATAAATCACACCAAGTAGTGGAAAGGAATGAATACTTCAGTGTCGTTCAGCAGGGCCTAGACTTCCAAGAACATGGCATTCGGGTGCTAAGGAATAGCAGCATCTATCGCATAAATAAATCGGTTGAATACTAGGTGAAAATGGCCCAAGAACCTCATCAGGAAATCCAAGAGAAATGGGTCGAGTGCGAAACTAGTTGGACCAAGATCAACCGAGCAATGAGAGACATCGGCCTTCTAGAATTCGGCACACGCGTTGACTTTGTCGACTTGCATGACATAGTCAAATTACATGTCAAACAAGACTCATTGTGGGTTGCAGAGATAGAAAAGGTTGTGAACATGACGCCAGGTCAAGTGTCGTAGTTCATGGAACACCTAATCAAGGCTTGGACCCTATTGCAGCAGTTAAGTTCTAGAGTAGTCAAGTATCAGTCTCGGGAAGTAGAGATAAAGGAAATCCTTTCGGCCCCAATGGACCAACACAGATTCACGTATGCCAACACATGCGAGGATCTCTTCGTCTAATGGTCGGAGTACGAGAAGAGTCATCGACTCAAGTGAAACCATTTGATGACTCTTAGAAGATTGAGCGATGAAAGCTCCATGTGGCGATGTTTTGTTTTACTTAGCTTGCACTTTTGATAGTTATTTTTAGTTAATAATATTTTATAAATAGGAGGATCGAACTGTTAGCAAAGGTTGATGGTTGTTGCAAAGACCCTCATTTTTGGATTTGTAAAGAACTATTTCGGAGCTACCTTAATTGAGAAGTCTTGTTTAGGANGATAGTTATTTTTAGTTAATAATATTTTATAAATAGGAGGATCGAACTGTTAGCAAAGGTTGATGGTTGTTGCAAAGACCCTCATTTTTGGATTTGTAAAGAACTATTTCGGAGCTACCTTAATTGAGAAGTCTTGTTTAGGATGAGAGGCAAGTTGTGTTTTTCATCAAAAGCATGTGTGATTGGATCTGAAAAAGAATTATTTATGATTTTATCTCATGAATGGATGTTGTAATGAGTAAGAGCCTTTGAATCTGTTGATAAGTTATTTGATTCAATATTTTTATAGTTCTTGTCTTTAATGATGAAAATTAAATCGTTGTGTTAATATGTGATTGATGATTAGAGTTAAGGAAACTATTTTTCTTGCCATCGTTTATTGCATGTATGTTTTCTCTTGATAATCGTATCTCATTCAATAATTGGAACACCATCAGGTTAATGTATTAGTACTAGGCTTGTTGTAGGTGTAAGAATCATTGCTTGCATGCTTGAGCAAAAGGGTTATCCCAAACTCAGCCTTCTTTAGTAGTTAAGTCCTTCCCCTTTGTTACCTAGCTGGTTTATACCAATGTTTATCTTGTGTCGATCCCACCTATAAGAGAAAATACAAAAAGAGAATGTTTGAATTGAAGGAGGAGTTTTCACAAGAAGACATCTCATCGATCACTATGTAAAGCCCATCGATTGATTGGCTAGATCGCAAGATCTGGAGAAACATTCCACCATTAAACATTGTAGAGTCTAATTAGGCCTCGGTGGTAGGTTTGGTTCCTATTGTTGAGTTAAAAGGATTTAGGAACCCTCAATAGAATTGGCACTAGAAGGACGGCCTGAAGAATGAATGGATGACAATATTTTTGACATAATATTTCACACAACCTGTATATGCAAAACATTCCACATGCATGGCTAGTCATTCCCAAGACATCCCACACACATTGAGTACTCGTGAAACTAGTAACTCACCCTAGCAAGAGGAATAACATCTATTCCCTGAAATACCTTACGCTCTCCCTCACGATAAGTTGAACCAGTTTAGAAGAATCGCAAGAGCTTATGCCCAATAGATCATAGCATTGCCCTTAGCTCTGTTACTTCCTCATAGAAAACAAGCAAGCAAACCAGTGGTTGATACCCCCGAACAGGTTTTTGTGCACATGGTATAAGACCGGATAGGTTTCTCCCTCACCAAAATCAAACATCCTCTCAATCTAATCCCCAAAACACCAGCCGACAACTGCTCCAAGCCTGATGATTTTTTGGACGAGGAAGGGTTCAACTCTGAATGCTCAGTTTTGGAATCGAACGACATGGAAGATAATAATGATCATAATGAATAAAGGGGAAACCCACCTCATAACAATCAACCTTGGTTGGCGAGAGACACTTTGGCTATCCGTGGATGAGTACATAACCTTCCCCGACATCCAGAGAAGTTACTCTCTAAATTTGACCCTAAAACATCAGGATTCCCTAAAGACCATATCAAAAAATTCATACTAGCTATCAGACTGATGAATGTTCAACATGAAGACATATTATGCAGGATTTTCCCCTATACTTTTGATAATTCGGCCTCCACATGGTATTTTAACTTACCTGTAGGATCCATAACTAGTTGGACAAAGTTTCAAAAGGATTTTTTAGATAAATTTGCAGAAGAAACCACTACAGGAGCCTTGATGGCCAAGTTGTTCATCACCACCATGAGTTCAAAGGAGAAGGTTAAATACTTTAATCAATGGTTCCCCACCATCCTAAAAAAAATCCAACCCGAAGCTAAACCCACTCGGGAGTTGCAAATCGAAGTATATGTTATTGCTCTCCCAGCGTCTATTTCTATGTTTGTGAAGAGGCCTGCCAAAACAACCTTAGCTGAGAATTTTGAAGAAGCCAAAACAATAGACTTCCAAATGAAGGGATGAAAATAAGTTCAGGTCTCATTAGTTAAAAAGGAATTTCAATCTCCTCCTAGAAGAGGAATCTTGTTGACTAGGCCCCAGGGAAACAAATAGAACAAGGTCCCGAAAAGGGAAGTGGAGAGATAGAATACCTACAACGCATGGTTAAGAAGTTGTCAAATGAGATCATAGACATGAAAAGAAGTGCAGGGAAAGGAAACCAAGGCTAGAGGCCCTATAAACCCTTTTTTAAAATAAATCCACATTTCAAAGAAATTGAACCTCCCCCTTCCAACTTAAACATCGATCTGGGAAACGTAGCATTTGAATCTTTTTGTACCTATCACCAAGAGAAACACTCTAAAAGAGACTTCCCACAATAGGTGCATGCCATGAATTTTATGGCCAACTATTTTCTAGATGAAGTTTCCCTAACCAAACAATCAAGCGGCTTTGCTATGAATATTGTCGTTCAGGAAGAAGTTGATCCACCAGAAGACACGACCATGATAATATGGGACCCTGACCTTAAAATTCCTTCCGATGACCTATTTGATGTTCAAGAGCCACCCGCAGAAGTCTTGGTTGTGAAGACACGAAGTAGGGTTCAACCTGTCACAAATGACCTCACTACAACCCAAACTTCGAGAGGAAAACCGGCTTTTGGTCACCCAAAAGCACCTTTTGTTCCCCGACGAAACCCTATAAAAATCCATACACGAGAATCTCCCAAGCTAGACTACAACATAGTAGAATATTTGAAGAAGTTGAAGGAAAATATATCGGTCATGGACATGTGTGGAATCCCTCAACAAAAGGACTTTTTGTTACAAGCATTGAAGTCAGTGGAAAATCCTACAACCAGCAGTGACCAAGGAGAAAATCCATCCCCCACAGATCTAAGAAATAAACCAACTGTAAACGCTTGATCCAAAGATAAGAAGGGAAATCCTTTTGTCCCGCCATTCCTTTTGATTTTTAAAGTGTTCAATAGAAACCTCCATAATTGTTTGGTTGACTCAGGAGCATCCTCCAATGTTATTCCATTGTCTATTTGAAAAAAGTTAAACGCAGTGCCTCTCAAAAGCGATAAACTTGTAATACAACTAGACATGACCCAGGTGAAGGTTATGGGAGAGATCAAAGATGTAATGATCAGAATAGCAACACACCCTAAATTTTTTCAAGTAATTGACATCATTGTAGTATATATCCCAAAAGCCTATGGATTGCTACTAAGTCGAGATTGGTCTAAAAAACTTAAACGAATACTTTAGTACATACTAGGCTCACCTTCGGATTCCATTAAAGGGACACACTAATATGATCAGAATCGATAGGGAAAGATATCTAAAACATATTGTCACCGACCTAGAAACCCCTAATGAACCCTCATCGGCAGACTTTCCCGTGCTAGGAAATTATTCATGTGATTCTGATTTCGGGAATTTCTCCCCCCTCTCATCTGATGTCCCTCTTACTCAAAACTTCAAAATAAGTTTTCAATAAAATATGCCAACGACGGCGGAGAAAACCCATTTCTGTCATGAACAGGCATTAGAAACCACAGAACAGATAGAAGGAAAGGAGGAAAGTGACAAAAAAGAGGAAACTGATAGGTTTTTCCCACAAGTTTGGACCTTATACTTTGATGGATCTAAATCAAAATAAGGGTCAGAGGTAGGGTGCATCCTCATTGATCCAAAAGTTAAATGAAATTTATTGTCCTTTAGACTAGAATTTGAATGCACAAACAACATTGTTGAGTATGAAACCCTAGTACAAGGGCTGATGAAAGCCATAGAATTAAACGTTAAAGAATTGAAATTTTTCGGAGATTCTAAAATCATCGTTAGACAAGTAAGGAACACTATACATTGTAACTCTCCCCATCTAAGAAATTACAAACAAGAAGTTCACAGACTAATAGAACGTTTTGAAGCCTTCAACATTACAGTGATCCCCAGAACAAAGAACACTCTTGTTGATTCTTTGGCCACCGCTGCCTCAAGGTTATCCCCTCTATAAGACTACGAAGCCTCTCGATTCACTGTGGAGCTACTCTAAAACCATCGGTACCCAACAATATTTCTAATTGGAAGGTATTTGACCAATCAAGATAATTTTAAAGACTTGGCTATCGACGATGAAGTATTCCAGAAGCAATTAGTAGAAATAGATTCTCATATAGATCAACCGACTGACAAACCAAGGTCTCACGCGATACCGAAGGGAGTGGCTAATTTAGAAAACATTTTTGACCTAAGGGAAAGATTTAAAGGGTTAAAGAACGCAAAGACGGGGATTTCTTGTCCCATGCACGAAATTATAAATCTAGGAACCCTGGAAAACCCCAAGAATATAAATCTCAGCAAGACAGTATCTAAAGAGAAAAGGAAGGCTTATCTCAAAATTTTCAGACAATATCAATATGTTTTCTCATGGTCCTACCGAGATCTGAAAACTTATGATACTTGTATCATTCAACACACTATCTTGTTAAAGCCTGAAGTGAAACTCTTCCAAAAGAAGCTCCAGAAATGCCACCCATCCCTGGAGCCTCTCATGTGTCAGGAGTTAAAGAAACTACTATATGCCAAGATTATCTTCTAGGTTAGACACTTTGCATGGGTAGAAAATTTGGTTCCTGTGAGGAAAAATTATGGGGAGATCCACCTATGCATAGATTTTAGAAACCTCAACAGAGCTTTAGAAAAGCACAACTACCCAATCCTACCAATGGAGCAACTCTTGTAGATTGTGTCTGGATCTGATATTTTCTCCTTGTTGGAGGGTTTTTCAGGTTACAACAAGTTCTTGTTTCAGAGGAATATCATTTGAAGACTACCTTCCTAACCAAGTGGGGAACCTTCACTTATAAATGTATGTCCTTTGGGTTAATCAATGCATGGGAGACCTTCCAAAGGGCCATGGATGTATCGTTTTTGGGACTAATCAACAAGTGTGTAGTAGTCTATTTGGACGACGTGACTGTGTATTCAAAGAACAGAGAAGATCACATCCAACACTTAACCCAGATTTTTGAAAGGTGTAGGAAATACGGTATCTCCTTACACCCTAAAAAAACTATATTTGGTGTCGAGGAAGGTAAATTTCTAGGTCATATTATATCTTGAGCAAGGATTCGCATAGACCCGGAAAGGATTATGGATATAGCTCAACTTCCATTACCTCACAACAAAAATGCTATGCAATCGTTCTTCGGGAAAATTAATTTTGTAAGAAAATTCACCCTCGATTTCGCTGAAACTATCAAACCCTTACAAAAAATGATCCGCAAAGATGTTGAATTTAAGTGGGATGTGAACCAAAAAGGGCTTTCAGCAATATTAATACTGCGATATCTCAAGCCCCAGTATTGCGATGTCCAAATTTTAGCAAAGATTTCTTCCTCTATACTTTCGCCTCCAACCAATCGTTAGCTGCAATATTGACTCAGAAGGATGATGACAACAACGAGGCCCCAGTATCATTCATGAGAACTAATATCCAAGGGTTCAAACTGAATTACCCTGCTATAGAAAAATAGACTTATGTTGTGTACAAGGTAGTGAAACACTTCAGATCTTACATACTTAAGAACCATACCAAATTCATCATGCCTCACCCTATAGTTCAATCCCTATTCACTCAACAGGATATGGGGGAGAGAAGAGGAAACTGAATGGTAGTAGTCCAAGAATTTGATCTAGATATAAAACCTGCTAAACTGGTTAAGGGACAAGGATTATGCAAACTGGCAGCTGAAGCCTAGGACCAAGTAAGTGAAGACCTTGTATGGGAGAATGAATTAGGATTGTGGTGTGGTGAAGCTTCATACATCTCCCCTGGGAAAGAGTCTTGGTATGAGAAACTGACTTATCTCCTGCATCGTGGAACTTGCCTAAAAAACCTAAATCCTAGGGAAAGGAGAGCCCTCGTGTTAAAATCAGCACAATATCGCCTCATAAATTCGGTGCTCTTCCATGTTAATTATGATGGGGTACTTTTAAGATGTCTTGAACGTGAAGATGCGGACAAAGTTCTGAAGGAGCTCCATGATGGTCCTGCAGGTGGACATTTCGCAGGAAACACCACTTCTCATAAAATACTCAGAGCTATCTATTATTGGCCTACTATGTTCATGGATGCTCACACATACGCTAGAAAATGTAAAACTTGTCAAATAAGGACGGGGAGGGAAAAGAGAACAATTGTCCTGCTCCAACCTCTAGTCG
This sequence comes from Picea engelmannii, assembly GCA_009831015.1. Classification (NCBI taxonomy): domain Eukaryota; kingdom Viridiplantae; phylum Streptophyta; class Pinopsida; order Pinales; family Pinaceae; genus Picea; species Picea engelmannii. The sequence continues at coordinate 589,802 of ML800274.1, read as the reverse complement.
TTTCCAGGCCATTCGAGCAATGGGGGTTAGATATAATAGGATAAATTACGCTGGGTTCTTTAAAATAGCATAGATACATACTAATTGCCACGGACTATTTCACAAAATGGGCAGAGGCCATCCCTCTGACTCATGTAAGCGAAAAAGTGGTGATCCAATTCATAGAACAACAGCTAATCACAAGGTTCGGTGTGCCTTCTATCCTTGTTTTTGATATGCAGCTTAATTTTCTTCCACCTTATTAACAGATTTTGATCTAGACAAGGGAATCATAATCAGATACTCTGCAAACTATTATCCACAAGGGATTGGAGTGGCAGAATCAACCAATAAGAACCTAGTGAGGATATTAAAGAAAACAGTTGCAGATAACCATAGGAATTGGCACAGTTCACTCCATAACACCTTATGGGCTGATAGAGTAACACCCAAGGAATCCATAGGGAATTCCCCATACTTTCTGGTATACTGATGGGAAGCCATTCTCCCGAACGGGCTATATCTTCCATCTCTTAAAATTTCTCAGGATTCGAGAGGAGAGCCCTCATCAGTCATACAACAAAGAATTGATACCCTCCTCATGTTGGAAGAAGAAAGGGAGAAAGAAAATCAAAGTTCATATCTCATTAGCAAATAGTTAAAAGGTGGTTTGATAAGCATAAGGCTAAAGAGAAAAAATTTGAAGTGGGAGACTTAGTCCTAAAATGGGACAGAGCAAATGAGCCGAAAGGAAAACATTCTAAGTTTCAGAATCTATGGCTCGAACCTTTCTAGGTGGCCGAGAATATTGGGGTAGGCACGTATTGGTTGCATAATCTGAGGGGGGAACCTGACGCCCTCCCAGTGAATGGCCAAGCCCTAAAACAATATTTCCATTAAAAAAAAAAAAAATTGTGTGTGTATTTTCACGATGTTTTGCTTTAGGTAGGTCGATTGCGGAATGAATTTTTGTTTTTGTTTCTTTCTACAGTACTTTTGTTCTTTTAAAGATTGTGTTTAGCAATACAAAGGTTGACCTTAATTCAAGTGATATGATGAACTATGTTCCTAACTCATCGCTCACATACAACACAAGAAGCGTTGGGAGGCCTACGGTTGTTTTAAAGGGTTTTCTATCTAACCTACAGATGAACAACCTTGGGAAAATGATGAACTGTATGTATGGTGTTCTAGTAAAACCTTAAGGGAAAGGTGGTAAGTTGGAAAGGACTACATGTATCTCAAATACAGGGCTAGCAAAAATTCACCTTAACTGTCTCATTTTGCAAACAACATACGTCCTCCTCTCCCACTCGCTCAGGGAATTCTGCTGGAATAAAATCAACTATATCAAATGAGTGCACAGTAGGAGAGGGTATGCAAATAAATCTGTTGGGGATATGGACTCTCGCTGGAAGCGGAGCAAGTTCTGTGACATCGGGGTGACTCTGTCGGGGCTATGGACGCTCGCTGGCAACGGAGCAACACCATAGCAAGTGAATAAGGATAACTAAAGGGACTGGGGCCAGTGAATGATTTACTCGACTCTTGTAAAAGGAGGCGTTAGTCAGGGTCATAGGAAACGAAGGTGGAATAAAGGTTGAAAAACCCCACAGGCAGGCCTGGATGCATCAACCAGGGAATTTCAAATGCAAGGGTAAAAGAGGCTTTGATAAAAAACCAGTTAAGTTCTTAACCAGCTTTTGCATCATTTGAGCCGAGGTAGGAACAAAGATTCTGCTTTCACCCAATAAGCCACCATTTTTCGAGCACTCAATGTTGGTTGTGGAGCCTGATTATCTTCCTGATTTAGAGGTCTTTTACTTTTAGCTGTGTTTATACCCCATGAATTATTTACACCCCAGAAGTATGTACACTCTTCCACGCAAGGGAGTGCGGAGGGGGGGTACCCCCTCTGCGGGGTTCGGGGGGGCTATCTCCCCGGTTGGGGGGTCTGGGGGCAAGCGGGGGTTCGGGCGCAGCGTCCCT
>ML800274.1:551801-563210 GCA_009831015.1 Picea engelmannii | reverse complement strand
CAACACTTGAAAGAATTATTGACCAGTGCACCTATTTTAAAGGTTGCATATCCATATGAGGATTTTGTTGTGTGTACAGATGCATGCAATAAAGGGATTGGTGGAGGTCTTACATAAAATGGGAATGTTGTATGTTATGAGTCAAGGAATCTTAAAGAACATGAAATAAACTATGCCATTTATGACTTGGAATTGGAAGCAATTGTTCATATACTGAAAATGTGAAGACATTATCTCATGGGAAAAAAATTTGAGTTGAGAACAAACCCAAGTGGTCTGAAATACTTGTTTGAGCAGACAATGCTAAATTCCAAACAAACTAGATAGATGGAATTTCTCAATGAATATAACTTCGATATCAAGCACATCAAGGAAAAAGAGAATAAAGTAGTTTATGCACTCAACAAAAGGGTGCATGGAATTCATGCTACAACCATTAGTATGTGCATGAAATATTTAAAAGACATAATCTTAGAAACTATAGAAGCAGAACAGCTTTATGAACAAGTTAAAGAAATCTTACAACAGGATAATGTACAACAAAAATATAAAGATTACAAGCTAGAAGATGATGGAATCCTCTTGTACGGGAATAGATTTTATGTTCCCAATTCTCAATAATTGAGAAATTTAGTTCTAAAAGAGATGCACAATGCGCCATACACTAGACACGCAGGGTACCAAAAAATTATTGCAGTTGTAAGAGGCTAGTATTTTTGGCTCGGTATGAAGAGAGATGTAGTTGATAATATTGCAAGGTGCATGTAATGTTAGAAGGTAAAGGTTGAGAACAGGCATCCGACAGGACTGTTACAGCCATTTCCCATTCCTGAATGGAAATGGGAAATTGTTACTATTGATTTCATTAACAATCTTCCTAGGATATCAAGACAACATGATTTCATCATGGTAGTGGTGGAAAAGCCTATAAAGGCTACACATTTCATACCAGTGAAAATAACTCACAAGGAAACCAATATTGCAGAAATTTATATCAAATAAATTGCTAGGCTACATGGTGTGCCTAAGGCAATAGTGTCAGAAAAAAATCCCAAGTTCAGTTCCAATTCTTGGAAGGGTTTGTTTAATGTATTTGGGACTAATTTAAATTTCAGCACAACATATCACCCAAAATTAGATGGGAAAACAGAGAAAATCAACCAAATAATTGAAGATATGCTAAGAATGTATGTAATGGATCAACTTTCCAAGTGGGAAGACTATATTCATTTGGTTGATTTTGCTTATAAAAATGGGTATTATGCATCAATGAAGATGATCCCATTTGAATCCTTGTATGACAGAAAATGAAACACGCCAGTAAGCTGGGATAATCCAGCAGATAGAGCCATTATTGGGACAAAATTGCTAAGAGAAATGGAAGAACATATGGTAAAAATAAGGAAAAATTTAAAGGTTTCATATTATAGACAAAAGAGCTATGTTGACAAAGGCAAAGCACACCGAGAATTAAAAGTGGGAAAGCATGTGTTTTTAAAAGTTATAGCCAAGAGGAGCTTGCTAAGATTAGGAAGTTTTCCAAAGTTAGCAATGAGATACCATGAGTTGTTTGAAGTTCTAGAGATGATGGGCCTAATTGCATACATGTTTGCATTTCCTGCATCCATGAGAATTCATAATTGTGATCTAGGTGGAACACAAAGGTGACTTTCAGGTGGATCCAATGTGCATCCTAGACCAAAAAATCAAAGTTCTTAGGAACAAATCCATCGGCTTGGTAAAGGTCTAGTGGACCTGCTATAGTACTGAAGATGCCACATGGGAGCATGTTGGCCATGCAGGAGGAGTACTCACAATTTTTTGCAAATTTTGAATAAAATTGAATGTACATTTGTATATAAGTATGTGAAGACTCCATTTTGGCAGTTGGAGTTCTCGATGCCACAACTCTTAGACTTCCCATCCAGCCCATGCTAAAACCCTGGAGGGAAGTGGGACAACTTGAGGGACTACGGTGTAGAGAAGGGGGATCCCATTCCTTGGGTTGTGCAGGTTGATGGGAACAAGAATTGTTGGTTGAAATTGATACGAGAGACATTAATCCATGGAATTATCAAGTATTTTGATGTAAAAAATTATGTTAGTAAATGTGTAAAATTATATGGTGGTGTGCATTGAGAAAGGTGCAAATTGTACGAGGAGGGGAATGTAACATGCTCATTTTTAATCCCCAAATTAGCAATGCATATTTTAAAAATGATATACAACCGTGGGCCAAGCGACCTAATATGTATATAATGTATATCAAAAATAATAAAATAAAATGTATCACCGGCTACAGACGGACACAGACGAAGTCATGGGGGCTATTTCCACAAGAGAGCGGATCTAAGGGGAGGAATTATGCATGCCCATTAAACCCAAATCATATTTCTAATTTATTTTAGTATGAACCTTCTATTTTCCTTTTTGAGTGTTTCAAATCCCAATCATTGAATAAATGTGAGGGGGTTGGCAGGAAAAGTCACCTCTCATAGTTATTGAAAGAATGGGCATAAATACAATCAACCTTGGAAAATGTGATAGTCAACATGCATGGGAGAAAAAAGAAATGAATGGAAAGAGAAGATAGTTTTTACAGTTGGGTAGAAGAGAGGAAATGTGTGTGGAGTGTTGGGATATAATAGGCAGGCATACTCGGTTCTGTGGACAAATTTTGGAGTTGGTAATTGCATGAAGAAGCAGATTGTTAAGCCTATGAGTGATATTTATATGTAAGAATTTCCCAAGTGATAAAGTGAGGTGTTGTTGTTAGTATAACTGGAGTCCCCAGCAGAGAGATTTCCTGGCCAATCTATGTTGGAGCCCTTAAGGGAAGTGGTATAGCCCGAGGGACTACATGGTAGAGAAGGGGATCCCATTCCTTGGGTTGTGTGGTTTGAGGGGAAAGAGAGCCAATGGATTGTAATTTATATAGGAATTAATTTCTACAAATTATATTGGACTGTGTGTGGGCAATATGCACCCATAGGAGACATCCTTTCATGTGGATTTTTAGCCCCATATTGGGGATGACTTGTTGTTGAGATATCTGGAGCAGAAAGTCTACAGTTGGATGGAACGTCCTACATCTGCAATGAGCTGTGTAAAACATTTTCAAAATATAAGTGTTTTAACCACTGTATCATTTATAGTTTTAATGTTATGAATGAATGCTACATTTACTATGTATTTTTTATGTATGAATGTTGTTGTGCGTGTTCAATTGTTTTTGTTAGTGAGTTTAATTATCATCAACAGTTGCATAAGCTTATATAAATATGTATTAGAGTTATGGTTAATTGATTTAGTCATAATGGGGCTCAATGTGGGAGTTGGGTATGTTACATACGCCCTAATTATAATAGTATCTTTGGAGTTAGTGTGATAGAAGGAGCTTCCATCTAGTGACTCCAACTCTCCTTTTCTTAGGCATATGAAACTAACACATGCATAACCTCATTTGACATGAAACCCTTCTTGGATGTTGTGAAGTTGGGTATATATTCACTCAAAATTATATAGGTTACATCACTTTCCTCAAATGCTCGAGATCATATTGACACATGTCCATTTTAATGTTCTATTATTTGTATAGATACAATAAAGTGTTTGAATGTTGGGAAGAACCTGGGTAGCATCTTTAAAGAGATGCCTTCATCATATGTGTCTGATTCTCCTCCCTGCAATGATATCTTCAAATGCTTATACAAAATAATAAGATTAAGCTAAATTATATATATGTATAAAAACCCAAAGAGTAGCATTAAGATTATATTACTAAACTCAATAAGTAAGAAAATGAATAAGAGAAATTGTTACAATAATCTTGATCTTTAAAGCTTGAATATGACTCAATGATCCTACTTTATATCAATCCATATCAAATCCTCTCATAACCCATGGGAGAGGTTTAACCTTAAAATGTGTTTGAGTTTGCCTTGTCATGTTTCAATATGATGCAAACAAGAAGGGGATTAGTCAGAGGAGAGAATACATATATACTATTCACATGCAATCACTATTATTTAGACAAATATTAAAAGATACGATTAGAAAGACATGCAGGCCCAAGGATCTTATTTGAAACTCTCTATCCATAAAACTGTATAGGCATATTTTTCTTCCAATAACAAAGTATTTATAGAGATATATGGGAGGGAAACAACCTTAGTCACCCCCCTATAAACCTTTTAAATTAACTTACTCTCTTTTCCCTCAACTCCACTAATTTTTTATGGAGAAAGACTTTCTCTTTCTGTACTTTCCTAGGGGAATCTGATGTTTCCTTTTTTGTACTCTTCCTTCTTTATGCATCTAAAAGTTGGTCATAGGTAAAATTATGTGGAATTCACTCCAATTAGATTTAGTCAACGGAGAACTCTTCTACAATTATTGACATATATCCTTAACTAATGGGTAGGATAACTCTCATTACAAGACAAAACAAGGACTTTTAATCATTATTACATAACACATTCCAATGGGACCTCTTAAATTTTACCCTATAGTACAAATGGCCCCAAAATTGAGAAATTTGGATGATGGGTCATTTTGACACATCAATAAATTGATGACATACTATAAATCATCCCTAATGGGTGTATCGAACACCATAATCTTATTGATTTGTCCTTCTTCTGTTGGGAAAATGAAGTCAAATCCTTAAACCATCAAATAGGGTGTGTTACCCCCCCCATGCCTAGGGGTAACTAGAGGAGATCATGTCTCGTGGCCCGTAATGGAGAACATGGTCCCAACCATGATGATGATCATCATGTCCAAATATGGAAGCACAACAACCCCCCTCATTTACCTTTACAACTATATATTAACCAAGGCTCATCACATCTAAGAAACCCGATGTATGGGAGATGGTAAGTTAGTGTCACCATGAGGTATGTTTGTCCTTATTTCATTCAAAGTGTTGTGCTTAATTTGTTTGGAATGTGGATGAGGATATTTGGTTGAAGTTGGATAATGGATCATTGTCTTGGGAAATTGTGTCAATTTCCTTGTTTCACCTTGGTGGTTAGCTTTTGTTCCCTAGTCCCATGTTGTCACCGCCCAAGGAAAAGGGGTACTATTGTGGGGCCCTTATAAGGGTAATGTTTCGTTCCCCACTGTTGAAATAGATCTTAAAATTTTTTATCCTTAAGGCCTAGATTTTTATTTTTTGAGTCTTTAAGTTTTCGGCTTTCCTAAAACAAGAATTTCGACATTTCTAAATTTGCGATACCTTTTTATCGTTTATAACGAATGGTAAAAAATTTACAAAAATATAAGTTTTCCAACGCTCTTTTGAAAAAATTATTTTAAATGGGTGGTAATTTTAAATTCACGAGTTTTTCATTTAAATGTTAAAGAAATCAAGATTCGGGGTTTTCCGTAAACAGATGATTGATGCAAATTGAATCACGAAACCCCGATCTTTGATTTCCCGATACGTTTAAGTCTTAATTAAAACATGAATTAATTAATTCTCTTTAAAGAAGGTTTAAGGTTAACATAATTACGTCGCGATTTCGGGTTTTGCGGTTCTATGAGATCGTGTCTCTTGTCATCATGTTTCCCGAAATCCTGATTTCCAAAACCCCGATTCATAAATCATATCAGATTAAACTAATTATGTTTTGGCCATTAATCATGATTATTCAGTTAATTAAGATAAGTTAAGTCTTGTTTAAAACAAATAAGCCGTCGCGATTTCGCGATTTTGGGGATCAGACTTCATTGGTAACATACTTCTCGACATAAGGATTTCCGAAATCCCACTAGCGTCTAATCTTAATTAATTAATGTGATAAAAAAACGTTTAAACCTTAATTAAAACATCGCGATTTCGCGATTTCCGCGATCGGGCTTTTTCGACGACATACCTTTCGACATCAGGATTTCCAAAATCCCGAAATATGAATTTTTCAGCCTTAAATCGTGATTAATATTAATTAACCTTTTCTAAAAACAAGATTAACGGTAACCATATTAATGCGTTCATTTATGTTTCGCTCACTCATTAAGTAAGTTTCTTCTTTTCTTCAAAACCTGAAGGTACTTAAATACGGACATTAAAAGCGTATCTCGGTAAAATATCTTTGCGTTAAGAGTTTTAATTTTGTGACAGTTGCGCAAATCTCGTCATTTATTAAATATATTCAAAATAAACTTTCGAATGTTTGTGTTGTCTTTCTAAGCTGAGCTCATTCATCCATTTTCTGCTACAGGTTTCAAATTAAACACAGAAGTCATGGCACCTAAAAAGGTACCGAAGAAAAACGAAGATATACAGGAAGGTGATATTATCTCTGATACTACTCCACACGCCATACACTCCATCAAATCATGGGCTCAAATCTCTGAATTGTTGGAGGATGAGTTAAAGAATGCAGACCCTGATTCCGAAAATCATATCTGGGACATTGCTGAGTCTGAGCTTCATAAGGTTGTTGCGCGTCCGAGGCTGGTAGCATATACTGATATGATCGGTTGGGCTCTGGATAAGGTGGATATCCCAACAAGGAGCATTCAGAACGAGCAAGGAGCTATCGTTGTCTCATTCAGGCCTGAGCACATTCAAGTAATGTATAAACTCTCGCTGAATCATAAACATACCTTTAATGCTGAATTTATAGCTGAGTTTCAAAGAAAGGAATGTATTGAGGAAAACCAAACATATCCCAACATAATTAGAGGATGGGCGAGGTCTGAAGCAAATTTTAGGGCTAATACTCATGGGATTTATGCTACAGCCTCCTTAAACGAATATATGGTTTATATAGCTATGATGTTATGCAAACTTTTCCGGAGAAAAGATCCCTGTCACTTTCATGCAGACTGGGTACCCTTCTTAGAAGAAGTTTCAGAAGGAAATGGTTTTAACTGGCATGAAATTTTATCGAATAACCTGACGCAAGAAATTTTAAATTATAAAGCAGCCAAGTCAAAGGGACAACCAGTGTCTTTTTATATGTATGCATTTATTATGGATGCGATCTGTTTTATGACCCCATTTCCATTAATGAATTGGAGTTGGAGCATCTCATGTCCAGAACCCATTCATGAATACCACTCATCCCTTTGGGAGGAAAAAGCTAAAGACGTTTTTTACGATGTTTGTCATTTTGTCATTATTCCTATGCACAAATTATTTTTTGGATGCGAACCCCCTCGCATTTCTGATGCAGTCATAGAAAGTCTTAAATCGGTTGTCGACTGGTTTATTGAGGCAAATTTTTCCTATATTAGGGTTTATGGTTGTTCCATTCCTCCTCATGCACTCCCGAAATTCTTACCAGACAGATTGGTATGCAGAGAAGTATCTCATCAGATAGCCAAGGGTGGTATTGGGTTGGAATTAAAAGCACTTCAGAAAAAAACATGGCCATCTTTCCCTGTTCATGTCGGGAAATTTCCTTTATCAAATTTAGGACATATTAAGGTAGAGGCCGAGTCATTGGAAGAAGTGAAGTTAGTAAATATTGAGCACAGAAAATATGACCCCTACCAAATAATAAGTAGGCATTACATACATTGTAATTTAAAGGCATATGAACATGAAGTTTCTATTTATGATGATATATTTAAAGATGTTAAGTCTTATGAAGAAGTGTTGAATAGAGCCCAAGCCTTGCCACCTGACTCACAGGCTGGGTTTGCATCTTTTCAAAGTCATAGGCGAAGCTGCCTACCTAAGATTTTGTAGGGTGAAATTTCGACCCCATCGCCAGAACAGGAAGAAATCCCTCCAGGGTTTGAAACTAATACTCAGGGTAAGTCAAATGACAAAGATAAGTTGAAGGATACTGAGATACCTTCCCAAGATGCAGAGGGTTCTCAAACAAAAGAATCGGGAATGGATAAGGGAAAAGAAGCAGAAACAATTCCAGAAATCATGAAGAATGTTCCAGAAAAGATAGGAGGAACAACTTCAACTGAACTTGGTAGTCCTATCACCTCTTTAACTCCATTACAGTCGACTTTTGGAACCCCCCATGAAGGAGTTTTATATGTCAGTGACCTAGAGCCGATTTCAAGAGATGAAATCCCCCCATCGGATTACTTTTTCAATAAAAAGCGAAGAGCAGTCTTGAAACAGGAAATTCATCCAAGAGGAGAAGGAACGATTAAAAAGCATAGAGTTATTATAGATGGAAAGAAACTCAAGGATGGAGAGTTTGCTACAGAATTAGCAGGTGCAATGGGTGCAATAGCATCAGCAAACATGTATTCTGTAGGTAATTTAACAACTATGCTTGAACAGAAGGATAAAACAATAATCCAGTTGCAAGACAAACTAAAGGAAAATGAAAGAAATATTAGTTGGGGAATATAGAAGGGTCTAGAACAAGATAGAATAAAGGATATGCAAGAAATCCAGAAATTGAATAAAGACTTGGATGAGGCAAATCACTTAATACAAGTCACACAGGAATAGGTTCGAAAGCTGGGAGAAGAAAACAAGAATTTGCAAGATAAAATTATTTCTATTGCTAACCAGGTAGTAGAACTTGAAAATTTCAGGACACGGGCATTAGAGATATATGTAAGAATAGAGGAGGAATAGCAGAAAGTGTTCTTGAATCTGGAAGTGATATAGAATTATTTTCAAGAATCAAATAAGTCTTTGGAGAATGTGTTACAGAAAGAAAGGGAGGCGAAAGCAGCTAGGACAACTTTTCAGAAAGCAGTGGCTTTCTCATCAAAGGAAGAAATTGGAAAGACTCGGAAATTATCTATTTATGAACAGGTTAAAGGGGATATAATGATTAAAGTGTGGGAAACAAACTAGCCGAATATAAACGAATCACAAGAGAAGTTAATGAAGATTGTCAAGGAATCTTGGATCTCTTTGAAAGAGATTCATTGAATATCGGAACAGATGGTTGTTCTGGATTGTTAGGTGAAGTCAATATAGCCAAGCACCAGCTGAGGTTTAGAGAAGAGCTGGAGGAAAAGAAAGCAGAGATTTCAAACATCAAATTGATCAACATTACAGAGATCAACAAGTGGATGGTGACTTCAAATATAAAATTGAAAATTGTTAAATTCACAGAAAAGACGATAGAAAGTCGGTTGCCCGAATTGCAGAAGAGATTTTTCTCATTTGAAGCAAATGAGATACCCGATGCTCCCAGGATCTTGGTGAAGTTTTTAGAGAAATGTGTTCAGTTTATTAATGTAGAAAAAGGAACTTCGTCAACGCAAGCTTAAAACCTTTTTCAAATGTTTTTATTATTAGAATTCTAAAAGAAATTGTAAACGGTTGACATTATTTTTATGTAATCGAAATATTAGGAAGTTGGTTAGTCACCAATGAGAAAATTTGATAAAAATGTATAAATATAGTTTCAAAAGGCGGAAAAAGGGCTTCAGAAATTTTGAGAGAGAGATTTTTGTAATATCAGTTTTCAAATACATCAGAATATAGATCGCAAAAGAGATTCTGGATCCTGCAACTTTGTAGCTATGTGTCTTCTCCCTGTTTATTATAATTTGTCAAATTTTTCCTTTTAATGTTATTCTAACAAGTAATCAATTTGAAGTTATATACATCATTGATTTATATTTCAGATTGGTTTCAATGTCAATTGATTTACAGTTTTTCCTCTGAAATCGCTTTTAGTAATTTCAAGACCTGTAAAACTTTGTTCCTTAATACTCAACTCTTGTTAGAAACCTCATTTTCTCTTTCATCATTGTTCTTTGAAATATGAGATTCTTTCTTGATTAAAGCCTCATATTTTTCTGTAGTGTGTGTTTGTTATTTTAAGATTCCCAAAATTGTTACAAAACCAAGAAACGGCCTCGAATGTGTTTACATTACTGTTTGAATTTTAAAATTGTTTTTCTTGTTCTCATCTCTGGAAAATCTGAAGTAACAAATCAATTAAAATCATTTACAAATAAATAAAACTTTATCATCCATGACTATCCCAAATAGCAGACAACCTAACATTGAACCAGGCCTTCAGGATCAAACCAGCATTGCCTTAAATTTATTTAATACCATTTTACAGACAGCAACTAACCGGGTTGAGCTTGAACGTTCATGGGTTGCTATTGAGCGAGACATTAGCATCCAAGAACAACAAGAAGCAAGACAAAGACAGTTGAGAAACTGATTTTGCCTTAACCTTATTTTGAATTCCTATTTCTAAATCATTCATTTAAATCATTTACGGATGCCTTGACGGTATGATTTATAGCCTTAAAGCATAAACTCAGGAACAACATCTTTTTGGCGTCGTTGCCAGGGAACGAAGAAACGAATCTTTTCCCTGGGAAGAACGACATTGACATTTTCTGTTTTTGATAGTGAACAAGAACAGAAAACATTTTTAAGGCTAATATTTTTCACTTGGCGACTCCATAATAACTAAACTGGCTAGTAACCGAAAGAACACCAGAAAAAACCCGGATAGCAAGCAGACATCGCCAGTCTCCGATCCGGAAAAAATTTTAAAATCGCGAAAATCACTTAAACAAGTCTTTTTATCCACGTATACTACAGATCAACCTGACTTTACGCAATCAAACTCATCGGAAACTCTTGAAAGATCACTTTCACTTCCCCCTTCATTTGACACTTTCTCATTTCCTAAAGTTTCTTCTCCAGATTTTCGAGAATCTTCTCCTCACACTGTCCAAACTTCAGTCGCAAATCTAACCATGGCTGCACAAGGAGGTGTTGGAGCTAGAGGTGGTGCCCCTGGAGGTGGTCAAGTACCGCTTCCTGGGATTTTCGCTAAAGTGGCTGCAAGATACGCTCCCCTTGTTCTTCCTGTTCCTCTTCATGATCTCCCCGAGAACTATATGAAAAGCCTTCTGAAACTTACAGGGGAAGGTGATTTGACTGCCCAAGAACATATAAACTTTTTTGATCAATTTGCTGACATACTCAGAATAGAACATGAAGATGTTTATTCTAGGCCCCTTGTTCAAACCTTCGAGGGACAGGTGAGGGCCTGGTTCCGATCCCTAGCAGATGGATCTTTGAGATCCTATGAAGAACTTGAAAGTGCATTTATTAGACAATGGGGAGAGAGGAAGGATCACCTCTACTACTTGACTGAATTCGGAGCCCTTAGGAAGAAAAACTCTGAATCAGTTTTAGAATTCACACAGAGGTTCAATAAGTTGTACAATAAAATTCCAGTTGAAGTTAAACCTTCACAACCTGCAGCAAAAGTGACTTTTGTTGGCGCTTTTGATCCCGACTTTGCTTTATTATTGAGAGAAAGGAGATCAATATTTCTCTCTAAAATGTAGGATGATGCGCTTGAGATCGAATCCAATATGATGGCATCAGGAAAACTTAAAGCAAAGACTGAAACTGGAAACAAAGAAAATAAAAAATTTAAAGAGCAAGGTGGATCTTCAGGGTCAAGAAAATCCTCGGGAGATAGAATA
>ML800274.1:528003-542324 GCA_009831015.1 Picea engelmannii | reverse complement strand
GAAAATGAAAGAAATATTAGTTGGGGAATACAGAAGGGTCTAGAACAAGCTAGACTAAAGGATATGCAAGAAATCCAGAAATTGAATAAAGACTTGGATGAGGCAAAACACTTAATACAGGTCACACAGGAACAGGTTCGAAATCTGGGAGAAGAAAACAAGAATTTGCAAGATAAGATTATTTCTATTGCTAACCAGGTAATAGAACTTGAAAATTTCAGGACACGGGCATTAGAGATATATGTAAGAATAGAGGAGGAACAGCAGAAAGTGTTCTTGAATCTGGAAGTGATCAAGAATTATTTTCAAGAATCAAACAAGTCTTTGGAGAATGTGTTACAGAAAGAAAGGGAGGTGAAAGCAGCTAGGACAACTTTTCAGAAAGCAGTGGCTTTCTCATCAAAGGAAGAAATTGGAAAGGCTCGGAAATTATCTATTTTTGAACAGGTTAAAGAAGATATAATGATTAAAGTGTGGGAAACAAAACTGGCCAAATATAAACGAATCACAAGAGAAGTTAATGAAGATTGTCAAGGAATCTTCGATCTCTTTGAAAGAGATTCATTGAATATCGGAACAGATGGTTGTTCTGGATTGTTAGGCGAAGTCAATATAGCCAAGCACCAACTGAGATTTAGAGAAGAGCTGGAGGAAAATAAAGCAGAGATTTCAAACATCAAATTGATCAACATTACAGAGATCAACAAGTGGATGGTGACTTCAAATCTAAAATTGAAAACTGTTAAATTCACAGAAAAGACGATAGAAAGTCGGTTGCCCGAATTGCAGAAGAGATTTTTCTCATTTGAAGCAAATGAGATACCTGATGCTCCCAGGATCTTGGTGAAGTTTTTAGAGAAATGCGTTCAGTGTATTAATGTGGAAAAAGGAAGTTTGTCAACGCAAGCTTAAAACCTTTTTCAAATGTTTTTATTATTAGAATTCTAAAATAAATTGTAAATGGTTGACATTATTTTTATGTAACGGAAATATTAGGAAGTTGGTTAGTCACCAACGAGAAACTTTGATAAAAATGTATAAATATAGTTTCAAAAGGTGGAAAAAGGGCTTCGGAAATTTTGAGAGAGAGATTTTTGTAATATCAGTTTTCAAATACATCAGAATATAGATTGCAAAAGAGATTCTGGATCCTGCAACTTTGTAGCTATGTGTCTTCTCCCTGTTTATTATACTTTGTCGAATTTTTCCTTTTAATGTTATTCTAACAAGTAATCAATTTGAATTTATATACATCATTGATTTATATTTCAAATTGGTTTGAATGTCAATTGATTTACAGTTTTTCCTCTGAAACCGCTTTTAGTAATTTCAAGACCTGTAAAACTTTGTTCCTTAATACTCAACTCTTGTTAGAAACCTCATTTTCTCTTTCATCATTGTTCTTTGAAATATGATATTCTTTCTTGATTAAAGCCTCATATTTTTCTGTAGTGTGTGTTTGTTATTTTAAGATTCCTGAAATTGTTACAAAACCAGGAAACGGCCTCGAATGTGTTTACATTACTGTTTGAATTTTAAAATTGTTTTTCTTGTTCTCATCTCTGGAAAATCTGAAGTAAAAAATCGATTAAAATCATTTACAAATAAATAAAACTTTATCATCCATGATTGTCCCAAATAAAAGACAACCTAACGTTGAACCAGGCCTTCAGGATCAAACTAGCATTGCCTTAAATTTATTTAATACCATTTTACAGACAACAACTAATCGGGTTGAGCTTGAACGTTTATGGGCTGCTATTGAGCGAGACATTAGCATCCAAGAAAAACAAGAAGCAAGACAAAGACAGTTGAGAAACTGATTTTTCCTTAACCTTCTTTTGAATTCCTATTTCTAAATCATTCCTTTAAATCATTTACGGATGCCTTGACGGTATGCTTTATAGCCTTAAAGCATAAACTCAAGAACAACACCCACCATAATTAACACTTTCCATCATGGAGCCTCTCATAGTGTACCAAACTTGGGTAATGGGTCATGGTCCATTATCTCATGAGAAGAAGGGGCTAAAGGCCCAGAGGTTGATGCAGTTGCTCTATACAAATATGGTATTGCTAGTTTCCAAAGGTGACCATAAAAGCCTCGGGCCAGATTGAGATCTATCCCCTCTAATGGTAATTTCCCCTGTCCATATGTACATGAATGCATCAAATTATAAAGGACCATATCCCTGTGAAAAATGAAGGAATGAAGCTTGAAACCTTATAAAGGGGACTTGCAAAAGATAATTGGGTATCAAAAGGAAAAATAAGGGTTTCGAAATGAAAAAAGTATCAAGGAAAGGGTATCTCAAGCCAGCCAGCGCTCCCTCTACAAAATATCTGATATAAATGGATTCAATGACATCATAATCCATGAAGTAAGACCTAAAACCGTATCACTATCACACTTACTCTTGAAGGGTTTATTTCTTTCCTACTTCCCTCTGGTCCTATCCCTCTACCTGGGTCTTTTATTTCTTTTCTAGGTTGGCACACCTAATAGGGTTGGATGAAGGCCCTCCCATACTTAAACTTTCCAACTTACATGAGGTCATGGGCCGATGTGATGCTTGAAGGGGATACTAAGGTGAATTGTTTACATGGCTTATATCTTAAGTGAAATCTTACTTCTTATATATTACATGAAAGCTTACTTTGCATGCCTTAAGGACTAATGTTGCTTGTGAACCTTGGTTAACCTTCTCTTATACTCTGCTTTTTTTTGGATGTCCCTAACATGGTTCTTTGAGAGATGTCTTGGGCTTGTACACAGGACATTATGCCTTTACTGTAGGACCTTGGCATGTGTTATGGAGAGAAATGGCTCATCCAGTGAATCACCACCCTCATACATCAACTCTCACATCCTTGGAACATTGGACGATGGAAAGATGATAAGGTAGTTCTTTCATATTCGTCGCATCAGTTTTTAATTCGACGTTTCAGACCAAACAAATGTGGTCCATCATCAGGAAGAGTTTTAAGATATGAGGGAAATATGAAAAATCATCAAGTGTATAAATATGAAAAGTTTTTTAGTAAAGAGTCGACTTATTAAAAATACATAAGACCTAAAAATATTACTAATCAATTTATTACTAATTAATTTCTGAAATCTGTCCTTGTGGTTAGTGTTGGGATCCAATTATGACTAATCTTCCAGCCATCATCTTTATTTAGATTGTTAGGTTGTTTTTCAATTTCGATTGCTTCCCTAAATTTCCTATTGTGATAGTGATCTACCTTGGCAAGAATTTTGGCCTCTTCAATACAAATATGATGTTTTGTTTTGTCTAAATGTTCTGCCAAGGCTAAGGGACGAGTGTGATTGTGCTTGATATCAGCGGCATGTTCTTGAATTATAATTCTAAAGGAACGACCTGTTTCTCCTATGTATTGTTTACCACACGAGCACAGCATCATATAGACACCCTTATGTTCAATGGGATCAATAGGGTATTTTGACCGACCTAAGGGAATTCCTAATAGTGTTTATGGGTTTGAAATTTGCCCCAATATTTTTTTTCTTCAAAATCCTAACAAGCTTGTCTGTTGTCCCTTGTATGTATGGTAAGAAAACTTTGGACACATCGTTATTTGTTTGTATCTTATTTCTAGGTCTTTTAGAGGTATTTTGAAAGGCTCTAAACACCTGATGTTTTTTATATCCATTATCCTTGAAAACCTTGAGGAGGTGGTTTTTCTCTTCATCAAGGTGTTCATCATCAGTGATTATGAAGGCCCTAGTAGCTAGGGTGTTGAGAACCCCTAATTTGTGGGCAGGGTGATGATGGGATTCAGCATGGAGGTATTGTTTGGTGTGAGTTTTCTTCCTATAAACTTGGCAGGATAAGGATCCATCAAGTCTTTTTGTGACCCTAACATCTAGAAAAGAAAGACCGCATTTATCTTCAACCTCCATAGTGAATTTGATGTGATTGGATTGTTTATTGAGGTGATTCGAAAATTCATTTAATTTGTCATAACCATGGGGCCAAATAACAAAAGTATCATCGACAAACCTATTCTAGTATTTGGGTTGAAAGGGTGAGGAAATAAGGGATTTTATTTCCAAATCCTCCATGAATAAATTAGCTATGAGAGGAGAGAGGGGGGATCCCATAGCAACCCCACATGTTTGTTCATATATTTCACACTAGAAACTAAAGAATGTGGATTTCAAACAAATTTCAACTAACTCAGCAGTACCTTGGTCAGTGACTCTCTTGATGACCTCCATGGGCTTGGTTTGAGCAGATTCAGTCATGATAGCACACAGATGGGCTAGAAACCCACATGTTGGGCAAAGTACCCCTGAGCCTATTTATCCACTAGACCAAGGACGTTGTAGCAACAGACAAACAGATACCTTACAAAGACAAGATGAAACTCCCTCCATCCTTGAAGCAACACCTAGATCCTAAACGTTGGTCCTATTTTGATGATGAGTACACCATCTTCTAGGGTTTGATGGAGCTAGGGTTTGGTTGACACTTGGGGTACTGTTGATGGTTGGAATGAATTTGTGTGAGGAGAGACATAATTTTCTCCCACCTCACTCTAGATTGGTGCCACATGGCCTTTGGAGGCCTTCTCCTTTCCTGGGAGGGCTTGACGTCTCACACATGTGGCCCATTTATGATATATTTTTGCATTTAGCATTTTGTAAAGGGGAAAATGAGGGGTCGTAC
Source organism: Picea engelmannii (assembly GCA_009831015.1). Taxonomy (NCBI): domain Eukaryota; kingdom Viridiplantae; phylum Streptophyta; class Pinopsida; order Pinales; family Pinaceae; genus Picea; species Picea engelmannii. The sequence goes on along the minus strand of ML800274.1, from coordinate 537,630 downwards.
CCACTTGAATCAATGTTATGTTATGTTTGTGGATAAATTATGATAGGCTAGAACTAGCATTTTCATTTGGATTGTCATTCCTCACCATTTGTGGAGGATTACTTCTGAAATTTTACCCCTTTTGGGGTTATTAGTCTTTCTCTCTCATGCGCTATGCTTGGAAAGGATATCATGTGGATGGTTTGTTGATTTTGGATGGATATTTTTGCAATTAGGGTTAATTCTCTTGGTTTCTTGTATGAAGTAAGTAATTTTCTGCAATTCTATGATATGTTGATAATTTAAATAGTGAAATTTCTATTTTTTTGCAAGAAGTCTTGTTTTGTTGAAACCCTAAGAAGGGAACATAAGTGTTTCTTCCCTTCACAAGTTGTATTTGTCTAAATTGGTGAAATGTCCTTTCTAGGATTATAAGCCTAAATCCCTAAAGTGCTATCACTTTAGGATTTTATCCCTAGACAATTGGTCTTTGACCTAAGCGAAGCTACAAGAAGGGAGAAATGATATATAAGGCCCAAAAGTGCTTGCACCCTAGACATCCTCCTCAAAGTCTAAAGCCTAAGGCCCAAATATACTTGCACCTTTGGGTTTAGACTCTACCTCTTGGTTTAAATTAGATCAATTCAATCTTGGATGCCTTTGAGACTCCAACCCCGGAATGGTAAAGGCATCGATCTAGAGGTAACTCTTGTGGTGAAAGTAGTTGTTAAAACGATTTTTCTAAATCAAGTGTTCTACTAAATTTACTAACCCTGAATCTAGCAAAATCACAATATTTCTTGTTGTTGTTATAAAAGTTTGCTACAGCCACCTAAAAATACATCAAATTGTTGAATACACTCATCTAAAAGTGGCTTAACTTGTTCAGAAATTACTTCTAGCAATTGGATAATTTTATGCTTGATGAATGCTTACTTTTCATGCTAAATTGCTATATTTCTAAACACTATCTTGTTGTTGTTGCAAAATACTTATTGTTGTCATAAGACTGGTGTATTGTTGTAATTTGCAACATCCATAGCAATATAACTTGTCTCGTGTCTAAAGAGGTCATTGTTGCATACTTTAGCTTGATAATTGTTATATATGTGTTGCAAATTGTTCTTGTTCCAGGCATGTACAACAATCTCCTTTGCAACCTCTCTTCTATCCTAGGCATAGACCAACTAGCAGGTGATCAAGAAATGGGGTGGTAGTCTTGGCTACTAAACTTTCTATTCGATCCCTTGAGGTCACCAGGAAATCCTCCCTTGTGGTGGACCTCTTCCATCACTAAAACATGGGAAGATCTTACTTAGGTGATAGTGGTAGTTTCTTCCATAGTTACACAAGATTTGTGGATCTTGTGGTGGGATTTGCACATGCACAAATCATGTGATAATAATTCGGCACCATTTTCGAGGAGGATTGAGTCATTCTCTTCATGACATTTCTTTGGTAAAAATTTCATGAATCCCTTATCTTACAAGTTTACCTGGTGACTCCACTGAGGGTAGAATCCCTCACCTTCCTTTAATGATCCTAAAGAGAAAATTTGGCAACTCCACTAACATGTTTTGACGTGTCATCCTTTTTCCCAATTTTGTAATATTGTAATTTCTCAAGCAATGGAATTATGGCACCATGGTCACTTCACAAAATGTTTCCCTCTTTGGATATTGAGAATGTTCTAGGATACCTAAATCACTTTCTCCAGGTTGGGGGAATAATTGTCCAAAATTTGATGGAGACTCGTCATTGGATATTACTCATGTTGTGAGTTTCTTGAAGTATGCTTTAGAGATAGATGTGATGCATCAAGATGTGCTAATAAGATTGTTTTTTCTATATCTGGAAACAAGACAAAAGGATTGGGTTAAGCATAGTCTCAATCCAAAAAGTATATCTTCTCTTACAATATTTGTTGAGGAATTCCTCAAACGGTGAGCCCTGAGAACACAAATATATGAAGACATTCTCCACGATCTCACGGTGGCCCTCCAAAGGGAAGGGTTATTTTCTGACCCTGTTGAGGAAGATGAAAAATCCATTGATGAATAGGAAGTTGAAGAGAAGATTCATGAAGAGGGTTACCAACCCCTCGAAGAGGAGTAAGAATCACCTCATGATTCCATTGAAGACAATGGAGATTTGATTAAAGAACAAAATCTTGAAGAAGTGAATCATGAGGAAGATTACCAAGAAGAACATGAGTTTCTTTGTGAATATACTGAAGAAGAACACTTTGATGAAACACACCTTGTTTAAGACCTAATCCACAAAGAGGCTCCTCATGAAGATGAAGCGTCAGTGTTTTCTCCTCCATTTGATGAAGTCATCGAAGCTTCCATTCCTCCTACACATGAAGAAGAGAATGTGGTAAGTTATACTCCTTTCCAATTTTTTGATGTTGCTTCATTTCATGATTCGAAAAGTGCAGAGGTGTTAGAGGAACTTTTGGATGCATTAGAGCCTTCATGTTATAATAAAGGTAATGATGTGATTGATTATATTGATGAGTTTATACATGTTGGGAGACGCATATGGGATGTTATTTTTTTTGGTCTTGATGGAGATCCCATTTATGATCTGGAAGGTCATTTTCAATTGTTTCCTTTAGAACAACCATGTGTGATGGCTAAAGAATCAAATGTGTGGAAACATGAAGATGACATGGTTACAGATTTATTCCGATCACCGAGGGATGACTTATTGCAACACTCTCATGATGATTTTAGGTCATATCCTAGGGGATTTGATACATACTCTTCCGAGCACTTGGATTTATTCTACGATGAGTATTTTCAACCATCGTTGTGCTCTAACTTTGATGAATATGAGGCCATGACTTTCCCATAGCAGTATCTTTGTGACGAGAGTTTCCAGCCTTCTCATTTTTTACCTTCCTATTCCTCTATACATACGGTTGGGATTTTTTCTCATGATAGTCATTTCCTTGTGGGGCAGAGTTGTTTTCAACCTATGGTTTGTTGCATGGCCTTCCAGTTTCACACACAAGGCCAACAAGCCTTGGGTTGGGAGAAAATGTTTTTCTCTAGGCCTAGTTTCATCCATTACCTTGTGCTCTCTTTTCCCATAGACAACCTTAAATTTTTCCTTAGGTTCCTTATCATACCTTTTCGATCTCTGAGTAATCGATTTTTAGTTGAGGGTGAGGATATGCCTTTGTCTGATTCTTTTGGCCTTATCTTGGGATGGATAGGGAAGGGTTGTAGTGATACCTCCTTGCATAACTTTGTCCCTCCCTCCCGCCTCCATGAGTTGGATTTTATGACTAGTTATGGTATGTTGTGTGTCCCAACTCATGATATTTTTGTGCTTAACTTAACCTTATTTTGGTTTATGATGAAGCACAAGGTAGATATTCTGATATAATGTTGGGATGGTTTCACTAGGTGTATGATTATACCTAGCATTTTAGCCAACATAGATTAGTGTAGGTTAGGTAGGGCATTTGCATCATGCATTGCATTTGTATATATGTTGCATCATGCATTCATGTGAGTATAGTAATGCACTTTCTTGTGTATATATTGCATTCTCATTTGTATATAATGCATACATGTTAGGAGCTTACATTTGATCATTCTATATTATCGCTTTATCATGTATAGTTTAGTGAAAAAAAAATCTTTTGGCATGGTTTTGGATTTATCACTGACTTCGATGGATCACATCCACTAGCCAATACTTCTAAAGGGTGTTGTTTTTTGAAGTGGGCACATGATTGCAAGTATTGGACAACCAGAGATGTTGAGGTTCTCATGCGCTCTACGATGAGCACATGTCTGCATGTTGGAGCCATATGTTACCCCCCATGCCTAGGGGTAACTAGAGGAGATCATGTCTCGTGGCCCATAATGGAGAACATGATCCCAAAAATGATGATGATCAACATGTCCACAGATGGTAGCTTAGCATCCCCCCCCCCATTTACCTTTACAGCTACAGATCAACCTCATCACATCCAAACAACCCAGTGTATGGGAGATGGTAAGCTAGCTTCACCATGAGGTATGTTAGTCCTTTTATGCAAATTGTTGTGCTTAATTTTTTGGGCATGTGAATGAGGATCTTTGGTTGAAGTTGGATAACGGATCACTGCATGGGAAATAGTGTCAATTGCCTTGTTTCACCTTGGTGGTCATATTTTGTGCCCTATCCCCGTGTTGTCACCGCCCAGGGAAAAAGGGTACTATTGGAGGTTCCTCACAAGGGTAACATTCCATTCCCCACCATACTTAAAACTTTCCATCCTAGAGCCTCTCATAGTGTACCAAACTTCAGTAATGGGTCATGGTCCATTCTCTCATGAGAAGGGGATGAAGGCCTAGAGGTTGATGCAACTGCTCCATACATATATGATATTGCTAATTGGAAAAGGCCACCATAAAAGCTCTAGTGCGGCTTGATATCTACCCCCTCTAATGGTAATCGTCAGTGTTCAGATGTGAATAAATTCACCAAATTATAAAGGACCATAGCCCAATAAAAAAATGAAGGAATGAAGCTTGAAACCTTATAAAGGGGACTTGCAAATGATAATTAGGTATCAAAAGGAAAAATAAGGGGTTTAGAATGCAAAAAGTACCGAGGAAAGGGTATCTCAAGCCAGCAAGCGCTCCATCTACAAAGACACTCATAGAAATGGATTCAATGACATCAAAATCCATGAAGTAAGCTCTAAAACCATATCACTGTCGCACTTCCTCTTGATGGGTTTCTTTCTTTCCTGCTTCCCTTGGGACCTATCCCTCTACTTGGGTATTTTATTTTTTGTCTAGGTTGACACACCTAATAGGATTGGATGAAGGCCCTCCCATACTTAAACTTGCCAACTCACATGAGGTCTTCGGCTGGTGTGATGTTTGAAGGGGATACTAAGGTGAATTGTTTACATGGCTTATATATTAACTGACAACTTACTTTGTTGATTTAAGGATTAATGTTTCTTGTGAACCTTGGCTAACCTTGTCTTATATGATTTTTTTTGGATAACCATGGCATGGTTCTTTGAGGGACGTCCTCAACTTTTACCCAGGACGTTGTGCCTTTTTTCTTGGACCTTGGCACGTGTGACAGAGAGCATTGGGTCATCTAGTGACTCACCACACTCAGAAATCATCTCTCACGTCCTTAGAACCTTGGATGATGGATAGATGGGTTTGGTTTGAGCATATTCAATCATGATGGCACATATATGAACAGGAATCCCACAGGCTGGGCGGAGTACCCCATAGCCTATTTATCCACTGGACCGGGGATGTTGCAGCAATAGACAGATAGATACCTTGTAGAGACGAGATGCAGCTCCCTCCAACCTGGATGCAGCACCTAGATCATGTACGTTGGCCCTATTTTGATGATGACGTCATCTTCTAGGGTTTGATGGAGCTAGGGTTTGGTGGACATTGGGGTACTGATGATGGTTGGAAAGAATTTGGGTGAGGAGAGACATCATTTGCTCCCACCTCACTCTGGATTGGTGCCACGTCACCTTTGGAGGCCTCCTCCTTACTTAGGAAAGCTTGATGTCTCACATGTGTAGCCCATTTATGATATATTTTTGCATTTAACATTTTGTAAAGGGTAAAATGAGGGGTTGGCCCCACTTGAATCAATGTTATTTTATGTTTGTATACAAATTATGCTAGGCTAGCCTCCTATAAGAAGGCTAGCACTATCCTTTTCATTTGGATCATCATTCCTCACCATTTGTGGAGGATTACTTCTGAAATTTTTGTCCCTTTTGGGGTTATTGGTCTTTCTCTCTCATGCGCTATGCTTGGAAAGGATCTCTTGTGGATGGTTTGTTGATTTTGGACAGATATTTTTGCAATTAGGGTTAAATGCTCTTGGTTTCATAGATGAAGTAATTTTCTACAATTCTATGATATGTTGATGATTTAAATTGTGAAATTGTTATTTTGATGCAAGAAGTCATGTTTTGTTGAAACCCTAAGAAGGGAACATAAGTGTTTCTTCCCTTCTAAAAGTTGTATTTGTCTAAATTGGTGAAACATCCTTGCTAGGGTTAGAAGCCTAAATCCCTAAACTACTAACACTTTAGGATTTTATCCCTAGACAATTGATCTTTGACCTAAGTGATGCTACAAGAAGGGAGAAACGATATCTAGGGTCCAAAAGTGCTTGCACCCTAGACATCCTTCTCCTCAAAGTCTAAATCCTAGGGCTCAAATGTGCTTGCACCTTAGGGTTTAGACTCTACCTCTTGGTTTCAATTAGATCAACCTACAAGCTTGGATTCATTTGAGACTCCATGGCCCTAGAATTGTAAAGGAACTAATCTAGAAGTAACTCTTGTGGTGAAAGTAGTTGTTAAAACCATTTTTCTAAATCTCTCAAGTGTTCTACTAACTTTACTAACCCTAACTCTAGCAAAATCACTGTATTTCTTCTTGTTGTTATAAAAGTTTGCTACATCCACCTAAAACTACATTAAATTGTCGTATACACTCATCTAAAAGTGGCTTAACTTGTTCAAAAATTACTTCTAGCAATGGATAATTTTACACTTGATGAATGCTTACTTTTCATGCTAAATTGCTACATTTTTTAACACTCTATCTTGCTACTATTTCAAAATACTTATTATTGTCATAAGACCAATGTATTGTTGTAAATTGCAATAGCCATAGAAATCTAACTTGTCTAGTGTCTAAAGAGGTCATTATTGCATACTTTAGCTTGGTAATTATTATATATATGATGCAAATTGTTCTTGTTCTGGGAAGGTACAAAAATCCCCTTTGCAACCTCTCTTTCATCCTAGACTTAGACCAACTAATAGGTGATCAAGACAAGGGGCGGTAGGCTTGGCTACTAAACTTGTTATTCAATCCCTTGAGGTCACCAACGAATCCTCCCTTGTGGTGGACCTCTTCCATCACTAAAACGAGGGAAGATCCTACTTAGGTGACAATGGTAGTTTCTTCCATAGCTATGCAAGATTTGGGGATCTTATGGTGGGATTTGCACAAGCACAAATCATGTGATAACAGGGCCCCAAGAAATGCCTTTAAGGTCACTCCACTTAGGATCCCTCTTTCTAGCACCAATATTAACGAGTTAGATGGAATAGAGGCCAATCAAGATAAACTCAATCCCTATAGATTTGAACTAAATCGCCCGACCCCTAAGTATAATTGTAGCTTTAGAGGTCACGCACCAGAAGGAACTTCCATCCAACAACTCCAACTCTTCGTTTAGTAGATGTACTATACAAACTCATGCATAAGCTTGTTCAACATGGAACCCTACGTGGAAGTCATGAAGTTGGGAATATTTTCTCTTAAATTTATATATGATGTGCCACTCTCCTCAAATGCCTTAAATCATATTGACATAGGTCCATTTTAATGTTCTATTAATTGACAATATAGAATGTCTACAATAAAACATTTGAAACTTAGGAAGAACCAAAGAAGCATCTTTGAAGAGTAGCCTTCATCATATGTGTCTAATTCTCAATCATTATCTTCAAATGCCTCTGAAGAATATGCAAGATTGAACTATTTGATATATGTAGAAGAACCCCAAGAAATAACACTAAGATGAGATAACTAAACACAATAAGCAAATGAATAAAAGGTGATTGTTGCAATAAACCCAATCTCTTAAACTTGGATAGGGCTATATTGCACATACGTACTCACCGTTATTAATCAAAAGACAAGCAGGACCAAGGATCTTATTGGAAACACACTATCCACAAAACTGGACAAGTGCTCCTTTATTCCAATAGCAAAGTAGTATTTACAAGTATATAGGAGGGAAACACCCCAAGGCACTCCCTCCAAACCTTTTAAATAAATTCACTCTTCTCCCATAACTTTGTTACTTTCCACACTATCCACAGAATTGGACAAGTGTTCCTTTATTCCAATAGAAAAGTATTTACAAGTATATGGGAGGGAAACACCCCACTGCACTCCCTCCAAACCTTGTAAATAAATTCACTCTTCTCCCATAACTTTGTTACTTTCCTTTGAAGGAAGATATTCTTTTTCTTTACATTTTGGGAAGGAAACCTCGATGTCTCCTTCTTTATGCACATAAAAGTTAGTTATAGGTAAAATTACATGGCAATTTCCCCGGTTGGATCAAATTAACAGAGATATTCTACCACTATTAATATATACTCCCATTACAAACCAAAATGAAGACTTTTAATCAAGTTGTCATAAAATCTTCCAATGAGATCTCTTAAAATTTACCACATAGACAAATGGCAGTGAAATTGAGAGTTTTGGTTGATGGACCATTTTGATGCACCAATGTGTTGAACTGAAAATGATTTCATATTGTTCATTATCAACTTTAGCTTATCATCCTCATCCTCTTAGATCATGATTTTCATATTTACTGTGTATGCTCTGTAATTTATTTAAGCTACAATTCTTGAATTTCATTGCAACTCCAAATTTTGCATTAATTTCAATATCCTAAAGCTCTAAAACCATTTATCCCTATCTCTTAAATCCATGGTCCACCTCAAAAAAACCTTATAAGCATTTGAGAATCCCTCCAAATCCATGACTTTAGTTCACATGGACCATCAAAGTTCTACACTAGACCGAACATCCATTTGAATAATTTCCAAAACATTCATCCTCCATCTGTAATTGTAAGCTAATAAAATATGATGGCTTCAATGGTGATTTACCAATTTCTTAAAATCAAATTAAAATAAATTTTCCTTAGCACAAGTAATTGGCACTCCATCAAACCTTGAGACATTAACGTGTTACTCTATATAACAAATTGTGCATAGCTCAGTTCATTGATTTATGCAAAGGGATCAACAAACAAAAACATTATTTTTGCAAGGTTTCCTTTTTTTTTCAGGTTCCAAAGCCCCGGGAAAACCCCCAAGTACTTCCCCTCATTTCAAGGATGGTACCCAAGGTATACCCTAGAATCTTCAGGACACAAGGTTAGTCAACAAGGCTCAAAGCCATTACAACAATATACTTGTTATGAGCTCAACATGTCACTTATGGGAATTGAACCCAGGTGAGGAGTATAACAATCATTCCTCCCACCCACCTGAGCTAAATCCAATTGACAACTTTTGCAAAGTTCCCTTATCTTATAAACATTTTTCAATGCCTCAACCAATGGATATAATATTTAAGTTTATTTTCCCATATTTTCAAGATGTTGATCGTACTTGTCCATTCCATCCTTTTGGTTTTATTAGCCCATTGTTTTCTCTACCTTTGTTCAGTGTGTGCTACCTTGGTTTCTTGCATCTTTAGTATCCTCATATAACTCTGCATTGCTTGTTGATATCTCCTAGCATGAGCTTCACAACATATACACTTGAAACTAGTTTCTTTCTTTATCATTCCTCCCACCCACCTGAGCTAAACCCAATTGACAACTTTTGCAAGGTTCCCTTATCTTATATATCAAACATTTTTCAATGCCTCAACCAATGTATATAATATTTAAGTTTATTTTCCCATATTTTCAAGATGTTGATCATACTTGTCCATTCCATCATTTTGCTTTTATTAGCCCATTGTTTTCTCTACCTCTGTTCAGTGTGTGCTATCTTGGTTTCTTGCATCTTTAGTCTCCTCATCTAACTCTTCATTGCTT
>ML800274.1:493646-522196 GCA_009831015.1 Picea engelmannii | reverse complement strand
AGGAAACCCCTCCACAGTACTCTGATACTAAAGTGTAGCCTCCCTCTGAAACAGACCTCACTGCAATCTGACAACTCTAAGACCTCCCGACTGCTGATGCCTCCTCCTCCTCAAGTGCACCCTCCTCAGATGTAGAAGCTCCTCGGTAAATAAACAGGGAACTAAGTCTCCATGAGCCCTCCATGCAAGGAGGCGCCCAAGCTTTCCTCTCCCTCTGCCTGAAACCTCATCCTCTTGCTCTCTCTCAAACTCTTGGAGTGAACAAATGAGTGAATGGCCTCTCCTTGGCCTCTTGCACCCTCCTTTAGGATGCATAAGGAAACCTAAAAGATGGGTGGATGAGATCATCTCATCTCATCCCTTATCAATGGTTGAGATCACTCAAGAAGAACTTCACTCAAAAACCCACTTTACTTAAGTTTCCATAGTTTCACTTTATATCTATTAATTCACCCACTTTGTGAATTAATTGTCACTTTAGGCTAAAATGACCAAATTTCACTTTTGACTTAAACCTCCCAAGTCAAAGTGAAATTAGACATAAAGTACATAGTACAAGGTACAAAGGACTTCCCTCATGTGTTTAGAAGATCACAAACAAGGGGACCACTTTCTAAGGTACCCAAATCTCAACAATTCACATAGGGCATGTTATCTATGTCTAAAAATCTCATGCATGAAGAGAGCAAGGCATTTGTGGTAGAGATAACGATAGAGTGTGGAGAGAGAGGTCTCGACTCCCAATAAAGGAAATAATACCTCCCTCTAATTTCATAGTAGATAGGTCATCTGAATATGAGATCTTCCTTCAACTCAGTCCCTTGTAACTAACAAAACTAGAAAGACCTACCAGGGCATGGAATGTAGTGATCAATCTCAAGCCAAAGGCTATCAGAGCCTACCCAACACTGACCAAGTGGGATCCCAATGCTATGTTTCTAGTGTCTACGTGTATACAAAGGTCTGATAATAAGGTCCTCTCTCCATTGTAGAAAGTGCTTAGAATAAAAGGCCATCTTGGGGTTAGCACCCTAAGGGGGTGCAATCCAAATGGCCTAGATGTACTACCTAGAGATATCCTCTCTAATCACCTAGTTCAAGTCTTGTTTAGACAGTAGGAGGTGACTTGGAGCATCTAAAGAGTACTTAAAAGGGGGGAGTCGACCAAGAAAAATAGCCACTAACTAAAGTAATCAATACACTTGTAAAAACCAATGACGGACCCACCCTAAGGGGCCTGTATATAGGGGTATTGACACCTATTGAAATCCAAGTCTCTCCTAGAATTCAAACTCTGTGAAGGAAGGATACAAGTCTAAAAATGACTTCAAGGTACAAAGGATATGGGCCTCAAACTCTGACTTGACGATATGCTAAGAAACGCTTTGTTTGCAATGGATGAGGGTTGAAGAAGGGTTTGGCCTCTCTTTGTCCTAGTCCAATCAGCCTGAAGCAAATTAGGCCCTCAGACCTCAAAACCATATCTTAACCATGGCCTAATGATCATGTCCAAGAGATGCATCTTGGAAGAGATATCATAGAAATGCCTTTGGAAACATCGTCTCTCAAGTAGGACAAGAGAGCCATATCCCTTAATAATTCAAGGCTAGAAAGCATGTCTCAAACAAAGACGAAGCCCAAAGAATTGAACCCCCAAGTAAGTATAGGTCATGGTGATCTCGATCTCTTCCTCTCATAAGAGGAAGTGGTAGTTGGAGATAGCACACTTTGACGCATTGAAGATCATAACCTTAGTCTTACCTAGGCTAACCATCAACTGTCGAAGACCACAAATGCTAGATAGGGCATCAATCTATCCCTACAACCCATTGAGGGAGGGGGCCAAAAGAATCACATCATTAACAAAACGAAGCAAGGAGATCAAAACATGATGTAAAGACAACCAACCCTATCCTTTACATGCTCCCTAAGAAAGGACTCCAACTTGTCAATGTAAATCACAAAGAGAATCAATGAGAGATGGTGCCCCAGTTTGACCCCTATGGTACTCCTAATGAAATGCAAGAGGCTATGGGAAACTAGAAGACGACCAAGAACCAACTCATAAAGTCTCATGATGGCAATCGAAAGGGTCTAAAAAAAGCTAATATCACAAAACCTCAAGGGAACAAGGTTTCTCTCGAATTGAATCAGAAACCTTTTAAAAGTCCACAAAACAAGAAAATAATTTTGAAGAGCATTAATGAGCCTCCTCAACAATGCCACAAAGTGTAAAGATGTGATCAATGGTCTAGTACTTCGAGTGGAAATCTACCTGTGTTTTGGCTCTAAGGTGCGTCCTCTCGAGATCAACTAACAACCACAAATGAAACATTGTAGCATAAAGCTTGGAAAAGATGTATCCAGTCAAGATGGTCCAATAGTTGTTTGGATTTGAAAATTAGGTGGATGATATGGTGGGACCATGATGGAGAGAAACTTGAAAAAACAACATGATTAAACAAATCAACAATGTGGAAGTCTAGACTGTGAATACCATACTTGAGGAACTCGACCCAAGAGCATTCCTCGTCGGTGGTCCTACTATTGGTCATAACCCTAATGGTTGTCTTGATGTCGCCATGAGAGAACATATGACAAGAGGATGGAGGAGAGGCAATGTGCATTGGAGGTTGCTCAAGGACATCATAAAGGGAGGTCGTACGGAAAAACATGGATTGAGGATCTAAATCAAGTGGGAGAGTAGGTTATCAAGGGAAAAGGGTGCGCTAGAAGTCTTTAGGTGAATGGAGAAGGGTTTCACAAAGATTGTGTTTTATGGAAAGGAATTCTCATTTTCTACAAGGGAGAAGACAATGGGAAGCAATCTAAAGGTAAGGAACAAAACATGGGTGGTTTAAAATAGCAAAACAAACGTGTCTATGGTGAAGTTTGCAATCTTCATAATACCAACAATTCATGGGGCAAAGGCCAAGTTCAGGGACACAAAAGAGATATTGGATGGTGTGGGGATAACAATCAAGAGCAACCTCCTAGATGGCCTTGGAGAGAATCTCATACTTGGTTGTCACCATCGCTAAGGATGAGAAGTGGGGAAGGGGCAGAACCAAATTGCGAAGGTGGGAGATGTAAGAGTTGACATAATCCTATCAAAGTGGATAGTAGTGTGCAAGGTGTCAAAATGAGGTGAACCGTGAGAATGAGGTGAGTTGGGGCTTAGATGGGGGTGGGAGGCTCAAAGGGAGAAGGTATTGAGTGCATGGTCCAAAAGAGGGAGGGGGAAGGAGATGAAAATGTATCAAATTCTAACGGGGTAACTCCAGGACATAATGGACCACACAAGCTCGACCATTGTGCGAGAAGCATGTAAAACTACTACAATTGAGGTAGCACGAGAGACCATTCAACAACATTAGGTCGTTAGATTCCCCAAGTTGTAGAAGGTGCCTCATGTTAGTTATAAGGGGCCTTAAACAATCATTTGAAACCCTGTGGAAACCCATAGTGTTCAGATCAATCTACCAAAGACAAAGGACATCCTCATTTGTCATGAATCGATGCCTATAAATACGACGTGTTGGCATTGAAGTCTCCCAAGAGGATAACATCGCCTAAAGTGGAGTAATGAGAAATAACTAGGTATAGGTCAAGGGGTCCCCATCGAACTTCTTGTGGAGTGCAAAACTGGAGGAAGTTGGAGGGGAGTAGCAAACCATAATGAAAATGTCCCAAGATAGAGGGGCACTTTCTCGAACACAACTCCACGTGAACCTATCATGCTTGTTGGAGGCGACCGCTGAGAGTCATGGATAAGACAGACTACATTTTCGAATCCCATGACACCACGAGAATTACGAGTTTCTTGTCTATGCACCAAAGTCAAACAAAAGCCTATGATAGAAGGTGACTTTCACTTGAGGCTCACATGGGTTTAATTGAGAAAGGAGGTCTCAAGAAGCAACCATATCATAAAACTTGCCCAAAGAAGAGCATAACAAACCATTTTCAATTAGAACATGCTATGGAGAAAGTAGACAACCCAACCCCACCCCAACAAAGGATTCATTTGGATGGCCAAGGATGGGACCAACAAAGAGCGGGGGAGGTCTTGAATCACTGTTGTAAGATCACAAATAACTACCCATTTTTCCTTCTTCTGCCCTACCATAACCTGCTTTTTGGATACTTTGAGTTCGTCAAACTAAGATATTGTAAAGTTAGCAACCAGAAAAATAATGTGTAGTACAGAGGAAAGTCATCTCTTAGCCCAATGGGCTCTAGAACAATCACCTAGAATTCTAAAACAAAGGAAAAGCATCGAGTTGGCTCCAACCCAAGCTTGCTCGTTAAAGGCCAATATCCTTCAAATCAAGGGGTATCAATGATCATGAATGAATGTAATGCCCACCTACAAAGGATCCAAACAAAAAGAAGGAAGAAGTACATGCACTCTAAGATTCAACTCCTTGGTTTTCCTAAAATGTTCCTCTTCGATTTTTCCTTAGACTACCTCTTTGACCTAAATAATGGATTAATGAGGGGGGAACCTTCTTCTTCCCTCTAACTTTTACACAAGAATTCAAAGTTTGTCGTTGAATTTACATTCCCTATTTGAATAGTACATGCTAGGTGCACATCTCTTCCTACATGTCTTTAAGATAAGAAATTTCAATTTGCAACGGGGTAGAATCCCCTAGAGGGAGTTGAAGAGATAGGCTTTCCCAATTTTTCATTTCTATGACTAGTTGTTTTAGGATGAAGATTTTGAATCCCACTTCCACAACCTTGTTTGTGAGTTCAATAGCTATGGATTGCAGTTAGTTGTTTTTAGACTCAACTCTCTCAAATCTCGCCATAATAGTATTAATCTACATTGCCCAAATGGAGACTAAATTTGTCTTAAAGAGAAGCATCCATTGCACTATAAACAAATCGTTGATTGTTGCCTCCTTCATGTTGTCCTTGAGTAAACGAACCCTCACTAAAACCGCCATTGCAGACAAAGGCTTGTTGTCAAAACTTCAAGGTCAAGAGAGGGGTCAGAATGGGGTCAAAGACAACCAAGGGCCCCAATATTGAGAGGGGGGGGAGTTAGGGTCCAAGATCACGTCGCATGGGGTAGGATAGGGACGCAACGGGTCAAAGTGAGGTTGAGGGAGGAAAGGAGGGTCAAGGGAAGGCAGAGGGGTTGAGGGGTGTATGGTGGCATCATCCTATGTCTTTTGACAAGAGACAGAGAGGGCAGGGATGGAGGGGATCCAGAAAAAGAAAGTGAGTCAAGGGGCACGTGGCATGGTTGTCCAACTTGGGAAAGGGAGGCGGTGAGGATGAAGGGGGGTCAAGAAAGTGCAAAGAGGTTAGGGTAGGGCACAAAGAGGAAAGGGTAGGGAGTCGGGGGGGCAAGACAGAGGTCGCGACAAGGACAACGGATGAGAGAGATGGGGGTGTCGAGGGATTCGAGAGGGAGATTGAGGAGGGAAGTAGTAACAACTAAGAAGATGAGGAACGGGTCCTTGTCATGATGAACCAAGGAGGCTGAAGCGAGAGCTAGGGAGGCCAGGACAGCAGAAATCAAGTTCAAGATAGCTCAGGTCGAGGGGAAATCACTTCAAAGTTCATGAAAGCTGTAGGTAGGCCATTGGTTCTTGATTCATAGATTCTATATTCTCTCGTTGTTCTTTGTTTGAAGATGTTCTTTGTTTGAAGATATTCTTTGTTCATAAGTTCAGATTCTTTGTTCTCTTGCTGTTAATGTTCTCGATTTTATTTTGTTGTTAGTGTTCTTTGTTCCAAGAATTAAACTCAATGTTTGTATTCCCTAGATGGCAACTCAAAGTTCTCTTGCTCTCTAGAACTAATCTTTGTCTAAGCGCCAACTAAGAGATACCATGCGCATCCAAATTCCAGGGAGAGCATTTCCAATCTTTAACCACAACAGAGCTTAGTATATTGCTATAAAGACAGCATTTCAAAGTGACAGGCAAACAATCTGCAAATGGAAAAGATTTATGAGCAGAAAGGATTGTCAAGTGAAAATTTTAGCATCTGCTGCAACTGTTTCACCAGGTTAAGTTAGATATAAATAGGCCTTACAACATGATTAAACCAGCTGTGTCTTTGAACATGTTCTGCGGCCCAGCTATGTCAGTTCAAATTAATTTTCACACCTATTGTGTGATGAAGTAAATAATAACATGCTTAATAAAATACTCTAATGAATATTTCACATGCCTAGCTAGCCTGGTTCAAGTTTTAGGCACATTATACTGATGAGACGCCCATTTTTTTATTATCATTTTGTATGAGATATCATGATTTAAGATTTATAAATTATCAATCATAGTTATCAGTTATGGTCCATGGATGGCTAATATGCATATGAACTTTCTATTTTGTTATAACTTATAATTTTAATGTTGTGATTTGTGACTGGATTTGATTCTTAAATCTATTTTTTTCTATTTTCTTCTACAAATTATAAAAATATATTTAGATTTTTTGTCCATGTTGTTTCCCCACCGTATCCAGATCCCGATCTTTATCTGTATCCTGGTAACTTCGGTTTCATCAAAGAAGGACAAATCTTGGATTAGACAATATAAACCCAAGAGCCAATCCACTCTCTTCAAAAGGTAAACAAAATGGAATCCTAATTAAACTTATCCATTTCCTCTGTTCAATCCATTTTTACATATATCAATGGACTGAACAGATGATTGTCAATGAGTGCTGCTCCTTGTTATCCTTTTTTACATAGATTAATGAATTTTTAAATTTAGATGATATGCCCACAATTATGTCCCCAATGTTTTTTGTGTTTTCTCTAAATTGATAAACTACATGGATGAACTTCCATGCATGGTGATAATTATTGTCATAGCAGGGGTGGTATGGTAAGATTAGAGAGCTATCTTTGTTGTGTGGTTTGAAAGTTTAGGATTAATTTAATAAGTTTGTTTTGTGGGCATTCGGTTGGTATGGCATCACAGCTATTCCTATGCATGAATACAAGTTTTCATTCAAGGAAGGTGATGCAAGTGTATTACCGATGCCAAAGCTAGGATTGTAGGTTTAAATAGATCATTTCTGGGGGTGCAAGTGATCTTGAAGCCAAAGGTGATGTAATAAGTAGAGTAGCTGGTAATGTTCAAAAATATCCACCAATTGATGTAGAAATTCCTTAACAAACAGCAGTTAATGCAAAACAAAAATTTTACCTCTTTCCTATAGGTTTCCCAGATCTTAAACTGAAGAAATACACCAACAAATTAATGGAGCAATTAAATTCAACAATAATGCACACTCAACTCAAACATTCTCATTACCAAAGCATACATTTATACATAGAGAGGAGATGTCTCGAGAGTCGACCATCTCCTATAATCTCTCAACAATTACTCCTTAATTCACTCAACAATCTCTCCACAAATATCTCAAGCATATTTCTTTAACTCTAATTAGACCTTCAAGATATAACAACTAACAACAATTAATCTAGAATATTTCCAAGTGTATTATTATTCCAACATTTCTCCCCCATAATGATCATTTGGAAATATTCCAAGATCATCTCTGAATTTGCAGAACTTTTCTTTTTATAGTGCTTTGGTGAATATATCTGCTACCTGATATTTTGTTCTACAATACATAATCTCGATCACACCATGCTGAACCAAATCTCGAACAAAATGATACTGAATATCAATATGCTTGGTCTTCTTGTGAAAAACTGGATTCTTGGTCATTTGAATAGCACTTTGATTATCACATATCAACTGAGTGGGTTGTTCCTACTACTCATGTAGATCCTCCAGAATTCTTCTTAACCACACTGCTTCACATGTTGTTGTCGCTACGGATTTATACTCTGCTTCTACTGTGGAGAGAGACACCGTAGGTTGCTTTTTAATACTCCAAGCAATTGTTGTTGAACCCATCCTGAGGTTGATTTCCTATCATCCATGCAGCCTACCCAATCTGAATCTGGATAACCAATCAGCCTGAAATCTTCTGTAGATCTGTATACCAAACCATAGCCAACTGTACCATGCAGATATCTCAAAATCCTCTTCGCTGCTTTCCAATGCAATTCCTTGGGTTTTGCCATAAATCTTGATACCATATTGATTGCAAAAGATATATTTGGTTGAGTTGTAGTTAAGTAGATCAAACATCCAACCAATTGACAATACAAGATAACATCAACTGAATTGGAGTCATCATGTCTATATAACTTCAACCCAACTTCCAAAGGAGTTGTCGTTGGCTTGCAACTCAACATTCTGAACATCTTCAGAATATCCCAAGTATACTTGGTTTGTGACATGAAAATACTATCTTCCTTCTGCCAAACTCCAACACCCAAGAAATAATGCAACTCACCAAGATCTGTCATCTCAAACTCAACAATCATATGTGACTTAAACTTTTGAAATAGGTCAGCATTATTCCCGGTATAGATCAAATCATCAACATATAATGCAACTATCAGAATGTCCTGTCCTGAATGAAAAATATAGAGATTGGGTTCAGATAAACTTTTAACTAAGCCGTGATCCTGACAATATTTATCAATTCTAGAATACCATGCTCTTGGCACTTGCTTGAGACCATACAAGGCCTTCTTCAACTTGTAAACACAATCTTCTTTATTTGGAACTTCAAAACCTTCTAGTTGCTCAACATATATTTCTTCATCTACATAACCATTCAAGAAAACTAATTTAACATCCTTCTGATAAATTGTCCATTTATATTGTGCAGTCAATGCAAGTACCATCCTGATTGTATCCAACTTTGGTACTGGAGCAAATGTCTCGGTATAATCAATTCCCTCCTTTTGTGCATAGCCTTTTGCAACTAAACGGGATTTATACTTATCAATTGTGCCATATGATTTATACTTAGTTTTATAAACCCATTTAGCACCAATTACATATTTTCCTGTTGGTAAATTGACCAAGTCCCAAGTATCATTCCTCACCAAGGCATTCAATTCTACTTCCATAGGCTCATTCCTTTATTTCTTTCTTGATGCTTCTGCATAATTATGTGGTTCATCAATTTTCATTACCTATGCCATAAGTGCATAATTCACAAGACTACTTTGGGATCTAGTAAGTCTTCTTTCAAAATTTCTATCCAACATATTGCTTTCTAAATGACCCCTTTCAAGCCACTTAGGCTTCTTCTTGACTTCATCTGCCTTTGCTAACTTAGAATCTGATTCATTACCAATATCCACTGCATCTTTCCTTAATTCAATCTAAACATGTTTTGGTTGAAAAACCCCTTGTTCATCAAACACAACATATCTACTTATTATCACCTTCTTTACTTGAGGATCAAACAACCTGTAACTTCTTGTTCCAATACTATATCCAATGAAAATGCATTTAACATTTGTATCATCCAATTTGCTCCTCTTTTCCTTAGGAACATGTGCATATGCAGTGCAACCAAAAACTTACATATGTGCAACACTTGGTTTTGATGTCAACACCCTTGGTCAGTTCATGGTTGAGGCGAGGAGGATGCACTGGGTGGCAACAAAACATGTGCTCAGGTAACTGTGAGGTATGGTAGATTATGGACTGAGCTATGTTCAGGGGGATGGAGTCAGCTTGATGGGTTACACAAACTCAAACTGAGCAAGCAGTGCAGTTGACAGGAAAAGCACCTCAGGGTGTTGCTTCAGCTTGGAATCAACAGTTGTGTCTTGGTTCAGCAAGAAGCAGAAGTCAGTGGCATTGAGCCCTGCAAAGGCAGAGTATATGTCAACCAGTCATGCGAGTTGTGAGGCCATATGGCTTTGCAAGTTACTCATTGGATTATTTGGGAAGTTGCAGCCAACCATCATTCACTGTGATAATCAGAGTTGCATTAAACTCTTGGAGAATCCAGTGTTCCATGACAGGTCGAAGCATATCGAGATCAGGATCGCTTCATCGGGGACTATGTTCAAAGAGGAGTTGTGAAGCTTCAGTACATTTCTACAGATGAGCAGGTTGTAAACATCCTCCTGAAAGCTTTGTTAAAGGGGAAGTTTGTGTTCTTTAGAGATGAGCTGGGGGTGGTGCAGAACACCTTTCTCGTTAAGAGGGAGTGTTAAATTATGGTAGCTCGGACAGGTGTTTTTCCATTAGCTCTGAGTCGAAGCATGCAGAAATCGTTCGACAACTTTCTCAAGCTTACTTTATTTTTATAAAGTGACTTTTATCAAAAAGCACATTAATTAATTATTAATTAATGTTTGGCTTAGCTAAAGTTCATAAAATAAATTAAAGTGAACTTTAAATTATATCTTGACCATTGAACTAAATCAATTTGTCCGTAGATCAAGGTGAAGATTACGAGGTTGGAGATATTGAGGTAAAAGAAGCCAGAGAAAGGAAAAATGGACTTGTTGTGACAGGTGAGAGTTGGAGAGCTGAGGAGAAGAGGAAGAGAGAACATCCAGGGCACTGTTATCGCACAATTTGTACTTAATCCAAAGGAAAGGTTAAGGGAAGGCAAATTGGCGTAACAGGAGGTTATCCTATCATTGTCACCTCAATAGGATACCTCTTTCTATTTAAGGTTGATGGCCCAGGGGAGACGTCCCCGATGACCTAGGGGTTTGAGAAGGCAAAGGTTAAAGTGTCTATGAAAATGTCCCTTCTCACAAGTCACATTGATCAAAAAGTCCCAGGGTTTTAACCAATGAAGTGATGAAGTATTGAGATGTACCTTCCCAGAACAAAGCAACAAGAAAAGATATCTTCTGCAAGTACAACTTGTTGTTAGTACTTCATAAAACCATGGACTTTATCAATAAAAGCAATTGTTGATATATGATGAAGCAAACAGAATTTTGTAGCAGCGATGTTTATTAGACAATAGCTTCACAATAAATGCCTTAAAATGGCTTCACAATGACCAAGAATAATTACTCATTAACACCAAAATACTAGCATTTGTCAGAAGCAAATAAGGCAGTGTATTTATCAACTTTCTCAATTGCTTTTAGGTGCTTTTAGTGTTGCAATAGATAGATGTAGCTTACTTTAGTAATAGCAGCAAAAAGGTTAGTAGATTAGACTGTTCTAAGGTTAGGAGTAGTTAATAGAGAGCTTAAGGTAAAGGTTTTGATAGTAGTTTTTGTCAATCACTCAATAGCAAGGCTTAGATCAGTGCTTTTAGGGCAAATGGAGTCTTTTTAGGCAGCGGTAAATCTTGAAGGAATAAATGATAATAAGAGAACTAGAGACAAGAGGGGTCAATAATTGAAGTGTTGGTAGCCCAAGGCTTCAATCACCAAACCCTAGGGGGGGAAATGGCTACTAGGAAGTAGGTAACCCTAGGCCCTAGTAGTTTTCCTCCTTCTTTAGCTCAAAGATGAAAAAAATGACAGCTTAGATGAAGCAAAAGGTGCTAGGATGTTGCAATGGCAAGGCCCTTAGCAAAAAGCTTCAAGAAAATCGGTTTTCTAGCATAATCTAGTAGGTGAAAATTATTAAGGCAAGAACAATAACATGTGCTTAGCCTCCTAGGGTTTTAAGCTAGCAATTTCATAATCTTAGTATAAATGCAAGATAAATACAACCATAACCATTCAATGAAGAAGAATTGCAGAAAATTTACTTACATTCACCAAGAATCATCTAGCAAATAGCCTAGTTGAACACCTCCACCAAAAAAAATGCCAAAATACTCCAAAATTAGCCTCCTTCAAGAAGTGTGCACTAAATTTCAGCCAAGTAACCCTAATTAGGGTATAAATTTCAGACCTCACTAACTGTGAGTGAAAGATGAAATAATTCAAGGGAAAATCCCTTATTTATACAGTCACAATGACCAGAATTAGGTCAAAAAGGCCGACATGGCCAGTTTACATGTAAGATTCAGTTTTTACATTAAATGACAAATTAAAACCCTAAATCAAGTTGAAAAGGTGGCGTCATGCCCTTTTAGGGTGACATTAGGCCTTTCTAGTGCAACGTTGGCCTCCAGGAGCAAAACGTTAGGCCTCCCAAGGCCTCTGGATCAAGCCACACGTGCCACTTGGCACATAACTACCTTCAAAGTGTCCATCAAATGTTGGGTGACGTCAAGGGTCACAAAGGTGACGTCATGGGCCTTCCAAGGCCTACATCATAGTGGGAGGGCAAGACCCCCCTGGGTCCAGGCCTACCAAGCTGTCTCTGGTGGAACGTCCTCCTCTCTCTCTAGTGCAAACCTCTGATCTACCTCTGCCCCTGGCTGGGGTCTCAGCATCCATTTGGTGGGATTTTAGTCCTATGGAGGTCCGAACTAATCTTCTCCCCATGTGTACCTGTCCGTCGGGTGTGGCCCTGCAACAACAACAAGTACGCCCTCCATGGGCTCATAAGTCACAGGGATCATAGCAATGTCAATCACATCTAATAATCAAGTTATTTAAACATGTGCATAAAACCCCCTTTTCCCAGACAAGTGCTCAAAGACGTTATGCTATTCTACTTACCAGTTTGGAGAAGACGTCAAGAAGTCTTATTGGGCTAATTCTCATTGGAAGTGGGATGTTTCCAGATGAAGACAAATCCAGAACATGTAAGTGGATGAGGTGGTGAGGGATGTTTGAGCAATGGGTGCAGTGATGACAGGGGAATGTATGGCTTACCTGTGGGTGCCTCTGAAGAGGGTGAGTTGCACCTTGTCATGGATGCAAATGTTTCCAAGGCCATTCAATGCCTTTTATCTTTTTATCTTATTGTTTTTTCTTTCAAGAGACTAGTTAGGGGACACTGCCCTGGCGTGGTGACCAGTGGTGACAATGTTACCCACAAGCATTTCATGGAGATGAGAAGGTTGGCTCGTGATGAGACCCCCTTTCTCTTGGCTATGCCACCAAGAGGCACTACTCTGGTGTGGTGACCAGATGAATGGTAGTGTCATACCGCTACATGCCCATGGACCTAATAGGCTAGCTCGTGATGAGACCCCCTATCCTCCAACTAGGTCTTGATTTTATTATTTTATGGGTCCCTCTGTTTCTTGCTGAGAAGCCTTTTATTGCTTTCTCAAAGATCCTTGGGCGAAGCATCTAAAGGTTTTGTTCTTTCGCTTTTATCTTTTGCCAGCTACTTTTACTCCTTGGGCCTTTAGCCCCTTCTTCCCACAAGGTAAGGTACAACCCTTCGCTAGCTTGGCAAACCCAATGCCCGAACCAATGTATGGGATAGATGAGAGGGGAAAAAGATGAAAAGTGGTAAGTATGGTGGGAACGGACGATGACCTTTCATGAACCCACCCAGTGGCAACTCAAAACCTATGGGAACCAACTTGCTAGGGCATCCTGTCATTCCACCCAGGTGTGGACAAGTGGAAAGGCATAAGGTCCAAGCACACGTTAGAAGTAAAAAGAATTAAATGCACATGTTCAAATGTTTTGAGAATCAAAGTGACACATACCATGATACCCAGACTCATTACCTCATGGAGCAAGACCCACTGTTGATGAAGGACCAGGCCGATGGGATGGATGTTGCTACCGTTGACAAGGTGGAGGCACTGAAGAAGAAAGATGGGCCCTCCAAGGCCAAGCTCAAGTCAATATGGCTCTCGGTACTCCATGTCTAGGACCTGTGGGCCTCGAGACATAATCTCCTTAGTTATCCCTAGGCTAGGGGATAACAGGCACATTTCCCAAGACAAGGGTGCATTTCCCAAGGCAGGGCGCAGGGCACACGTGTGGCTGGCTGCATGAGTTCGAACTCCAAGGCAGTGCTGGGCATTTAATGCAGGCCGTACAGCAGCTGGGAAGTGTTGGCACGATTCCCAAGGCAGTGTACAGGTGCATTTAATGTTGTAATTTTCTGCTGTAATATTCAGAATTATCTGTGGGCTCAATAATCAAGAAAATCTCTCATTTGCTGGTTTTCACTTCGGGGTTTTTCCAGGGGTAATTACCCAAAAATTACTATGTCAAATTACTATTTCCACTGTGCATTTACTGTTATTAAGATCAGTGTATTTCTGTTCATAAAAATCAGATCTGGAATTTTATTGTTTTCCGTGCATGCATGCATCTGAAATTTATTTTTTATTGGAATTAGAGATCAGATCTGAGCTTAAGAAAATTAACATTTATCAATGGAGAAATGATGATCTATGATTTATATCATCTTGATGTTGCTAGAGTGGGTGTGGAATCTGGATTCACAAACTCGAGTATGCAGGAAATATCTGTGTAGTGCAGGGCTGATTACCTCCTACTTAAGGGACATGAGGAAGTAATAGGTATTATGCATCAGCTCAACAGTAGAGAGGCACATTTAACCCAACAAATCTCTGCTCTTCAGAGAGACTTGTGTGCAATAACTGCTGCTGGCCATGACCAAGGAACAGTTGGGGTTGATCCTGAAGTCCTGGTTGCACGCAATCAAAGTTGTGATGCACTGATGCAGAACCTTTCAGCGGTAGAAGAACAGGATGAAATATTAGTTGAGTTATCCCTCCTTGTTATTTTAGAAAATCACTTCCACCCAGGTGCTAATTTAACATGGAAGAAGCCTGACCAAATCTTGAGGCAAGTTTTGTAAATGATATGGAGATTGTGTTCAGTACTGTTTCAAGTAGTGGACGTAAATCATTTCAACACCTCACTCATGATTTTGACATGGAATTTATAGATGAGGCTGCACAGGCCAGTAAAGTAGCTGTGTTACCTCCACTTTCCTTGGGTGCTGCACAGTGCATTGTAGTTGGGGATCCGCAGAAGCTACCTGTAACAGTAATTGGCCAGCCAGCAGGCATCTTGCAATATACTAGTCTTTTTGAACAATTTCATAAGGCAGGGCATCCAACTATGTTGTTGTCTGCACAATGCCAAATGCATCTTCAAATTCATGATTTTCCTTCAAGATATTTTTATCAGAATTAATTTTGTGATAGTATAATGAAGTAGCTGTGTAACCTCCACTTGCCTTGGGTGCTGCACAGTGCAATGTAGTTGGGCATCCACAGCAGCTACATGCAACAGTAACTGGACAGGCAGCAGGCACCTTCTGATATAGTTGAAGTCTTTTTGAACACTTCCAGGAGGCAGGGTGTCCAACTATATTGTTGTCTGTGTAATATCGAATTTATCTTCAAATTCATGTTTTTGAATTTTTCCTTCAACATATTTTTATCAGATTCAATTTTGTGATAGTGATAGTGTGTGACACAGCCAGATGAAATTTATTATAAAACCTCTGTTGAAGCCTTATATATTTTATGATATAACCCATGGAAGAGAATCTCATAGAGTTGGATCTGTTTCGTATCCGAATTTTCATGAATTACAATTTTTGCAGCACTTGGATGAACATCTTCAGAAATTTGTTTCCACAGGCATTAAGGTTTCTGTTGCCATTATCACTCCATACAAGCTACAGTTGAAATGTTTGCAATGGAAGTTTGAAAGTGTCCTTAGCACAGAACAAGGAAAGGGGTTTTCTATTAACCAAGTAGATACTTTTCGGGGTCAGGAGCATGACTAAATTATCATGTATTATGTCTGAGCTTTGAGCCATGGTATAGGTTTTGTAGCGGACATTCACTGCATGAATGTAGCTTTGGCACAAGATCGTAGAGCACTTTTGGTATGTGTGCTCATATTTATTATAATTCTGTTATCAAAAGCTTGCAGAATTTTATTAAATTTTGAGCAGCTGCAGAGGATATTCTTTTTCCAAGCAGCCCTCCAAGCTGCCCCCTTTCCAGGTCAGCCTAGGTCAGCCTAGGTCAGCCCTAACCTAGCTGTCCTAACCTATATCCTATCCTAACCTATGAGGTGGCCCTAACCTAAAGCTACCTAACCTAGACTCTATCCTATATAAAGTGAGGGAGGCACCCTCTCTTCACATCAGTCTTCATATCAGTCTTCACATCAGTTTTCACAAGTTCTGGGCAGCGGCTAGAAGGTTCATTTCTTAAGGCTGGTAACACTATTCTGGGCAGCAGCTAGCAGCGACAAGCTAGGCTATTCTGACACAGCAGCTAGGCTATTCTGGGCAGCAGCTAGCAGCTGATAACTCTTTCTGTAGCAGTTATTTTACTCTGTTCTAAGAGATATTCTGGACAGCAACAAAGAGATATTCTGGACAGCAACTGAGGCACTYCTGTAGCTGCTGATCTCTCTGTTCTGGACAGCAATTAAAGGATGTTCTGGACAGAAACTCAAGGGCAGATTTGAGTCATCCTTAAGGGCACATTTGGGACAGCAAAAGCTATAGCAAGAGCTACAGGTCAGAGGSCAGATCAGGGTAAAGGCTCAGAGAAAGGTGAAGACACATAAACAGCAGTAAGAACTATTGTCTTAGTGCTATTGTCTTATCTCTCTTTCTAGAAGAGCCTTGTAAGTTCATTGTACTTGTTTGACTGATCAATATATCACAAGAAGAAGTTTGTTGGGTTTTCTTCCCCTTGAGGGTTTCCCAGGATAAATACTTGTGTCTCTGTGAATGATTGTTCTTCCTATGATTCTTATGCTTCAGTTTATCTGCTAAAGTTTTAAAAGAACACTACTGTTATCTTCTGTATCTGTTTATGCTTGAAAAATTAACAAATTTTGTGTGGAATTTTGAAATTCAGAATCATAACTACTTCTTGAACGCTTACTGTTGTTAAAATTGTACATGATATGGGGAATGTGACAGCACAGAAGCAGYCAAATGACTGGTCAGCCCTAATTGCCAATGCAAAATCAAGGGGATGTTTGGTGGACATGGTTCTCTTCCTAGAGAGTTTTTCTTTTAAGCATTCTGCTTTTGCTTCATCTCAAGCTAGGGACCCTGCTAGTATGAGGGCTCCAAGGTTCAGAGGTAAAGATGAGAATTTTAATGTAATTGCTAGAAATGGGGACTACAGGAGTTCAAGGGCTCGTTAAGAGTACCACTTAGAAGATTTTGGACCCTCCTCTAAGAAATCGAGGGATGAATGGAAACAACCCTTGGTAAGACCAGACAGGACTGCATTGGAGGAGCCAACAGGGACGTCAATGCAATCTGACAGAAATGTTGGCAAATATGCTTGAAAGCTTGAATAAGCACAATGTAATACAATGTGCATAGGTCTACAGAAATATACTCTCTGTGAGTGAACAGAGAAGGCAACTTGATATACAAATGAAATTTTCCAAATGCTACAACATTTTTGATAGGAATCAATCTCTTCTACAGCTGCCAGCATAAACAAATTTGTTCAATGGGCATTTGAATTACATAAATTCATCTTTCCTCATAAATGTTCAATACACAGAAAACAAAACCAACGCCAAAAATCAAAATGCTCAGAGAAATTTGTTTAGAATACGCAAATTCATTGATGCTCAGTGTAGATGTTTGTAGCATCGGACAGGTACTTCCACACAGGAGTGTCCAGATGTGTGGAAGTCGTCCAAAGCCTTCAACCTTAGTAATTTACTTTAATTAAAGGAATTATTAAGTAAAGTGCTTTTATAATTAAAGTGAGTTTAATTTAATGAAATGCTAAAGTTATTAGCATTAGTGAATTAAATGAATCTTAGCCATTGATCTCAAGTGAGTTGAGATCTAATCTCAACCATTATTCACTTGAGATTAGCGTTATGTTTAATTCGGTCATAACTCAAGATTATAAAAGCAAGGCTAGGTGAAGGACAAAAATATCCACATGAAGAGCAAAGAAGGACTTTTGCTCGAGTGCTTGAGTCACGAAGCATTGTGACTCAAGAGGGTCAAAGGACAGGAGCAAAGAATGACTTTTGCTCAAGTGATTGAGTCACGAAGGACTGTGATTGAAGGGGATCTCAGCAAAGGTGAAGAAGGAATTTCATCTAAAGATCAAGTCCAAAGGAGGAAAGTGCAAAGGTGCAGCACGAGAAGAAAACCCAGCAGTAGAAATCGAAGGACAGATTTCTGGGTAGTACCAGCAGGCAGATCTTGCAGATTTGAGGACCAATAGGAAGATCTAGTAGATTTGAGGTACCAACAGACAAATCTAGCAGATCTGCTCAACAGACAAATCTAACAGATCTAAGGTACCAGTGGACAGATCTAGTGCAGATATGAGTTACCAATGGGAAGACCTAGCATATCTGAGATACCAGTGGATAGATCTAGTGCAGATCTGAGGTATTAGCAAACAAATCTAGCAGATATGAGGTACCAGCAAGCAAACTTGCCGCTCTAAGGACCAGCATGAAAATCTAATGCAAATCTGAGTGTCTAGCAGGTAGATCTAGGCAGATCAGCAAAGGGTTTCTTTAGGGCCTGAGTTGTCAAGTTTGTTGTTTTTGTATTTTTCCTCAGTGGGCCATTTTCCTAGTAAGGGAGCCCTTGTAAGATTGAAATCATTATTAATGAAAAGCTGATTTGAAGAGCAGAATTTTTGTGTTGTGTAAAGTGTGGTTTCCATATTTTGCTTCCGTTGTTTTATTTCCATCCAGTATATTTTATTCTTTGTGCCGTAATTTATTTATCAGCAAGGAAAAACACAAAGTAGTAAATTTATCTAGGTGCTGGATTTAGAGTTTTCAACACTCAGAGCGTAGAGAACAAAAGGACTCAGGCTATGTCACCCATCAAAATTCTTGAAATTTCACTGTTGTAAGAAACAAATATTTTCCCTGCAGGATGAAAATGCTACATTGCTCAGATTTTTCCAAGGAATAAATCAAATCTGAAGGTTAACATTCTGATACTCGTTTGGCCATTCTGTATATTTATTATTACACCCTATTTAGTTGTAAAGGCTCTCTTTCAATGAAAACCTGAAAGTTGAGACCCAATATTTATGTCTCCATTATGTACCTTTGATCCCACAATAAATATATTATTTAAGCAGGTTTAATGAGGCATGGATTTTCATTGGTGAAATGTTTTCTACTATAATTTGGAGCTCCTTGTGGGTTGTCATTCTAATATGTGTTATGGAGAGAAGATAAGATAAAGATAAGTTTATTAATGATCAACAAATGGCCAAAAGTAGATCAACGGGACTGCTCAGTACATAAGTGGAGGTACAAAATGGGAGTGCAAAGGCCACTCCTATAAAAGAAAGAATCAATGCTACTCTAAAAATCTAAGCATGACTTTCACAATGCTAAGAGGAAGAAATACAATGCTCTGGAGTCGAGTACAAGGGAAAGAGCCTCAATGCTCCAAATGCCCGTTGTCAAACAAAGGAGAGAGAGGATCTACCTCTACAGTTGAAAGGGAAACTCTCCTAAGGCCAAAGGAAAGAAATTCTATATAGAAAATTGGCTAGAGGAGATGGATTTGGTCTAGGGGATGCCTCTCTATCTAGAAAAGGTGGCCTTTTGTTGAGAGTTGGCAGAAGGGGGCTACCTACTAGTTTGGCATGAGCTATCTCGAGACCCTATGTGACAACTTTGCATGGGTTTCCCTACCAAGGTTGGGCTGCCTCTCAGGGTTTGACAGATCTTGGAGCCGGAATGGTGTTGCACTCAGACTGCCTCTTAGTGTCCCTATTAGGAAACACTGAGAAGAAAGTTGGATCCTCTCAGTATTGTCCTATCGAGGGGGAGGCTGGAGAATGTGAGCTCTAAGCCTAAGGGCCTCTCCCAAGTATAAGGCCAGGCAGCATTGGTCTGGGTACCAAAAAATGTGAAGAGGGAGTTATGGAGCTCCCTGGAAGAGCAATGGAATCGACCACGTATCTCATAGTAACAGGGACATCTGAAAATAAAGTGATCCACTATCTCTATCTCCTATAAATGAAAAATTCAGCATAACCTATCCTCTTGGGGTTATCTAATGCTTAGCTTCCACCAAAAGTTGATGAGAGCCCACTCAGAACTGACCTAGGAGAATCCTAAGTCCATGCATCCAATGTTGAAGCATGTAAGGGGGTTGCACTAGTGTTGAAGCATGTAAGGGGGTTGCACTAGTGTTGAAGCATGTAAGGGGGCCACAGTATGAGGCTGTATATGAACTCCATGAAGTTCTCTACATAAAGGGCCATCTTAGCTCTCAAATTCCCAAGGGGGGCAATCCAAGTGACCTGGATATACTACACATAAATATCCTCCCTAATAATCCCATTTATCTCGTTCTTATTAGGCAAGAGGCAACTAGAAGCATCCAAAGACTACCTAAACATGGTAAGGCAATCTACTGATATACCTGTTGATTGAAGGAAACAAGAAATCTCTAAATAGCAGCAACCGTGCTCTCTCAAAAGGGTGGGCAGACTAAGCGATGGCCTTCGAAGATTGGTAGCAAGATATGGGTAACAATCTTTGCCTCCCACTGAGTCAGAGAATCTCTGGAGATAGTACAGTAGCTCTACTAGGCTGAAGACAGTCTCGATCAAGAAAGGGTGTGCCACAAACTCTACCTGGATGATGGATTGGGGGATCGTCCTCTTGCATTTGATGATGCACCGGAATAAGAGGGTCTAAACTCTCTCAGTATGGACCCAATCTAACTTGATCAAGATCAACCCCCATACCTCTAAACCATACAAAACTGTGAGTCTAATGATGGAGTCCATGAGGTTCAATTTGGATGAGATGTCCTGAAATTTGTTGAAAATGATGTTGGAAACATTGTCTCTGTATAAGACTGAGGGATCCATACGCCTTATTCAATTAGGGTTGGAGAGCCTACCTCAACCCAAACCTAGTTCCTAAAAACTGAACCACAAGATATGTGTATGTGCTAGTAATCTCAACCTCCACCCCTCCGCAACAAAAGTGGAAACTTGGAAGGGATTTCTTTGAGCAATTGAAGATCATCACCTTGGTTTCCCCAAGTTTGATCGTCATCTCTCGCAATTCACAAAACATCACAAGAGCATCCAACTATCTCTATAAACCCTCAAGAGTGGAGGCCAAGAGGACCACATCATCGAAAAAAAGGAGTATAGAGATCGAGACACAATGGAGGAGACACCCGTCGCCCAATTGGATGTGCTCATGTAAAAAAGCCTCCAACTCATCTATGTAGATCCCAAATAATGTGGGCAAGAGGGGTCAACCCTACTTCACCCCAATGGTGCTCCTGATGAAATCCAATAATCCATGTGTTGCACAAAGGGGAGCAAGGATTGTCTCATAAAGTCACATGATAGTAGCTATAAGAATATTTGAAACTCCAATGTCTTTGAGCCTCTGAAACATGGCTTCCTACAGAACTGAGTCAAAAGCCTTGTGAAAGCTACAAAACAACAAAAGACTTTCAAAGAGTGATGTCCCACTTTCTCAATGATGACTCACAAAGTGAGAATATGATCCATTGTCAGATATCTTGGCTTGAAGCCTACATAACCCCTACCATGAAAGTTTCTTCTCTCGAGCTCCTCGGTTAATTGCAAGTGAAGGGTGGTGGCATAGAGTTTCGTGAATGTATGTCCCACCGTGATCATCCTATAGTTATTCAGATCTACACTAGAACTTGATTTATGAATCGAGTGGATGACGTGGCAAGACCAAGCTAGTGGGAAACCTATGCCAACAACATGGTTAAACAAATCAACAATGTGATGCACCAATAGAGATGTATACCATGTTTGAAAAACTCCACCTAGAAACTCTCCTCTTCTGCAGCCCTGCTAGTGTTAATCTCCCAAATTGCCTACCTGATATGTGTATAGTGGAACATGTGGCAAGAGGATGGAGGGAGGTGACTAGGACAAATGGTTGACTAGGAACGTTGTAAAGCGCAAAAGTCTGGGTGAACATTGACTAAGGGTCAATATCAGTGGGTAAATTACAATGACAGGGGAAACGGTGCTCCAAAAATCTTTGGCAAAGTGGGGAAGTGAAGCTCACAATTCCTGTCTCCTTTGTGCTATGAAGAGTTGTTTATTGTGACAAAGGAAGGACAGATAGGATTTCCGTACTAGTTTGTAGGTGGGATTGTGGAGAACGATGAAATGGAGGTGTTATGAAAGTGTTAACACTCCTCATCGTACGACTTGTTCATGGGATTGGATTTGCACTTCAAGAAATGGGTGGAGGAGCTGGTTGTGTGCGGGAAAGAGCTAAGGGATGCTCCCCAATAGCCGAGGAAAGATAGTTGTAACTTGTACATGAAGAAGGCTAACTCGAGAGACTTGAACCTGGATAGTGAGGGAAAGAGCTCATAAAGGTAGGCAATATAAGCATCCCAGTCCATGTCATCAAAAATATGGTGGTACGAGGGGAGGGGGGAGAACCTGAGGGGGGAGGGGAGTGGGTGGGGGAAAAGGATCAACATAAAGGGAAAATGAGAGGAGGGTGTAGTCGGGAAAATAACTAGTTTGTTCAAGAGGGAAGGCGAAACAACTTACTTGTCCAACGCTTCAGTTCAGTGAAATTGCTTCAAACTAAATCACAAGCGAACTTTGTGACAAGCACAACTAATAAACTCTATGACATGAGCCAAAATAACTAGTGATTTGTTTAGGAAGACAAATCAACCAATGAACTCTGGTAAGGGAAAATAACTAGTGAAATTTTTGGCATTGGACGAGCAATGCCACATCAAATCAGACATTGCACAATTTTGGGAGAATATGGAGGGGATGAACAGACATTCAGTGGCTAAACAGTATGTTTACTCTTCTATATTTTAAATTTACATTAGGCAATTAAATAGATACAAAAGGTCAAATTAAACAGTTTGAGCTAAAGTATTAACAACAGTTTAATAATAAAAATTCACCCACTTTATATTTTACCTTAAATATTTCACCCATTGTCTAAAATTTCACCCCTAAAACTTTCATTGTAGGGGAATGTCTCTATACCAACCCATCTTCTTGTACTCTGCTTGTCATTTTTTCTACAGAAAGGAAATGACCCTGTTTTTGTCCCATATTTTCCTCAAGATTGGGACTACATTAGAAAATTAGGTGCTAGGGGAATGCCTCTGTGCCAGCCGTCCATCTTGTACTCTGATTTTCAGTTTTTCTACAGAATGCAATCATGCTTTTACACACACACAAAAAGACATAAATTGCAAAAAGCATCTTTTTCATAAGCATCAAAATGCTAAGCTGAAACAAGAAACTGAGAAACCAGAACTGGGGATAGGATTTACCTYTGGAAGATTGAAGAAAACCATCCTTTCTTCTTTGGTGCAGAATTGGTTTTCCCCTGTGACACATCYACATCCTCAATCTCACTTTCACTGCTTTCATTCTCATCTTTATCCATCATACTTTTACCCTCATTCCTCAGAGCTGCCATTTTTTCCTCCCCTTTCTCTTCAACAGGATCTGTAAAATCCAGCTTTATATCCTGAGGCTTATCATCCCATACTCTATTCTTCTTTGGTTTTTTCTTCCCCGGCTCTTCTTTGGGGACTTTTGCTGATTCAGTTTTCCTACTTGTTTTTGACCGAAATTTCTGTAACTTATTTACATCAAAGGCTACTTCAGTAGTTTTCTGAACATGACCGTTTTCACTCTTTTTGTTCTCTGAATTGTCATTCTGAAAGCCAATTGCTTTTCCATTAGAGAGTGAATTTATTCCCGATTTCTTGGTGGATTTATGAGCATCGTCATCATCTGCACCAGTTTTGCTCTCAGCTTTACTGGAATTTTTTCCTCCCTTCGCCTGAGATCCATCTTTTTGATTTGTAGTTTGTCCCTGTCTCTTCGTTGGAGCCTCAGGCAGCTTATTCTGCTGCTTCATTTTCTTCAGTTCTTCGGCTCGAGCCTCAGATTCCTTTAACAGCTGCCTAAAGGTGTCATCAAAATCCGTGTAAGCTGTCCGCTTTGGATTGTAAATTTCTGCAAATTCATGCTTTACCTTGTCTAATAGCTCATCCACATACAAAAGATGCAATATTCGCTGATAAACGGCCACAAAAACCAGCCCTAACTCATTGTGAAATGTCCACTTCAGAGTATATGAACCCCCGGGGCCTTCATATTGATAAGCTGCATCACCAGATCTTTCCTCCAAAAGACAAGACCGAATAAGAGCATCAATAGGCGAACCTTTAAGAGCATTTCCAAGCTCTCGGCATGTCCAGAGAATTAATCCGCCTCTGGTGAAAATGAGCAATTGCTCGAGCATTTTTACACTCTAAAATGTCCGAATATTTTTTAATCTGCAGAAATTAATAAGAAATCAGAATAACAATTCTTGCTGTGTTATACCTTTAAAACTTTTTCTTAATTTACTGATGTCAGCAGACAACTAATAATTGCTTTTTTAAGTTAGATCCTCGGAAAAATGTTCAAATTCAATAACTTCGTTCTGAAGCTATGACAGATTACTTCAATTTTGCAGGACATTCCTCAAATTTTCTCTGGATCGCTTATATTTTATCGCTTCTGGCTAATGAAATTTATCCTAAACCTACAAAGTCCGCTCTATTTTTCAAATTTTGTACAAAATCCTTCAAAATTTCCTTAGACAATCCCAAAGCTTGTATATTTTGCTACAAACATGATATTTGTGTGAAACTATATCATTCAAGTCCTTGATCCGACAGATTAATGCTCTAGCCAGTGAAAATGAGATAATAAAAATCTATACAACTTTAATGATGCATCAAACACTTCAAATTTAAACTAAAACAAAAACTCTGTATCATTCAAGCCCCGATCGGCCAGATTTATTCGTTAACGAGCAAAATAAACTTTAAAACCGGACCTGAACCAACATAGCTTTTCGCATTCGAATCGTCTACACAAATTCACTAAATTTACAGCCAAATAATGTAATTTGCATGAATCCATTCCCGGCGAGAAGACACGGACATTCAGGCGTTAAAAAAAGGTTGTATTTCAAAGTTTAACCGTTCAAACTATCAATGGGAAGGCCAAATATCATAAAACTTACATCGATCGATTGTTCTCGAGACGGCGGTGATATCCACAGCTTCTGATCGACTTGCCGGTACCTGTGATTTGGCAGAAGTAGAAAAAGGAAATGGATTTGAAAAGAAAAAAACAAAACTAAAAACCTAAGCGACCGCCCTCTGCGGTGTTTTTTAAGTACCTTCTTTATATGTCTATATTTGTCATAGATTTTCTCTCCTCCCTGTTAGGCTGACTAAAATTAATCTTTTAAAAAACGTGGCATGTAAACGCTTTCGTATTCGTTGACTGATTTACAAAGTTATATGTCATAATTTAAAAATTAATGATGATAATTAATTTTTTTCTTAGAATTTGTTTTCTTTTTCCTATGGGTAGGTGAGCGATCGCTATAAATATTTGATTTAACAACTCATGAATTTTACCATCACAATCCGAATTTAATAAGTTATGAGTTTTAGGATTAACATTAATATTTTTTATTTTAATAATAAGAGTAATCAATATTATTTAGGTTAATATATAAATTGTAACATTTAAATGTATTTTAAATTGGAGAATGTATATCCCAATTTATATATATATATATAGTATTAATTACTTTGTCGGGAGGTACATATTGTTGGCTCTAGAGTTGGATGTAAATTTCTTGAGGTTTCTTTTTAAAAAATATTATGGCAATCGTTTTTCTAATCAATGATTAACTTGGAGTCTTTTAGAACTAAAAGGAAAAATGGAGCTGCTCTGGTGTTCGCTCGCGGCAGCTAGGGTTTAACCATGGCCGCTCGTGACCTCCGCGTGTGGGCTCTAGCAGCCTCACCCCAGCTTCATTCGACGGTCATGGAGGTGGTTTTCAACTCTGTTTCTAGTGTCTTCGTTCGTGGGGCAGTTTCTGCCATTTCCAAGCTAAAGCTCAGTCATGTTCTTCAGTTTGGTGTCTCTTTCCGTAATATTGTTCAGGAAGTTTTTGCTCCCTCGTCTTCGTCTTTTTTGGTGCAGGAAGCCCCATCCCTTGTCATTCCCATGGGACAAGATGTTGAAGAAGAGGAGGAATATTACAGATCTGTGAGTTTGGTTTGTCGCTTCAATGGCCTTTGGCCAAAGTTAGTTGATCTTAACAGTTGGATCTATGTTACATGGATTCCTATCATGCAACAAGAAGCTTTCATTCACTCTTGTGCAAAAGGTTTCTTCATTGTTGAGTTTGACCTTCAAGAAGATCGTGATTTGATCTTCAACTCAGGGCCCTGTTTTTGGGGAAACTTAGGTTTGTTCATGAAACCCTGGTCTCCTTCTTTCAATCCAGCTACTGACATTCTCTCCTCGGCCCCAGTTTGGGTGAGGCTTCCTAATCTACCCCTACATTTTTGGGGTTTGCCCTCTCTCGAGGCCATTGGCTCAGCTTTAGGAAAGTTCCATTTCGCAAGTCGTGAAACTACGATGCACAACACCTCTACATTTGCCCGCATTTGTGTGGAAATGGATTTCAGTAAAGGATTCCCAGTTGAAGTTATTCTTGCTAGTAAAAATTACTCTTGGCCTCAGAAACTTGACTTTGAGAGAGTCTCCTTGCGTTGTAGATCTTGTTTTGAAACATGTCATCTTGCTTCCCATTGTCCCAAAGGGTACAAAAAGTTCAAAAAACATCGAAAATCCACCTGCTGGGTTGGTTCTAATGACGACCATCAAGTAATTCCAAAAGCCTGCAAAGAGTCTCCACAAGACAATGAAAAGCCTCCTTCGTTATCTCAAGACTCGTTCCAGAACTCCACTGAAAAGCCGGAGAAAGAGGCATCTTCCCTTCAGGATTCAAATAAGGGAATTTGGATACAACAATCCCCTTGGCCACCGTCAAACCAGGAAGATCATATTGATGTTGATGAGGTTTTGGATCAAGAAAATCAAGAACATTCAGATCAAGAAATCCCGGGTAACATAGACAATACAAATGGTCCAACATCTGCAAATGAAGTTTGGACGATAGTTGGAAAGAAGAAGAAGTACATGAAACACCATGACCAATGGTAACACGAAGTCAGGCCCACAAGTCAAGGAAAAAGACGAGCTCTTCACCATCAAGTTAATTTGGATGCAATGTCTCTTCACGTTTATTCTCAAAGTCTTTTTTCGAGTGTACTCAGTAAGGTTGTTCTTTGTGAAGATTTCATTTGAGTATTTGAAAATGTCATTAGTAGTCTGTAACAGTTGCCTACTCGAGACCCCAAGCTAGCTCGAAGTTTGCAAGATTTTGTAACTACTTAACGATTTTGATCGCACCTTTTATTATAAAATATTTCAGTTTCTATAATAAAAACAAAAAAAAAACACTATGGCCATCCATTTAATGGTGAAGGGTTTATTCATTATAGAGTTCGTCAATGAGACTAACAAAGTACAAGTGATAAGTAGAGGGTCAATATTAATGGGGGTGCGCTCTTTTTCATGAAGTCATGGAGTCTTCATTTGTTTTTGTTTTTTTAACCATGGGAACCAGTAACTTGTAGGTTTGATCTTGGCTAGGCTCTAGATCAAGCTTACTCGCTACCACTATAACCCAAGAGTATATCCAACATCCCACAAGCCAGATATGCCAATAACTTGTGACTTAGCAAGGGTCG
This sequence comes from Picea engelmannii, assembly GCA_009831015.1. Lineage (NCBI taxonomy): Eukaryota > Viridiplantae > Streptophyta > Pinopsida > Pinales > Pinaceae > Picea > Picea engelmannii. Next base: position 494,855 of record ML800274.1, on the reverse strand, counting down.
AGGCATCTCGAAGCCCACTTAAGTGGACCTCTATTCCAAGGATCTTCTACTCTTCTAGCCTTATAACAACGGACCAACATGTCAACTTTGAGGGAATTGAACCTGGGTGGGGAGGATAACCCTAATTTAACTCACATACCACATCTTTATCAAATGTCTTGGTTTCAGTCAAATCGCCTAACCTCTCGTTCTACTATTAACTCTATAATACTCTACAAATCATCAATAATGTCTTGGATGAATGCATTATTCTTATTCTAGATATTTGTTGCAACTAGAGTAGTGAGGTGCTTTACAATCCACTATGGGGAGATGTTGTCACGTAGCTTTACATTAAAAAATAATAACGAGAGTATGGGGAAGATGTTGTCATCTAACGTTACATTACATGACAACTACAAATAAAATTAAATTAAAATAGATACATCTTAAATCGGATCAAATTCCTTAAGGTGTAAATTTTTTTATCATTAAATTACTATAACATTGTTTTTTGGTTTACCTACCAATATCAAGTTACTAGTAGACAATAATATAACTAGCACAGCCGCTAACTCGCGGCTGGAAAACACCGAAAGACGGCTGATAAAAAAAACTCTCGCGTTAAAAAAAACTCAGTAAAAATGCCAGGCCCATGCATGAAGAAACTGGACAGTTGAAGAATTCCAAAAGTTAATCATTTAAACGTGGCAATCATATGATGTTACAGTAATTTCTTAATATGATTAGGTAAATGTTAAAAAGTAATGAGGTTAACGGATGCATTTATAAATGCAAAGAAGTTATCAACAATAAATCTGACTCATTGATTTTGGAGGACAACTAAGAATATGCTAGCATCTTCAATGCATAACCATCAAATTAGAATTTAAGATTAAAAGATCATTAATTGTGCCCATCTCCAATAGGTATAAGCCTTTCGGCTTAAATATAAAGAAAAAAAATATAAACGATAGAATATACTAAGAAAAATAAATAAAGGAAAATGAAAAAAAAATAAAAATCAAAACAATTTTTTTTAAATGAAAGAAAAAAAGCAATAAATTTGCACGAGATTAAATAAAATGAGCCCTTATAAAAGAATAAGAATTTAATAATGATGGTGGTTAACCACTAAGACCATTAAAATAAATTAATGAAAAGTAAACTTAAATAAATCATCACAATATAAAATAAAAGATTAGATTTTATAAAAAATACAATTTAAGA
>ML800274.1:437276-453331 GCA_009831015.1 Picea engelmannii | reverse complement strand
TCGTCCCTTCCAAAGCCACCCGATGTTGTATGGTTGCGGGTGTGGTGTTGTCGACAATCCCAACTGTTTGATGACCTCTGTTGAGATGAGGTTTTTTTGGCTTCCGCTATCAACAATAAAATGCAGCGGGGTCCCCTTCACCCACATCTGTGAATGAAAAAGGTGCTCCCCCTCTTCATGATCTGTTGGTTCTTCTGGTTGAATTGTTGCGGTCGCGACAATAGCAGTGGGGTTTGCGTCAATGATCTGTCCTTTACCAGTATTTTCAGAATCAGATTCTGAATCATGGTTTGGATCCTTGTCTTTGATCTCGGCCACCAATGATTGTTTTGAGCGACATTCATCAATGTTGTGCCTGGGGCTTTTGTGGAAATCACACCATTTTTTGGCATCCTTCTTTGTCTTCCCGTGACCCTTATTTTCCTGTGTCTTGGAATGGTTTTCGGAAGACTGTTTGTTAGGGCCGTCTTTGTCATACTTTGGTTGTTGCAGATTTGCAGACCCGAATTCTCGTTTGTTCCGGTGCTTAAATTTCTGCTGAATTTTAACAACATATCGATAAACAACACCGAGTGATGAGATGTCCAGAAAATCCATTTCATTCTGGATGTATCTGTGTAGAGCCCCACAATATTTCGGAACCAAATGTCGCTCGGAGTATTTGATACCCAGCTTGGTGCGCAAGGTATGGAAGGTATTGGTGAACTCCGGAACTGCTTGGCCCCTTTGTTGCCGCAGTGTGGTCCATCTCATGTATTGGTCCTCTTAGTTGCCAACAGGTTAATACTGTTCCTTTACCGCATCCACAAAAAAATCCCAAGTGGGATCAACCCCATATATTCCAGACTCATCTATGGAACTTTGCTCCCAGTAAGTTTCCCACCAATGTTTGACATGAGGGAGATCTTTAAGGAGTCCCAAGGTGATCTTTTCTTTGTCGAAAAAATTGTGAACAAAGAAATAACCTTCTAGCAGAGTTAACCATTTTTCTAGGGCTTCTACATCTATCTGTCCTTCAAATACAAAAATATCAAAATTAACTTGTACCGTGAAAGGAGAGGTGCCTCCAAAGTGGCCAGTTGATGAAGATGCGCCTAATGCTATCGGTGTGCGTTTAAGGATGTGGGAAAAATTCTCTATCGTTTCATCCCTCTGTCGCGTGAGAGCTTTCTCAAGCAATAGATTGATAGGATCGTCTGCTTCGTCGTTTTTCTTTTCTTTTGCCATTGAGGGTTTCTTGGGTGTGCGAGAGCGATTATCTTCAAGAAAGACAAGCTCGAGACCTAACTTGCTATACTCAGACCTCGTCGAGGACATGCACTGAAAAAACGATCAAAAACAGCCTACTCTGATACCACTGATCCAGATTATTTTCAGTATGAAATGAGAGTGGAGATATAATAAAGAAATGCACAGAGATATCCCGTATATCCAATAATATAACAAAAATATATCAGAGATGAAACCATAAACACAGAGATACAGTAATACACGATTTCTATTAATGAAAGAAATGTACAGAGACTGTAAAAATACAGAGTGAAAGACTTGTTAGAATGGTGGCAACTTATCTCTGAGAAGAGATGTGACGACTACTCGCATTCGCAAGAAGATGATTACAATGAGGCTCTGAAGGCCTTTTTACAATAAACACGAATGTGAAAAAACCTAGACATCCAAAAACCTAACCCTAGGAGATGAAGTGCCAAAAGTCATGTGGGCCCCGTTTGGGTAAGTTAGTACATCAACTTCCCAGGGTTGTAACGTTTGCATACGATCTCCATTTTAGGCGTATGATAGCTCGGTTGAAAGGTATCGTCGAGGAGATTCATTTTGGGGGCTCAATCATGCCTTTGGATATCATTAAGAACCTCGATCTCGAAAAACCTTCATTTAGGCCCTCAAAATGGCCCCGAAAGTTAAAACCTGCTAAAAATAGTAAAATGCCAAAATTGCCAGAAAACTGTTTTGAGCTAGTCCAAAAAGGTGGGTGGCCACCAATATCCACCTGGATCAGTGGTGGTGAAGTTAGGATCTCGCCGATACAGTTAGGGCCACTCAAATGCCTCATGCCCACAGGAATGGAGCATGGTGATGAGTGCAGCAGCAGGAGGTCGACTGAGGCAGTTAGTGACACAATTTGTGCTCCATGTCTTATACTTCATGTTGAGATGGAACTGTTGCAGGTATGTGGACCACTTTTGATGGTGGTCATTCTACAAGTTCGCCTGTGTTTGTATGAATTGCAAAGGCTTGTGATCACTATGGATGATTATCTCCTTTCCCAGAATATAATGTTTCCATTGACGGTAGGCTTGCACAATGGAATACATTTCGTTGTCATAGGTGGGGTATTTTCGGATGGTATCTAATAGTGTCTCACTATGGTATGCTATTGGATGACCATGTTGAGTGAGGACTACGCCTTAAGCATAGTCAGATGCATCAGTCTCAATCTCGAACGATTGTTGCAGATCGGGTAAGGAGAATACTGGAGCTGAGCACAAGCGATGCTTCAGATCATCAAATGTTCGTTGTTATGCCTTGCCCCATGTGAACTTTTCCTTGCCACCACTCTTGGTCACTTGGCCGAGGGCCCATGCAATATGGGAGAATTCCAACATGAACCGTCAGTAGAATTTGGCAAGTCCCAAGAAGCTTTGAAGCTCGGTTAGTGTGGTCGGGGTTGGCTAGTCATAAATGACTTGGATATTAGTTGGATCCACATGTACCCCATGCTCATCAACAATCTAGCCCAAGTATTGGACCATGTTCATGCCAAGGGAGCATTTTTCCAAGTTGGCATATAGCTTGTGCTTCCATAGAGTGCTCAAAACCTGTTGAATATGCTGCATGTGCTCCTCCCAAGTTTTGTTGAAGATGAGGATGTCATCTAGATATACCACCACAAAATAGTTGGTGAAGGGTCTCAATACATCATCCATAAACCTCATGAAATTTATTGGTGCATTTGTTAAGACAAAGGGCATGACCATCCATTTGAAGAGACCTTCTTTAGATTTGAAAGTTGTCTTCCAGACATCAATTGGTTCGATGGGAACCTGGTGGTAGCCAGACTTTAGGTCAATCTTGTTGAAGAACTTTGCACCCTTGAGTTGGTCAAGAAGGTCATCAATTCGGGGAATTGGGTATCGGTTCCTGAATGTGATTTTGTTTAATGCTTTGTAATCAATGCAAAGATGCCAGATCCCATCTTTCTTCTGCACCAGTACAATCGGGCTTCTGCAAGGGGAGGATTTGGGTATGATGTACCCCTTTTGAAGCAACTCTTGGATCTGACGCTTGATTTCGTCATTTTCCATCAACGAGCGACGATATACTGGTCTATTAGTTAGAGGTGCATCGGGGGTTAGATCAATTGGATGCTTGACTTAGCAGTGTGTCGATACCCCGGTGGGTGAGGAGAAGATGTCTCTGTACTCTTCCACGATCCTATCCACTTGCTTCTGCTGCAAAGAGAGGTTCTGTGTAGAAGTCACGGATGTGGTGGTGACCTTCTACTTACTATGAGCATGAATCACAAAGAAGACAAACTTCTCGATCTATGAAATGACCTTATTGCATTGCTTAGCGGAGATTAAAGAAATATCGGTAGGCGACGCTACCTCTGGTATCATGTACAATTGTCTACCCAAAGTAATAATAACATTGCGGGGTCTAGACCCGTACACAACATGTCACTTCCAAAAATATGGTTGACCTAAAAGTACATCACAAACTTCAAGGGGAGCAATATCACACAATACCTCGTCTTTGAAGGGCTTGATGCCATATGGTAGATGACATTGTTGGCCGACACATAGATCTCTTCCTTGGTGAAGCTAGCCGATGGTGTATGGTTGTGGGTGCGGTGTCATCAATAGGTCTAGCCACTTGAAAACCTCTACTGAGATCAGGTTCTTCTGATTGCCGCTATCGACAATGAAATGAAGCAAAGCCCCTGTTACCCACATATGTGAGTGAAAGAGGCGTTCCCCTTCCTTTGGTTCTTTTAGTTTGCTTGGTTGGAATTTGGTGGTAGTGACAATGGTGCTGGGTTCAACATCAATAATCCACTTCCCTCCTTCTGGATTTGACTCGGAGTCAGAATCTGCCTCTGACTCAGAATCTTTCAGCTTGACCAACAGTGACTGCTTGGAGCGACATTCTTTGGTGTTGTGCCAAGGGCTTTTATGGTATTCACACCACTTTCTCATGTCCTTCTTCGACTTCTCATTACCCTTCTTGGGTTGTGGCTTGGACTGGTTGTCCTGAGAGTGGCCATATTTTCTCTCTCCCTTGTTGTGTGGGTTGGGGCTGCCTTTGCCCTGCTTCGGCTGTGAGGAGTTTGCAGATCCAAAATCTTGCCTCTTCTGCTTAAATTTATGATCGATCTTGACAACATATCTATAAGCCGCACCTAATGATGCGATGTTCAGAAACTCCATTTTTGTTTGAATGTATCTATGTAGACAACTGCAATATTTGAGCACCAGATGTTGTTCAGAGTCTTTGATACCCAATTTGGTGCGCAGGGTATGGAAAATATTGGTTAAATATGGTACTGTATGGTCCCTTTCCTAACGCAGCGTGGTCCATATTCTGTACTGGTCCTTGTAACTTCCAACAGGATAGTATTGTTCTTTAATGGCATCCCTGAAGGTATCCCATGTGGGGGCGACCACAAATATTCCAGATTCCTCTATGGCCATTTTTTCAGAGTAAATATCCCACTATTCCTTAACATGGGGGACGACCTCGAGGAATGCAAAAGTAGTATTTTCCCTATTGGAAAAAGTGTGGACCGAAAAATACCCTTCGAGTAGATTCAACCATTTATCTACAACATACGCATCTATCAATCCTTCAAATAATGGAATATAAAATTTACTTGTACCTTGAAGGGGGTTGCATGGCCGCTTGATGAATATGCATTTCCTGTGGGCAGCCGCCAAAGGATCTGTGCAAAGTTGTCCATCATTTTGTTCCTTTGTCGCACAAGGGCTTCCTCGAGCAACAGTTTAAAAGGATCTCCTGCTCCATCATATTTCTTCTCATCCCCCATGAGTTGTTTTCAGGCTCAACACGATCGATCTTGCAAAGGCTTGACTAGTTCGAGTCCCAACTTCTTGTACCCAGATCTTGTTGGGGACATGCATGAAGAAAAATAAATGAAGAGTAGACTGCTCTGATACCATTGATCCGGGTTTATGAGCGGAACGAAATGAAAAAAAGACCGAATACAATAACACAAAGATACAGAGAACAACAACAGATATCCAGTGAAAAATAACTTCTATTGAATAAATAAAATTGGTTGAAATTGTAAAACTGCAGAACTGAAAAAAACTTGCTCAAATGGTGGTAGTTATCTTTGAGAAGAGATGTGGTTGCTATGCGCATCTATCTGAGTTGAATGATTACAATGAGTCTCCAAAGGCCTTTTTAACATTAATCATGAATTCCAAAACCCTAGACATCCAAAAACCTAACCATAGGAGATGAAACACAAAAAGTTATGTGGGCCTCGATGGGTAAGTTGGTACCTCAACTTCTTGGGGTCGTATTTTTTGCATACGACCTCCGTTTTAGGCATGTGATATCTTGTTGGAAAGGTCTTTTCAAGAAATACACATTATGTTGTCAAAATGTGACTTTGTCTATAGTTTGATTATGGAAAGCAAAAAAAAACACTGTTTAGGGCCCCAAAATGGCATTGGAAGTACAAAAAGAAGTATTGACATGAAAACTTTCAAAATAAGCCAGTTGGACTAGGTGAGCGGCCACCAATATCCAACTAGATGTTGTGCAGGGCTTCAGGATAGCCCCAGAAGTTCATAACCCACAATTACAAAGAAATGTCATTATTACAGAGAAACATGTTGAACTAAAAAAATTGTCAAGAGGAGCCTGTTGGAATAGGTGGGTGGCCACCAATATCCACCTGGATCATTTAACATTAGAACCTGCTTTCCTCTATTGGGGATCATCCTATTAGGCTCATCTTCTTTGTGCAAAACCACATAATGTTTCCTGGAATACCATTTGGGGGTCAAAGTCCCCATAGAGAGGGCATGTATTGTGGTTGGAGGCCTTGATCACAATGCTTTAGGCCTAGAAGGTTATGTTTCCTTTGTAAGGCCCTTGTTTTCCTTTTCGACCATGGTCTAGGACCATATACCCATCACTATTTCCCAAAACCAATTAATGGTAGTCATGTCGCATATCCCATGTAGAGAACTCATGTGTTGGTACGAGGACTCGTTCAAGGCTCTTGAGCCCAAGAAGAATAAAAAATATGCCGAGGCACTTATTTTCCTTCCTCAACCATGTTCAAGGCCTTGTGACGCATCCTTGGTGTGCAAAATATCCTAATGTGTAACATCCCCATTTTGATCTCCTATTTAATTTGTAATAAATTATGATTAATTAATGATGGTTTTATCTCAACATGGAGATATTATTACCATGCCATGGTAATTTGGGCACATGAACAATGTAAATGTATATTGTTTAATAAAGAAAACCAAACTATCTAACTAAAGGGTAGAGTACAAATATTGGCCATGATACCACGAGAGGGGATGAGTTAGGGACCTAAAGGGGGGATTCAACATGATAGAGATCCTAAGCCACCTTAATGAATTATCTTTGGGAATAACTAGTTATTTCCCTTTTTTTTTCTAAATTCAAAGCCAATTAGTTAATGAAGGGGGTTGGTAGTTGAGTAGCCAACCACCCACAATGAATGAAGGTATGGAGAAATGGTTGAACAACTGAAAACTGTCATCCAATGGTACAACAAGTACCACCTCATTTTCCATGATTAACCCCCATGAACTCCTCTGACGTAAGAAAGGAAATCGAGAACCTTGTAAGGAGGGAGGAAGGAAGAAACCTATAGGGGGTGAGCACAAGAAGAGGGTTTAGGGAGAGAACTTGTGTGTGTGTGTGCTAAGATAGAGTGCTGGAGAGTTGTGGGAAAGACCCATGAGAATGAATATGAGAGAAAAATATGTGAGTGGACTTGTTGTTGAGTCGAGTAGAGAAATCCTAACCCAACCTGGATAAGGGGGACGCAAATTGATGTTGGCTATAAAAAAATGGCACTAAGAGGGGAGGGCATTGAGGAAGTGCGTTGGAAGAGAAGAGGCTCCCTTGTGTTGAGGAAATCCAATTGGGAAGGCATTGGGAAAATTCATGGAGGCTCTGGGATCGGTGGGTGAAAAGGGATTTTTGTTGTTATCTTTCTACGAAGAAGAGTAACCTTCACACTCATTATTTATCCTTGAGAGACAGAGTTCGCTTGGTGGTATCATGGCCTGACATGGGGGTGTTTGATCCATATTTACAAGGGAATGAAATGAAACACAAAAATAAGACAGAAACACATGGATACAGTAATACACAATTTCTATTAATGAATGAAATGTACAAGAACTGTAAAATGCAGAGCGAACTGAACTTGCTAGAATGGTGGTAGCGTATCTCTAAGAAGAGATGTGAAAACTATGCTCATTCGCAAGAAGATTTCTTTACAATGAGGCTTGAAAGGCCTTTTTAACATAAATTATTAATGAGAAAACCCTAACCCCAGAAGATGAAATGCCAAAAATTTTGCAAGCCCCTTTGCGAGCCCCAATGTAACCCCTGAAGATGAAATGCCAAAAGGTTTGTGGGCTCCGATGGGGGTAGTTAATATGTCAAATTAATGAGGGCGTAACTTTTGCATATGATCTCCATTTGGGGCACTCGGTATACCATTGGAAATTTTTAGTCGAGAAGTAAACATTCTAAATGGCCAAGTAGATAGAAAACGTCATTTAGGCCCTTGAAATGGCCCATAAGTTCAGGACTCGAAAAACCGTAGAAAAACTGCCAAGGTGCAAAGCTGTGTTTTGAGCCAGTGGAATAGGTGGGTGGCCAAGGATATCAACCTGGATCAATGGCATGTTGTAGAATATACCAGTGCAATAGAGCCTACAGTTGGGTGGAAAAGCGCTCACCCTGAGTCAGTTGGTTGGTTGACAATTCATGACAGATAAGTCTTTCTTTGTGCTCTCTTTATGCTTTGTAAAATATGTAATAATGGATGTTTGACGCAATTGATGAAATTGTATGGTTGATAAGAAAGAATATGTGAGGAAGGGAATGAATGTATGCCATATGTTTCTCGTATGCATAGTAATTTATCATCTGTTTGATTTTCATGTGAAAGGAAATCAGATTTATAAGTTGAGGAATGGGATGGGTGTATGAATTTATTGTCTGGTTATACTCCCTTGGAATTCAATTATTGAGGATCTGGGTTATCAGATCCCTCTTCCTCTTCAAAATATTGTAATGGAATGTTGTTAGTCGAAACCCCAAAAATCTAGGATTGTTGGGACTGCTGAGATCCAAAGTTTCTTTTAATAAAACTCCGAGATGTTGGAACCTTGATGTGGAACCTTGATGTAGAAACCTTGACCTATCGAAACTCTAGACAAGTTATGAAGCATGGCGGGGATCCGACTAAATCCTTGTAAAGGAAATTAGAGAAAATGTCGAATTTGAATATCCCTTTGGTGTGTTAACCGTTAAGCGGAACCTCAACCAAGGGAACCCTATATTTGGGTTGTTGAAAATCTAAGACTTCATTAAAAAGGGACTTTTCCAAAATTTTAGATTCTGGATACCTCAAAGCTCGTGACCAGGACCTCGTGGGATAATTGATACCTCAGGGATGGACCCCATAACGTTGGAACCCCTTGTCAGTGGAATAACAGATATCTATGCTAGTGGATATTTAGGTTTTCAAATAGATGGAATTTTACCAAAGTCTGTATCCCGGATGGAGGAACCCTACAGTGGAGTAGTGAGCCAAAGTTGGACTCTGAGCGAGTGGAACCTTGCAGATGGAATAACGAATATCTAGGTTAGAAAATATATGAGATCTCGAATAAGTAGACCTTTACCAAATGTTAGATGCCATATGCCACATCAATGTGTCGCGTTGGCTGAATTAACTGTCAGTAGGGCCAAAGTGGCATGCCTTGGGGGTAGATGCCAGATGGAGGAACCATGACCATTCAAAAATCTAGAGATTCTCTAAATGGGATTTTAATAAAAAGTCAGACTCTATATTCCATATCATCAGTGCCATGTCATGCCATGTCAACAGATAGTTTGTCAGCAAAGCCATGGTGGCAAGTCGTGGGATATATGTCGGATGATGGAACCATCAATCTGGGTAGCGGAAATCCAAAATTTCCTTTAATTAGACTTTTGGCAAAAGCCACATCCTAGATGGTGGAATAGTGCGGTGGAACCGTGACCATATGGAAATATGGAGTTTCTTTAACTGAGCTTTATTAAAAAGTCAAATCTGGATATGGAACTATGACTCAATGGAACCTTTAACCCTTGAAGCGAAAAGGCAGATGCCAAGTGAGATAAACATGTCACTCTAACATGGATACCACATACAAAAAACCCTATAGTATGCAAGAATTTGAGTCTGACGTGGAGTTGTCAGGTGGAGGATGACATGTGGAGAGGACATGTGTCATTCCATGGTGGATTTCAGATGAAGAGGCAAGGTTATCGGTCAAGCATCTTTAAGCCCGAAAAGAACGAGTATTGTGGATCATGATTGATCTCAACCATTAGATATTTTGATATTATGAAGTTTGTTGACCCTGTGCAACTTTAAGCCTAAATTTAATTAGAGTCATCGGATCAGATCGCCCTTACCCATCCGATCTTTCGGGAGTAAGTTACATGGTTAAGGAATGCACTTACTTAAGCGTGATTTTTATCTGATCCGTTAGATTGGATAAATATCCATCATTAGATCCTTTGGGGTTAATGACAGATTTTAACCTCTAATCAAGTTTAAGCATGTCTTTAATCTAGACCGTTGATCTATGCGATTCTCCACTGTCCAATCTCGTGGACATGCATGTTGTGCACCGGAGGTAAAAAGGTAAGTGATGGGAGACACCCATCCCCACAGTGTATGGTTGATTGCCAAGAGGTGGTTTTTCAGTGGATACATGTCAATGAAGGTATCCAAATGAATGAATGTTGTGTGGTAGTCACATACAGGTGGGATCCATGTTATTAAAGGAGGACCATCCAGAAATATGGGATTTCCTAAAAAGGGACTTTTCTAGAAGTCCAGATTTCGGATGGGAGGATATATAGAAGGTTAAAAAAATCCAGATGGGTGGATATCTAAAAGGTTTGAGGATGTAGAATGGGTAGATATTCGAAATATTGGAAATCTCAGATATTTGGCTCTATGTATATTTGGGAACCGACAACTCCTCAACTTAGTAGTAGAAGGAAGATCCACGTTGGTTGAGCCACGTTAGTTGGCACATGGGAACATGGTCCACATGGATTCCACATGGACATGATGATGTCATCATGCAAATGATGCTTAATACCTTCAATAGGTTATAACTTCTTGTCTTAAGCTTGGAATTAAGAATATGGACAATCAATGGAAAGCTCTTGAGGAGAAGATTTGACTTTTAAGCTAAGAATCAGAATCAAAGTCATGGACTACAAGGTAATTTAGAGAGAATGAGAAATTTCCTAATGCTCCACTAGCTTAATGATGTTTAGGGGGTCGAGTGTGTTACATAATGGCATCCATATTGAACTTCAATGCCAAACACCCCCTAGAGATGGTTTTTGTTGTGGTCGTAGGTGTTATTCATGGAAATTCTTGAGAAGTGGTGTGTAGGGCCTAAGGCCCGACTATTTTCATCCCCTAACCATAGTGTTTGATCTCTAGAAGACCTTCCTTTAGGGCATAAGCCCCCTTCCCCCCCTAACCATGTTTAGACCTCGATGATCATTTAAGTTCACAAAACCTACTCATGGTTTCTGTACCCCACTTGAATGCTAAAGAACTCCAACCATGGCCCGAAGAATGATTCACAGTGTGGGCTCAAGACAGATTCTCATTCAAAGCACATGTTGTGGTTTAATCATGGAAAATGTATCCATTTAGTAGGCTAGAGTTACCATATAAGGGTCTCTTGTGGTCGTTCAAGGATGCACTCAACATTATAGTGTAAGGTACCAGATGTAATATAATTTTCAAAAACACGAATATTCAACAGATATCAATGGAACAACAAATATGGAGAAGAGAAATACTAGAAATAATACCTTTATCCAAAGAAGCAATGTTCACTTGCCTCTTCGAGGGGGAAACCTCCAGCATAACAGAGCTCTATTACAATAATTCTCAAGACAAAACTTTCTCATGCCTCCTACTCTTATTTATACTAATTCTATCTTCTAAAGAACAATCTAGAGGAAGATCTTTCTAGAACCGAAAGCTTCTATTAGGTCTTCTTACATTGACTTGTTCATATTCATTAAATAGGCCTTATTGACTAATGTCATCCTTTATTACATGGAAAATATATTATTCTATCTATGAGAGGGGTTAGGGAGGTTAGGTCCTTGACATGCCCTCCCCCTTGAAAAAGAGCCTAGTCCTTAAGGCTTAAGATGAGGAAATTGTTGCATAATGGTAGCTGGCTCCCAGGTGGAATCTTTCGATGGAGTATCCTTCCATTGAACTAGAACTTACTTAATGGTGCATTGATGGAGATGATGCTCGTGCTGGTCCAATACAACTTGGGGCTGCAACCAAATGGAACCTTCTTCATCCATCTCTGGTAGATTGGTCTGGGTGTGACATTTGGTGCCAATCACTTTCTTCAGGCACAAGACATGAAAAACATGATGTAGCTTGGAGTGGTTGGGAAAGGATAACTGATATGCCATTGGCCCCACACGTTTGAAAATAGTATAAGGACCATAGAATTTGGGGGCCAATTTATGACACTGTTGGGATTTTAGTGAAGTTTCCTTGTACAGTTGCAGACAAAGAAATACCTAATCCCCTTCAGCAAATTGATGTTCAAAACGACCCTGGACTATTTGTTGCTTCATGCGGTTATGAGCCATGACCAAATTTTCTTTGAGAGTACAGAGAATGGTCATGCAAACTGTAAGAGTGCGGTCAACCTCTTGAACCTTGGAGACTCTTGGCATGTATGGGATAATTGATGGTGGTTTCTATTCGTAGACTGCTTCAAATGGAGTCATGTGAGTGGCAGTATGGTAAGAGGTGTTGTACCACCATTATACACGGGGTAACCATGAAACCCATTGATATTGTCTATCAGACACAAAACACCTCAAATATGTTTCCAAACACTTGTTGACCGCTTCTGTTTGGCCATCAATCTAGGGATGATAGGCTATGCTAAGATGTAATTGAGTTCCCTGGAGCTTGAATAATTCTTGCCAAAAATTGATGGTAAAAGTTGGATCACGGTCAGAAACAATAGAATGAGGCATTCCATGGAGTTTGAAGATATTATCCATACAAATTTGAGCCATTGGATGTTGTGAATGGGTGTTGAAGAGCACATAAATGAGAATATTTCAAAAGACGATCGACTACCACCATGTTGATGAACTTATTCCTTGATTTGGGTAAGCCAACAATGAAATCCATAGAAATATTTGTCCATATAGTAGGTGGAAGTGGAAGCGGTTGGAGTGTGTCAAGAGGTTTGACAGTCTCGCCCTTATTGTGTTAACAAGTATCACATTCAACCACAAAGGTGCAGATGTCCTGTTTCACACCGTCCCGAAAGAAAGAATGTTTGACTCGTTCATAAGTTTTGGTAAAACCTGAATGGTCAACGGTAGGTGAAACATGAAAATCATAGAGCACCATGGATTTAAGGGCCGATTGTTTTCTTGAATATAGGTGTCCTTTATAGAAAAACTCTTCATTGTGCCAAGAGTACCCTGGAGAAGCTTGGGGATCTTGTTGCAGTTTTTGGATTAGGATGGAAATTTTGGGGTTTTGCAATCATTCTTGATGGATACCCTCAAGCTAGTCGACGACAATGAATGAGAGGTTAAAGAGGGACCCTTCTTCTTCATAATTCTTGGAAAGAGCATCAACCACCACATTTTCTTTAGCCTTATTGTAAATGATCTCATAATCATATCCAAGCAACTTGGTCACCCATTTTTATTGCCCTGGGGAGGAAAGTCTTTGTTCTAAGAAGTACTTGAGGCTTTGATGATCCACTTTAATTTGGAAGCGTCGACCTAATAGATAAGGAAGCGAGAGATCCATTGCATGCAAAATAGCCAACATTTCCTTTTCATAGATTGATTGGCCCAAATGTTGCTCTGAAAACTGTTTGTTGGTGAAAGACAAAGGTCGTCCATCTTGCATAAGGACTACCCTGATTCCTCTCCATACATCACATTCCAAAACAAAGGTCTTGGTGAAGTTAGGTAGGGCCAATACAGGAGTAGTGCACATAACTTCTTTCAAGGATTGGAAGGATTGGTCAACGACTGGAGTCCAACTGAAAGCATTATTTTTAAGGAGAGTTGTTAGTGTTAAATTAAGTTAAAAGTACCAAGGACAAGTGTTTCTCATCACCTAGATGCCTAGGGTTGAGAAAGTGTCCAATGTGGCCCCTAGTGCATTAATTTCATGAGATGTGAAATTAAAAGTGACTTTATGAAATGTAAGTGAAGTAGGTGACTAAAAGGTCATTTAATCACCACCATCCATCTAGTCTAATCTCCACCATTGGATTAGATGACTCTTCCCTTGCTTTCATGAGCTCGAATTAGGGAAAGAGGCACCCCATTTTCTTTGGAATTTCTGCATGAGATTTGGAGAGCACAAGAGAGAGAGAGACGAGATGAGAAAGAGAAGTCAACTTGTAGAGCTAGAGGCGTGATTTCCAAGTAAACAAGTTAGCACGTATTTCGAGGAGACAACAACATCATGAGAAGCTGACCATATTGTATGGATTGAGATAGGTCGTACATTATTGGAGGGCATAAAAATCGAGGAATACTTGTTGCATGATTTTCCACGCAAGTAATGGCACAAAAATCGAGGAATGTAGCAGGCATAAATTTCTAAGTTGAATTTATAGTTAGCTGGCATGATTTCTGAGGCATTGTTTAGAGTTTATTGTTGGTACAACCATACTGTGTACATATTTCTAGGCATAGAAATTGAGGAGTTGTCTTTCAGTGTTTTCTAGGTAGTTTGGGGTTGCACAGATGTCAAGATAAGTTTGTATTGATTTCTGTTGTAAATTTTTGTCAAGAAAAAATTCTCAGAACTCAAGAATAATAAAAGCCTCCCCTCTCTCACAGATTTTCCCCTTGTGGGTTTTTCCAGGGTCTTTATTTTTGGACCAAAAATCTCTGTGTTCATTTTTTGGGTGTGTTTTATTTATGAGTTAATTGTTGTAGAAGACTTCATGTGTTTCTCTTCATGAGTTATATGTTTCCACTAACTAATTTGCAGCTGAAAATTGCAATGTGGGTTTGGCATTCAACTATGTTGTCTCATTGAGACTTGAAACCGGGTTGGGGCTTGAAATTTCTACATGGTATTAGAGTTGGAAAGTGTGAAAGGGAAGAAATATATTAGCCACATAGAACATGGATTTTGTTGAGAAGAGGAGGTACTTCAACAGGAAGAAAGTTGTGGGCTTGTGTTTCAGTTGAGAGGGTCAATGGCCACCAGTTTAAGGGTTAAAGTCAGATTGGATGGAGCTACAAATTTCAGCTCATGGAAGGAGTGGATTGTGTTGCTTCTGCAGGAGTGTGAGTTGTGGGATATTGTGGAGAACTCACAAATGAATCCCGTGACGGTGCCGATGGATGCTACCCTTTTGGCCACCCACACTAAAAAGAATATTAAGGTCAAAAGAATTATCCTTGATGCCATTAAGGACCATGTGATTCCACATGTGTCTGGGAAGTCTAATGCATATGAGATGTGGGAATCCTTAACCAAGCTTTACCAGAGTTCCAATGAAAATAAAAAAATAGTATTGAGGGAGAAATTGTAACACCCCTGTTTCCCCCAGCTTGTAATTAATCATAAAATAGGATTACCATGCTAAGGCATGTGGACAATGTAAATGTATTATTGTTAAACTGCCCATAACTGACCGTTGGGGGGTGAAGCCTTGAAGTACGAGCCATGATATCTCTAGAGGAAAAAAATCAATTAATGAATAAAGGACTAGTGTTGAATCATCAACCACCCCCATGAATGGAAACATGGTGTAACTGCAGGATGTCAGCTCAAAGTACCACAGAGACCTGCAGACTCAAGTTTCCTTCTGACAGAAGGAATAGGACAGGTCGGAAACCTTCCAGAGGAGGGAAGGTAAGATACATACGAAGAGCACAAGCTCGAGTGGGGGAGGTGTGAATACAAAGGAAGTGCAAAGAACATGGCCTGAAGGACCCAAACGCGAGCTTGATGCTAAGGAAGCATCTGATAAACCTCGCAGGGTCACTGTGACAGAGGGAGTTTCTCTGAGAGATGGAAAAAATTCCCTAGTGATATCATGGATTGGCACAGGGGCAGGCAGAGTGCTAAGAATGAATGCCTTTGAGCCTATGGTTGGGTGGAAAGGCGCACACCCACAGTCAGTTGGTTGGATGGAACTTGTAATATATAAGTATTCTCATACCTTGTAAAATTAAGCTGTAATTATGTAAAGAAATGGGATATACTGGGAAGGACCCAGGGATGTGTATGTTGCTTAATGGTTATATTGTATCTCTTTATTCCTGTTTAAATTATGTATTTAAGCACGTATGGATTGGACATGTTTTGTATTCATAAATGCTTACGCCCTGTGGTGGCTTAAACTAGATCCACAAAATGTGAGTTCGTCGACCTTGGGCATAATTTCACGTACGCATGTCGACATTCCTAGTCGTTCTGAGTCCCTTGGAGGAGGGAGTATGTTAAAGCTAAGGAGAGATAGTGCACATATGCACAGGCTCTTTGTGAGGCAGGCAGAGACCGAGAACCACTCAAGTTCTAGAGTTGAGGAATGAGTGTAAGGGGTCCGCAGAAGGATGCTTCCAAGTGTTAAGTTCAAGAGAAAGAGCATAAAGCTCTTAATCCCTTTAGAGCTAACAAAGCTCGGGAAGAGTAGCGAGGCTGAAGTATCGAAAGGGAAGGT
>ML800274.1:406814-422793 GCA_009831015.1 Picea engelmannii | reverse complement strand
GCATGAATGATTTGTTTAACCGGTTACAGTTTGTGTCGATTGAAATTGGTTCATGAAAATGATTTCATTGCTTTCAAATTATCTAAGCGATTCTGTTTACCCCGAATTGGTAATAACAAATGTTGAACAGAGTGCATGTATCTCTGTTACCATTCGTTTGACCACGATTTCGTGTTTCAATTTGCATACAAGTTTTGGTTTGATATTGCATGAATGATTCACTCTGTTTGGAATTAGTAATTAAAGATTTGGTTGAATAAGTCGAATATAATTCTGTTAAGTTTTGTATTGATTTTAAAACGATTCTATGCTCAAATTAGACCAACTACAGAATCTCAAGATTTTGTAGCTAGTCTTAAAAATTAGATTTTTGTCAATTTTATCAATAAAACATTATCTAAACTTATGTATTCTTGTCTACTTACAGGTACCTACGAATTTCATTGACAAATGGGACATGCTGTAGCAGTTTAGATATAGTTTTGAGTTGTGAGTCATAGGAAAAAAATAGGGACTTGGGATATTATCCCCAGATTTTTTGTAAAACTGTTTTGATAATTTCCATAGGGATGTTTTACCTTGTGGGAGGTCTTTAAATACTTGTTATTTTTTGTAATGAACCCATCATCATCATCACGGTTGGGTGAACCAGACTATGGATTTATAATAATACAGACTGGGATGAAAGTTGATGTCTTGTAATAGCTTTCACTTTCAATATATCAAATTTGGTTTCAAGTTTTCTCCATATCAGTTTGCAATTAATTATTGACTACTTTAGCTATCGTAATTCGTTGCAAGTTGATGTGATTTGGTTTATATGTTGTCCATATCTGATCTCTCTTATTTAAAAAATACAGCGATTACTCTATTTCGATTTAATGAATACATGTTTATCTTTTTCATTAATTGAATTGTTTTGTACAAATTTTGCACAAGGATTTATCTGACTGCGATAATTTGTTAATTATAAGATTGCTGTAATTTTTTATGTCTTGTTTGTCCTATCATTTAGATTTGAAGAGCACAACTGCTTCTTGTTTACGAGAAGCTCATGGAGAATCTGGTGCGGGTTTCCTCCCTCCGAACAGCTGAAACAACTATTGCATTCAGGACAAACCTGAAGCGTTACTTCAGGTCAGTTTGTTATTTGTTATTAAATAGTTAGTTTATTAGTGTTATTTAAGTAGTTTAGATAGATACATATATGTAGTTCAGATTTATAATTAGAGTTATTATAGTTACTTAGCTTAGATAGTTTTTATTTAATTTCTTCCTCATAAAATTATAAAAATAAAAAAACAATAGTTTCGCTGTCTTAGGACAGTTTACCAATGATTTTTGCAGTTTTTCATTGAAATCTGTATTCTGTAAATATTGTATATTTGTAATTGGATCTGATTCTGTTGATGATTGAACATTTAATTTTATAGAATTATAGTTGTATGATTTAGGTAATAGATTGTATATATGTAGTTTAGATTTGTTTATTAGTTTTTTTTTAATTATTGTTTTCATTTAGATTAGTTCCTTAGTTTAGTTTTCATTTGTTTTCCTAGGACTTAGATCGGCTAACGGAGCCGCTAAACCCGTTAGGGTGGTTCATCCCAAACGACTTGGGTTATTTAGACAACCCCGGACTAGATCCACTCTTCCAGTTGGCGAGCGTTCAATTTCGCCCGTCAACAAGTGGATTTTTGTATTATGTCACTTTCATTGACGACTTCTCTCAGAAGTCTTGGATTTTAATCACGAAGACCAAAGGACAGTTCTTCCAACGGTTCCAAGATTTCAAAGATCTTATGGAGAACCAAACTGGGAAGAAAATCAAAGTGTTGATATCTGACAATGGGGTCAATATACCACCAATGAGTTTAGTTACTTTTGCATTAGGGAGGGAATTAAGAAATAAGTGACAGTTCCTTACAACCCGCAACAGAATGGGGTTTTCGAGAGGAAGAGCATGGCCATTGTTGGGGTTGCGAGAGCCATGTTACATGATCAGGGGCTACCACTTTTTCTTTGGGCTGAGGCTTGCAACACTGCAGTTTATCTGTAGAACATGAGTACACAGAGAGTTCTAGGGGATAAGACTCCTGAGGAGGCTTTCTCTAGGAAGAATCCCGAGGTTGGGCACTTCAGGATTTTTGGGTGCCTTACCTATTCACATGTCCCTTCTAAAAAGAGTACAAAGCTAGAACCCATGGTAGAGAAGGGCATCTTTGTTTGGTATAGTAAGACCTTGAAGGATTTTTGCATTTACATACTGATGTAGGAGCATCGCTCCACCTCATCAACATGCCACATTCCAACACATCAACGCGCATTTCAAAGAGGGAGAGGCATTAAACCTCCCATTTTTTAATTCGAAATATAATCCTATACGGATTCATGTTGTAAGCTTGAGTGAAAACCAAGCCATATCTCTGAATAGACATAAGATAAGGTTGCCTTTAATGGCTGACAAGTTGATGGCTCTAGGTTCAATTCAGACTAGATGGCCATTTATGAAACTTCAATGTAAGAGATGAGGTTAGGTGGAGAGGATAGGCTCGTAGAGCCCTCTTTTGTAAGTAGATCTGGTATCAGACTTCATAGAGAGAGTCTTAGGAAACTTAGGAGGTAGAATAGTTCTGAGAGAGAGATTGAGAGAATTGGGACTCTGTTACAATCCAGTTCTTGTAAACATTTGTATAGACACACAAAGATAATAGAAAAATAGTTTTTCTTGCACATAGTGTGTTTATGTATTTGTGTTCATTATTATGCTTGTATATTTCGTTCATGTTGTGAATGCATGAACTGGTGAAGTATTGAATGACTTTCAATTGTTTCTCTTCTTTGAGTTTTTGAGTGCAAGGAGTGAACACAGTTCGCAAGCAGTGCGTTGACAGAGGTGAGTTAACCTTAGAAAATATCAGGAGAGATACCGTTGAATCTTCATCAAGAAGTGCAAGGAATGCACAGGAAGAACTTTGTGGTGAGTTCAAAAAGAGATAGAGTTACTGAACACTCTGTAAGGAGGAGCTCTGCAAGCTGTGCATCGAGGAAGGAGAATGATAGGAGGGTGAGAAGAATTTATTTTCAAGAAATCCCGTGGATCTGAGTTTGACGAAATCCCAGAAACGCAAGGAGTGCATGGGAGATCGAAATCTTCGAGGAGATAAAGCTCAGAAGAGATAACACAAGGAGTGGGTATGATATGGAATTATTCTAGGTCCAAAAGCTCAGAAGAGATAATACTTTCAAGAGTGTAAGTGAGACCCAATATAGTCGGGTTCGCAAGAGAAAATTCAAAGGTCGAAACCTTTGAACACTGACAAAAATCTTCCAAGTTGGAAGAAGTCAAAAGCTCAGGAGGAAGAGTGACAGTAACCGTCGGATCGGTAGTGGGGAGGAGCCTGGACCGTCATATCAATGTCCAACAAACAGAGGAAGCGCAGAGGAGAAGAACAGATCCCATCCATTGGATCAAAGCATAGAGGATCAACAATCGTTGGATCCAGATGGAGGTGCATGAGCCTTAACGCTGTGCACACATAGGAGAGTGGACTCGCAAAACTCCCGAAGTCCCAAATTCATTTGGGACCATCCATCATATGGAAGGACACGTGGTGAAAATCCATCCATTTTGGGTGAAGACGCTTCGGGAGGAACGAGCGCCCAGAAGTTTGAAACTTCTGAAGCCCGAAGAGTAGAAGAGCCAGAGGGAATCTGAGCTGTCAGATTCAGAGGAACATGTGTCGGTAATTTGTGAGATCAAGAGGAAGGTGAGGGTGGAATGTTGAAACATCTAAATCTCGAATAGCCGAAGAGCCGAGGGCCATCGATCTGCGAGGAGATAGTTGTCAGCGGATCCGAGTTTTTAGGTAAATGCACTCTTAGAGAAATGAGTGTATAGGAGTTGAGACTCCCGAAGCCCGAAGCATCGAAGAAGTTGAAGAGAATCTGGACCGTCAGATCCAGAAAGGACACGTGGTTAAAGATCGTGAACTCTGGGTGAAATCACTCCGGGAGAACATGAGGATGAAAGTTTGAAATTGACGAAGCCTAAAGAACCGAAGTAGCTAGGATCCGTCGATCCACAGGAGTACAGGTGTCATTGGATCGTAGACTCCAGGTAAAACGTTTGGAGGAAAACCGAGTGAAGGGAAATTGAAATCTGAGATTTCCGAAGGCTGAAGTCCCGAAGCAGACAATAGTCATTGATCTAGGTTGGATAAGTGTCACTCGATTGTGAAGTTCAGAGGATTGTACTCCGAGGTTTTTGTGAAGAAGTGTTGGGGAATATCCCGAAGTCCCAAAGCCCGAAACATTCAAGGTCGTTGATTCGAAAGGAAGAACGTGGATCGTTGATCTGTGATGGGACACGTGGAGGACGAAGACTCACTCTGTTGGATAACCGTTGGATCAAGAAGGACACATGTCAGAGGATCTGACACTCCAGAATGATTCACTCCAGAGGTTTGTGGTTGTTGAAATTTGAAATCGTCGAAGGACAAAATCCCGAAGCAGATGGCAACTGTCGATGTGAAGGTAGACACACGGCACTAGATCTAGATCTCCGGAGGAAAGCGGAGGAGGAAAGGTCTAAAGATCCAGAGAAGAGATCTTGATGTCAATCAAGAAGGGAGTCAGAGGGTCGTTGATCTAGTTGAGGAGGCCAAAGTCTCGAAGCGGGAGCACAACCATTGATTGGGGAGGATACGTGTAAGCAGATCTTCCAATCCGGAAGATAACCAGTCGACAGTGGCGATGGTTTGAGAATTGAGATTCCCGAAGGTCAAATTCACGGAGGAAATCCTAGTCGTAGATTAAGGGGGACAAGTCGATAGATCTTCTACTTCGGAATATTATCACATAGGGAAAAGTAGGATTTGAGATTTGAGATTCTCGAAGTCTAGATTTGCGGAGGAGATCCTGGCTGTAGATTCATGGAGACAGGTGGCAGCAAATATTCCACTCCGGAAGATTTCCACATGGAGGAAGCGAAAGTTTGAGAGTCAAAACTCTCGAAGGCTGGAAAGCCGGAATCATCCACAGCTGTTGATTTGGAAGGGAGCTACATGTCGACAGATCGTGGGGATCTAGGATCATGCATGGAAGGAGGAAGAAGAAGGCATGAAAGGGGATTCGATAGTAGCTGTTGATCATGGATCATCGTCGAAAGCGAGAGATTGAGGGACGATAAGGATTATGGGGCCAGGACATGCTCGAACGTTAATTCTCCTTAAGCGGGCCGCAATTTCAACCATGATTTTAACAAAGGGATACGTGGAAGCTGGTGGTGAATTGCGGGGTGAAAAGAGGGTTGGTCTAAAACCACCCTTGCTTGCGCCCTCAATCACGTGTTTGCACAAAGATACAACCCAGGGCCATATGAAGAAGGGGCTAATCGCAGAAGGAGCTAGCGCTTGAACCTTAGTGTTTTGGAAGCGTGCAGGAATAGATCGCAGGTCTGATAGAACCTGCACACAGAAGGAAAAGGGGCCTGTGTAGAATTAATTTGGGTTTAATCAAAAGCCCGAAGATTCAATTTGACTCAGAAATTAGAAAGATCCTAGATGGGGAGGTCACAGAACCCCAGGAGGGGAGGGGGGTTGCATCGCATACCCTCTTTGAGAAAGATAATTGTGCGACGAGATGTGAGATTTGAGGAGGATAAAGCCTTATAAAGGTCATTAGATATGGAGCAGGGAGAGAAATCATCCCCTCAAACTCGGGTGATTCCTTCAGAGAGCAAGTGAGATAGAGTTCAACACCACCTGCTTCAGGGACTACTGGTCCACCAGTGGTAGGGTCACATATTACTGGTCCTCATGTTGTTGGTTCACAAGGTACTATTTCTCAGTCTGCTAGTTCTGAAATGATCTTAGGATCATCTTCAGGTACACAGTCTTCAGATGGTGGGATTAAGGAGGTTGAGGCCCCTCCACATGGTACTACTTCAAAGAAGAGGAAGCCTAAGTGGCTTCAAGACACTTTGAAGGAAGCACAAGTATTTGTGGGGAATCTGAAGCAGGTTGTGAGGGATAGTAAACCTCCTGAGAGGTTTTGTAGCTATCTTGCGATTGTGAGTAGCATCAGAGAGTCTGAGACTTCCACTTTCGAGGAGGAAGCAAGTCAACTGGTCTGGAAGGATGCCATTATGGAAGAGTACAATTCCATCATGAAAAATGATGTTTGGGAGGTGGTTCTGAGACTTGAGGGGAAGTTAGTGGTGACTTCCAGGTGGCTCTACAAGATCAAGTATGTTGTTGATGGTAGCTCAGGGGTTCTCATAGATAGAGGGAGTTGACTATGATGAGACCTTCACTTCGGTTTCCAGATATACCTTGATCAGGGTAGTGATCTCCATTGAAGCAAATATGGGTTGAAAGATCCATTAAATGGATGTGAAGACCACATTTCTGAATGGTCTCATAGAGGAGGAGGTGTACATAGAGAAACCTCAGGGATTTGAGGTGCATGGGAGAGATTCTCATGTGTGCACACTAAAGAAGGCATTATACGGGATGAAGCAAGCTTTTAGAGCTTGGTATTTGAGGATAGATACATACTTGCAGCAAATGGGTTTCAAGAAGAGTGAGGCAGATTCCAACCTTTATTACATTGTGGTTGGGGAGGATCCTCTCATTCTTGTGCTATATGTGGATGATATCTTCATTACAGGAGATGAGAGACTCATAGTTGGTTGCAAGGAGATTGTTGCTTCATATTTTCAGATGAAAGACATTGGATGGATGCACTACTTCTTGGGATTGGAGTTTTGGCAGGAGCTTGGACATATCTTTATGGGACAGGGAAGATATGTTGTTGACATTCTGAGTAGATTCCAGATGGAGGATTGTAGGCCCATGTCCACACCCACGATAACCAATTGGAAGAAGCTTCATTCTTTCGAGTCAAAGTTGGTTGATCCTGTTAGGGAGTGTTAATTTACAAATTCAAAACAATGGTTTTGTTGATTCAGTATTGTGGTCATGTATTGATTTCTCAAAAAAATTGTGTCAAGGTCCTAGGATCAATTTCCCATGATAATATTTCTAAAGTTCATTCACTTATGAGTTATGTTGGTCTAAATCGAGTCATGTCTAGGGGGTTAGAGTCTCATTCCAAGTCATATTTAAAGTGGCCAGTCTTTCCCAAGGTCAAGTCAGTTGGTTACATGATCCCATGTCATCATTAGAAAGGGTGAGTTTTAAAATCATTGCACAATGTCATAATAAGGTCATGTGAACATGCATAGATGTGTACCAAAAGTGTCATAGATTTCCCATTCCAGTTTGGTACCTTTTCAAAATGTGTAACCAATCGGTTTCAAATGCGCTGCAAAATCTCCTAGCTTTCCACAACGACCAAGCCATCATGTCAAATCACTTTAAAGCTTTCCATAATGGTCAGGAAATCATGGGAATGAGGTCATGAAAGTTGGTACAACTGTTGTAAATCAAGTTTTATAAGTCGTGAGGAGTTTCCTCTTTTGAATTATTGAATTTCTAATTTTGCTGTGAAACCCCTCACAGTTGTTGGGAAACTACACTTGCTGCGAAATTTCCTCTCTGCTACAAAATTGTTGGATCAACTCAACCTATTGCTAAGTTCCTAAAAACATGCTCGATCATTTGACACCATTGAAACTCCATTTGTTGTTGCATTTTTCTCATGTGCTAATACCCTAATTTCCTATCAAAGTTGTGCCATCTCATTCGCTGCAAAATCCCTGCTGCTAAATGCCTTGTAACCCTATCTTCCAACTAACCCCTATTACACTAGGTTTTTCCCTGCATACTGTCTAAGCTTTGATATCCTCTACACCCATCATCATAGTAGTAATCTTCACAAACAACCATGGAGAAAAACAAGGAGAAGAATAAAGTACACAAGGGAGGCGACATAGTGAGATTAGAACCCTAAGGTTTGTAGTTGCTAGACTCAAATCCTGTTTTTAGAGAATCCTTCTAGGTAGTAGGATGCCTCACATTTTGTGAAAAGATACAGGGAGGACACATGGAGGTGGCAAAGCAATTTTCCCTAAATTTTGAAGAGACAGAGACAAAGGTTGGATCATTGGTGATTTAAGTCACTAAATAGACAATTGCCTCAACAATAGGGAGGATACCCATGCAAGGTGAGAGGTGGTTCAAGGGAACACCTCTAGATTCCTCCTATTGTAATGACTATTTCAAAGCATAATTTCAAAAGGAGAACTTTTCAAAAGGAGTACCTAGGAGTTGCATGCTTGAACACCATGATAAGTTGTTGAGGGTAATACAAAGATATTTCACACATGAAGGGTGTTTCAACAAGCTATACCTGTACCATATCACATTGCTCATGCACTTTACAGGTAAGAAATCCCTAAACCTCCCATATTATCTTTCTAGAAGTCTGGGGAAAATGGTTGATAAGGTACAATCTAAGTCTAATCAAGTTGAGACCAGTCTTTTCCACTTCAGTCTCATTAAATTGTTGGTCCTTGAAGAACTTAAGAAAACAAAAAGAGAATTGAATTCATTTTTGGCTGCATCAGGGTTTTGTGCTGACACTATTAATTTCCCACCATCCAAAGGCAGTAATCCTTCCACAAGTACTAAAACTGTCTCTAATGGTTTGAAAAGGAAAATAGGAGATAATAAAGAGCAACCCATTGTGATCGAAACTCCTGAGACTGCAACCAAGACCTCTCTTAGCAAAGGATCCATAAAAAGGGATAAACAACCATTTCAGGGTATTGAAACAACTATATACATTGAGAATAACTGTCACAGTAAAAGAAGCAATCTAAAAGGTAAAAAAATCATTTTCCCTCCTGAAGAAGTAAAAGTGACAAAACCCAAGAAACCATTCACCAGGTCTGCAACAAAGAAACAAGAACCTGTAGATGAAGATCCTGTAGATGAAATTCCTACAGATGAAACATCTCCCTGTCTTGAAGTTAAGGATGTTGTAGAAGATAAAGCCCCATCAGGCAAGAAAGTGAGGTTCAATCCAGAAATACTTAACAAAGAAAAGCTCAACAGGTTTGTAACTAGATCATTAGAAAGAAAGCAGATCCCAGTTGAGGAAACCAAATCTGAGACACCTATTCATTTAACTGCTGAGAAAGTGGTTGAGGTTCAGTCTCCTCTAGAAAAAGAAGACACGACAACCAAAATATTAAAGAAACAATTGAAGGAGGCTCATGATGAAATTGTAAAATTAAGGGAAGAAAACAAGCATATGAAAAAGAGGATAGCAGAACACTTGGACCTGTGTGAAAATCTTTGGAAAATGGAAAAAGGTTGGTCAAGAGGTCTCTACCCCTACACAAACAAGTGAAAAATATATACAAGCAAAATAGGGTATTAAGGACAAAGGAGAGATTGACTAAGGAACAAATCGAAAAAAGAAATTTGGATTTGCTGGCCCAAGTTGCAATGAAATAATCTGATAACACCCAGGATAGGTCAGGTCCTTTTTTGTTTTGTTAAGTTATCTTTTGGTTTTGGATCGAATATGAAGTAGTATTCAACACCAACAAATCAAAAACAAAGTTTTCTCAACAAATCTTGTTGTGAAATTTCTCAAACAAAGATTTCGCAACAACTCTTGCTGTGAAATTGGTCAAACAAAGATTTCACAACAATTTTTTTGGTTGTTGGGAAATCACCATTCAGCATGTAAATGAGTATTTTTCGCTGCCATATGGGGTGAGTTCGATATGACTACATCATATTTGGATAATGCAACCATTTTTCCATCGAATGTATGTAACTGAAATGTATTAGGGCGTATAAGTTAGTTAGAAACCGAAACGCTAAATTATAGGAACCTGTGGCAATTTAGTTGGGAATTTGTTAAGAAATTAGTTTATTTGTTGTAACTTATTTTTGGGTAAGAAACCCTAACTATTTCGACTTTATGGAATCAAGATGAAGTGTAATACTATTTATTCTAAGGAAAAAGACAATAGAAGGGTTCAAGAGTTGAGTAAGAAGACTATTGGTTTTGTAATATTTTATGAATATTAATGAAAGGTTTGAAGACAAGTGTTTGAAGCTTTTGCTCATAGATTCCCGTGTTCAATTGTTGTAGTCTGTACTCCTAGTGTATGTGATCTCTTTCTTTGTTGTCATTAATTGTATTCTTCTATGTTTGAATGAGAAATTATTGATGCATAAAACATTTTCATATTCTTTGTATCTATCTTGTTTCAAATATTCATTTTCAGACTGGTAAGTTTATGCAGAATTCATCTAAGATGGATGCTCTGTGTGACTTTGAATGTTTAATTTTTCATCTATCCATCTTTTAAGATTTTATGTCTAGCAATAGTTGGTTGTCTGGCCTCTGAGATTAAAATTTTTCTGCCAAGTTCTTAAAACCTTGATTTGATCTCCCTTATGACTCCATGGCCAATAGATATTCCTCTCATCCCTACTAACCATTTTAGACTCTTTTATTCTCATAGAACCTAGCCATTGTACTGATTGAAAAATTGATAGGAGAGAGCCCTCTTTGGATCGGAAGAAGGCTAAATTTCATTTTGAAAGTAGGTTTGTGGTTACCTCTGAGATTTTTTGTTGCAGCCAAGAAAATTACAGAGGGATAATATTTTTGTGCCATTTCCAGGGACGAAGGTGAACTCTTCCCTGGGAAAGAACAAAAAAGTTTCAAGATCTGATTCCTGAGGGTAAACAAAGAATCAGGTACAAAAGTCGGTTGTGAAATTTTACCCTGGCGATTTCATTGTCAAGATAAGTTACAAAAAGGTGATCCCACTGGAAATCTTGGCTCCCAAGAATATCCATACAAGGAAGAACCTAGACTCAAATCCTCCAGAAGCTGCATTTGACCCTGGAAAAATTATTAGGAAAAGTAAAAAAAGATCATCTGAGATACATGTAGTGTCCTTAGAAAGAACATTTTCCTTGCCAAAGTATGAAGTTAAAAGTCTTGAAGATGTTCCCTTTGTGGTAAAGTTTGAAAATTTTCTAGTCATAACTAAGGCAGAGTCTAATTTAAGTAAGACAGTGTTTGACATTAATAAGTTTAAATCTTTATTTCATGTTTCTCCTGGTGTTAGTTCCCCAAATCCTGGTGCTAGTTCCCCAAAATATTTAGTCTCAAGCCAAGTTTCAACCCCAAAACATAGTTCTATCAAAGTCATGGCTGCTAGGTTTTCCCCTCTTGTTCTCCTTGCTCAATTGCATGACTTACCTCAGAATTATTCTAAAAGAATTAAAACTTATAATGCAGAAGGAGATATCACAACACAAGATCATTTGGACATATTTAATGATTTTGTTGATTTAGAGGAAGTTAACTACGAAGATGCGAAAATGAGATTGTTTGCATAAAGTTTTGCTGGAGAAGTCAAGAAATGGTTCAAGGGACTTGCAGCAGGAAGTATCCCCTATTTTCCTAGTTTTGAAACAATTTTCCTCAGAAAATGGGAGGACAAGAAAAATCCATTATAGCTCCTAACACATTATAACATTTTGAAAAGAGATGTTGTTAAAACAATGCAATAATTTTACACTAGGTTCATGAAGGTGTATAATGAAATCCCTGATCAAGTTAAACCTTCTCTTGGAGCTGCCCAGTTGCACTATGGTGATGCTTTCAGTAGTGACTTTGCTTTGTTGCTAAGAGAAAGGAGATCTTCCACTTTAGTTGATATGATGAATGATGTTATAGAGGTCGAAGCTAATTTAATGACATCTTGAAAAATAAAGATTAAAGTTGAAATTGAGAAAAAGAAGGTCAAAGAGGAAAATCAACCTTCATCCTCTAAATCTGCAGATATAAAGCTTGATATGAGGGTGAAGACAATGGGAAAACTAGTGGAAAGGTTGACCTTAGATAATAGACCTCCTCCTAGAGAAAGACAAGACCCTCATGTAAGGAATCCAAATTTCAGGAGACCTCTAGTTCCTCAAATAAGACAATGAGACCAAAGAAATTAGGGAGACCAGCCAATCATACCTCCATTTCAAGAAAATTATGCTGAAGATTTTGTTGAAGAAACTGAAGATCAAATCCATCTATTTGATTAAGATCATTCTGAAATTTATTTGACTAAAGAGGAACATGACATGTTTCAGCAAGAACAAGATAATGAAGTATTGATGGATTCGAAAGAATACAAACAAGGATATCAAAATGCCATTTATGAATTTCAGAAACAATATAATCTCAGGAACATAAATGTGGTTGTTTAAAACAAATCTCAAGTTGATTAGCCCTCTACCAGTCAAAGGAAGAAAGATCCTCCAAGAAAATACATGCCAGAGAAAAACAATCTAAAGGATGATGGTCCAAAGAAAGCTCAAGATGCAAAAAAGGATGCTAACAATAAAGAGGTAGATAAATCTCAATCTAATTTTAGTCTTGAAAATGAAATTTCTAAGTTAAAAGTTTCAATCCCTTTTAATTAGCTTCTAAAAAATACTGAATATAGAGGTCAGACTATGAAAATGTTGAGAATAAGAGAAACCTATGACACTCTAAACCTTCATGATGACCATCCTATCTTCTTTCTTGGCCCAAGGGTTGAAGCACACTATGACAATGACTGTGAAGTACCTCCTTTTTATGTCAGTCTAAATTTTCATGATATGGCCTTGCATAATTCCATGTTAGATTCAGGGGCATCCCACAACTTGATGCCAAAGGTGGTTATGGAAAATCTTGGATAGGATATCACAAGGCCATATAAAGACTTGTTTTCATTTGATTCAAGGAAAGTGAAATGCTTAGGGATGATTAAAAATCTCGCTGTCACCTTAACTCAGATCCCAGCTAAACGTGTTGTCATGGATGTGGTGGTTGCTAACATTCCACCTAAATTTTGGATGTTCTTGTCTAGGTCCTAGGCAACAAAACTAAAGGGTACTTTGCAGATGGATATGTCTTATGCTACAATTCCTGTGTTTGGGAAACAAAGAAGATTATATAGAGAAAAACAGTTAGATTATATGGTAAGTAGCCCATATAGACCTATTAATCACCCTATCTATGTTGTTGATACTGATATTGGGGCTTCTATTTTTAATAACGATTTCAGTCTTGAAGAGGACGACAAGAATGAACCATAAATTCCATAGATGAAAGGTGAACAGTTGCAGGAAGAGCCTATTTCAGATGAGGAAGATGATGATGATAATGGCTTGTGGAATATGGTTTTTGATGGAGATGTTAGTAGAGAAGGAGCTGGGGCAGGTGTATGGATTGTTCCCCCAAATTGTGCTTTAAAAATTTGTTCTTTCAAAATAGCTTTTGAATGTTCAAACAATGTAGCCGAATGTGAGGCTTTAATCTTGGGGTTAAATACTTTGAAAGAGTTGAAAGCTAAGAGAATAATTGTGCATGGTGACTTTGAACATGTGATTAATCAAGTTAACGATATTTACTAAACTAAACACCCCATAATGAGAGAATACATGAATCCAATACTAGAATTGTTGGAAGGATTCATAGAGTATGATCTATCACTGATAACCAGAGAGAAGAATATGATCACCGATGCTTTAGCTACTCCAACCAGTGTTTTTAAAATTTTCATTCATCCAAATAAAAAGTATGAGATTGAAGTCAAACACAGACCATCAGTCCCTGACATTATCAAATATTGGCAGGTCTTTGAAGATGATAAACAAGTAATTATATTCCTTCAAAATTCAGATGAATTTTCCAGTACACACATATATGAAGACAATCTTTTTGATGAAGAAGAGGATGCAGATTTGACTCCAAGTTCAAAACATTATCAGAATGTCATAGCTGGAAAGGAGATTATTCAATTGAAGAATAATTGCATCCCAAAGGGTTTGGTTCCTCTTGAAGAGTTGTTTGATAATAATGATGTGGCAAAAAACCCAAAGGTGACTCCAAATGAAGGTGAGGCAGAAGACTACAACATTAGAACTGAGAAGGAACCAAGATTCATCAAATTGTTAAAAAATTTAACTCTAGAAAACAAAGAAAGGTATCTTAAATTAATGAAGGAATTCTCAGATGTGTTTGCATGGAGTTATGAAGATTTGAAGGTTTATGATATAAACATCATCCAACATACAATCCCAATCAAGGAAGATCATAAACCATTTAAACATAGACTAAGAAGGATAAATCCATTGCTCCTACCTTTGACTGAGAAAGAAGTAAAACATTGTTTGATGCAAAGATTATTGTCTCATTGAGGTTTTCTAAATGGTTGGCAAAATTGGTTCCTGTCAACAAAAAGAATGGAGAAATCATGTTGTGTGTAGATTTCATGGATTTGAACAGGGTGTCTTTGAAGGATGACTATCCTCTCCCAAAGATGGATTACATTTTACCGAAAGTTGTGGGATCGCAAAAAATGTCAATGTTAGATGGCTATTCAGGGTATAATCAAATCATGGTGCACCCAGATGATCAAGAAAAGACAACTTTTACCACACCTTGGGGAACGTTCATGTATGCAAATATTCCATTTGGGTTGATGAACATAGGAGCAAAATTCCAACAAGGTATGGATCTAGCATTTGTAGAAGAAAGGGATAAGTTAATTGTGATATGCTTGGATGAAATTACATTTTTTTCTGGCTTAGATGATAAACATTTGAAACATTTGAAACATTTGAAACAAGTTTTTCTAAAGTGCGGGAGGTTTGGTATTTCCTTGAATCCAAATAAGTCAAAATTTTCAATGCAAGAGGGAAAGATCTTAGGCCATGTGATATCAAAGGAAGGAATTAGGATAGATCCAAGCAGAGTAACAACAATCTAGAAAATATATAATCGCATAAATAAAAAGGAAGTACAATATTTTCTTGGCAGAGTGAATTTCCTAAGGAGGTTTATACAAAACTTTACTAAAATTGTTAAGTACATCACTCATATGTTGAGAAAGGATAACCATGTTAAATGGACTGTTGAAGCAAAGAGGTCATTTGATGACATAAAGAGAGTAATTACTGAAGCACCAGTGTTAATTAGTCTAGATTACACTAAATATTTTATGATTTTCTCCTTTGCCTATGAACATACTATTGCAGGAGTATTGTTGCAGAAAAATGAGCATAATTTGAAGCAGCCTATAGCCTTCTACATTAAATCATTGAGAGATTCAACATTGAACTATAATATCATGGAGAAATAGGCATATGCACTAGTGAAGGCATTGAAGGAGTTCAAAGTTTATATCTTGCATTCTCATGGTGTTGCTTATGTTCCTACTAGTACAGTCAAGGATATTTTAACTCAGCCAGACCCTGAAGGTAAGAGAGAAAAATGGATTGTAGTTTTGCTGGAGTATGACCTGGAGATAAAGCCAACAAAGTTGGTCAAAGGTCAAGGATTATCAAAATTTATGGCTCAGTCAAATTTTGATCTCTTGGGAATAAATTTCATTGAAAAATTTTCAACAGATGCAGAA
This sequence comes from Picea engelmannii, assembly GCA_009831015.1. NCBI lineage: Eukaryota > Viridiplantae > Streptophyta > Pinopsida > Pinales > Pinaceae > Picea > Picea engelmannii. Next base: position 407,387 of record ML800274.1, on the reverse strand, counting down.
CCAACACCTCAGGTATCTCAAAATTTCCTTGCATCTCCCTGGTATAGTGATATAATTTATATTCTGCAGAATTTACAAGCACCACCATGTTAGGCGAAATATTGTCCTTTAATTCCATTGTAGTATTTTCCCAACTATTTAATTTTTCAATCCAAGGTTCGTAGGCTTACGAAGCACACACACTATATATGCAGGACCGAAGTATAAGTAATCTAATCTAAATTGCTGAAATGAAATTAATCTAGGAAAGCATCGAAAGACTAACTAGAAAAGTATGAAATTGCATAAGGGAAAATCAATACAACATGTGAAGAGTTGAACGACAATTGACATATGAGAGCTCACACAATATATCAATCTCAAATTATATTACAAGAGTCAAATGACAAAGCATGCAAGAATAACAATGGAAGAATCAAAGCTAAGAATCAAAGTGAAGAATCCCCTTCTCCTCATTACAAGACTAAATTATGAATTACATGATCTTGTGAATTACATCCCCCAATTATGAATAACATGATCTCTAACTCCCCCTCATGAAGAGAGAACACTCTCTTATATACATGAAAGTCT
>ML800274.1:381627-405326 GCA_009831015.1 Picea engelmannii | reverse complement strand
GTTAAAAGGTGGGCCTTAAGGAATCCCACATCAGTCAACATGAGTTTATAAAAAGATTGGTAGGACTATAGATGTAAATATCTCAGTAGCAACAGGGTTTATGGCAAGGAAATGTGATCATGGAAAGGGGGTTTGTTTTATTCAAAAGGAAAACTGGAAAGGCAAAAATGAACTGAAAAAGATAAGGGAAATGATGTATGCAACTTAGAAAAATAGGTGTGTGAAATCATGAGGGATAATTTAATGGAAGATGGGCTTCAACACCAGGATGATTAATTAGCTTTGAAGGAGAAATGGGATAGTGTCACAACATGAAATTTGGCAAAATGTTGTTGTGTATCAGCAAAATGTCTCTGTGTAACAGAAAACATCAGAATGCACAAAAAGTTTCTGTGTAGCAACAAAATGTTGCTGTGTAACAACAAACATTAGGATGCGCAAAAAGTTTCTGTGTAGTAGCAAAATGTTGCTGTGTAACAACAAACATCAGGATGCGCAAAAAGTTTCTGTTGAGTAACAACTCCTTCAAGCTATCGAGCAAAGCATGTGTTCTTTGAAAAATTTTGTGATTCCTGAAAATCACTTCAACAACAAACTGTGATCGTCTTTGAACATGAAAAATCTTATTACAAATCCTGCATGAAAACTGTGAGATTTGCGAAAAACATATCATGTAGAAATAAGTGTAAATGCGACAAATCATAGAAAAATATATGTTTTATAGCTTTTTCCGTTGCGCTTGTTTCGTCATTGATGGCTGTCAAAGTTACTTCAAAAAAAAAAATTAGTGTTGAAGCGTTCATATTGTTTTCAGGAATATCCATTTGCAATTTTAAATTTTCTGAGTTTTTAAGTTTTTTTGTTGTTTTGCTTTCCATAAAACAAATGAAAACATTTTTTTTTTTATGATTTTTTTTATTGTTTTTCTTTTTACAGCAAAACAAATGAAATAAAAGAAATTCATGGTGCATAAATGAAGAGAACTTCATTATTCTAGAAATATGAATAAGGTCACAACAGGAAAAGTCATAAGAAGTTCCATTAAAAAAAAATAAAAATCAACTATAAACTTCAACGTAGTCCTTCTTGCATTTGCCAAAACATCATTTATTTGGTGACATAAATTCTATGCTACAGCTTGGAAAGTTCTATCAAAAACCTCTTTTGCAATAATGCTGTGAATCCTTTCTGTGTTGATGTCGTTGATGAACGTCTGCTTCTTATGCGACCGTCATTCAGGGAAAAAGAAACCTGGTTATGACACTTCCATTCATCCCCTACTGACTAAATTCAAGCAATAAGACGGTGAATTCATAGATATTTGGATTGCACTTAGGATGGATCCAAGACTATTGTCATTAACTTCCCCGACAATTGTGCATTATATGAGTTACTCGACCAGACCTGCATTATCATTCATATTTAGATATTCCACAAGTTAGATAGCGCACATGCATATGTCATTTAAAATGCATCACCTCAGAGACACCACCGTAAACAAAATTAACAAGGCTTAGTGTAGGAAGATTTGTTTATGGATAATCAAGTGGAAATAAATGCGTGGAATGCACATGCAAGAGATTGGAAGGAATCCTCTTTAACAAAACTTCTGAGAAATCCTTGTGATATGAGATCCAGTCAGTGATTTCTTGGGCTTTGTTAAATTCCTAATATAAATCGTGATTGTAGATCCCAATGCTCCTTTGCGTGTTTTACTCTATGTTCTTGTTTTGTATGCAATCTTTCCTTCCAATAGCCTCTGCACCTTTCCTTCACCAGAAAGCTCGACTCAGTCAAATGAACATAATCGGCATAAAATCCCATCTGTCTGCATATTGGGCACCTGACACATTGATTGGCCGCTTTCAACCCTTCAATTGTTGGTATTGATGCCCCTGTGCACGAACAAATGTTGCATAAAACATGTCCACATCCCAATGCAACAGGATGAAACACTGTATCCAGACAAAATAGGGCAAGTCAGGTTAAAATCCAATTTCACGGAATCATGTAATGAGCATTTAATAACAGGATCACTGCCAGTAAAGTCGCATGAGCATTCAAGAAAAATTCCACCAATATGTCGATGCTCCGAATCTCTTGTGTTGATATGAAATGCAATCAATTCAATTAACCATGGCGACTTCAATAGCTCTATGTTCTTCACCTGTAACTTTGTCTTGAATTTTCGGCCATTGACTGAGCTATGTACTCTGTCATACTTTTTTCAAAATCTTTGGAATCGCAATGACATTCATGGCCACATAGCTAACTAAGTGCCGGCCTTCTCGGATCATTGCCATTGGTATGCACAACCCAAACAATAAGGAATTTATTACGTGGCGAGCAAGAATACTGCCCAGGTTAACAGATTGGTAGTTGTCTTGTGGCCTGAAGAAAACCCATTTCTTAAACTTGCTGAAACTTTATTTGCCAACTGTCATAAGTGCCAAAAATTATAAAAGGCAGATATGATGTGGAATCCGTTGCCAAAATGCTTACGATTATTGACCCCAAAACCATAAGGGAAGGTAGCCACTTGGCACGCAACTTCAGAACAAAAAGAATGGTAATTTCTTGATCGAGCATGATTTGTTTCACACCAACAAGGAACCCTGACAAGACTCCATGGAAGCCAGAAAGTGGTGTGTACAGGAAAATCTCTTTCCACATAACGTAATACAAAAAGATAGTAGTGATGAACACACTGATTGAAGTGACAATGTTGACAATAGAAATAAATTTCAAGAACTCTCTCGGACCCCATATAGGCTCTAGCAATTGTCCACTAAAAAGGAGGCTGATTATGCTCAGGATCAACCCAAAAAGTGATTGCTCTAAATATTCTGCAGTTATGAGATTCCATGCAAAAGGGATGGTCTTTCCATGAACTAGAGCTAAATATTCACCTGTTGATGGGAAAAGCTGTGTCATAGCATATCCAATCACAAGAATTGCTGCAAGAGCCGTGTGAAACCTATGAAGAGGCCAACACCTCCCTGCAGGGATCTATTAATACTCATCATGGCCCTTTCCATATCTAAACACCCAGACGTTGCTAGAAATCTCAGCGAAAATGAATGGCTTCGGCTACATTGTTTGAATTGCTCTTTTCATTAGTCTCACTTTGCAACGGCGTATGGGCAAATAATTCTAGACGTGTCTCTTCGTTTCTCTGAGTCCAGATGTTGAAAGTGAGTTCCTGATCTTCCCATCTCTCCCGGATGCCACATCATGTAAAACAACAAACAACCGATTAATTTCAAATCTGAAAGGAGATATGATCATTTTGAATCGTAAATGGAGGGATACGTACTTGTTTAATGTCATGATGCTGCATGGTTTCTAATACTTGAGGATTTGCAGCAATATAAACAATCATGGAGAGAATTGCAACAACCATACATAATATTTTTAGTCAAGATCATCGCCGTCTTTATCGGATCCAAGTGTATCTTGTTATTAAAAACAATCAATGAAGCAGATTGATCTGATTCTTCAGGCATGGATAACTCTAAAGTGTTATTCAAAGTGATGAGTACACCCACCTCCTTCTAACGGGCTGAAAATGAATAAGAAGACGAGAATAATTAGCTTAGAGAAACAAGTTGTTAGCAATACTCCTTCTATCGTCGACTGGTAAATTCAAATATGGATGTTGGTGCGAAATGATGGATAGCAGTATTCATTGGATCGGTTTTATTTGTTGCAGATTTAGGGTGGGAGATCGAAGGATAAATGAGAGTAATGGTATTGCTGCTAGTTGAACCATAAATAAACCAAGTCGAAACTTTGAAAAAAAACGAGAAACACATTTCAATTGATGTAAGCATGATACCATTTCATTGTTGCATATTTTATTCAGATAAGGTGAAAAGATGGTGGCTCAAACCAGAAATAACTCAGACCGAGAAGACATGGTTCAATCCATCGCAAACCAACACACAACAGTTCAGCCAAAGTTTCTGTATGGAGCAATACTCATAGAGGTCACTGTCTCAGCTTAAAAGTCATTGTTTCAGCATGTAGTTTTAGCGACTATTCAACATGCAACAATTGTTTTAGCATGAAGAATGCAGTTTGTTTTTATTCACCTAATGTGTACTGTTTTTATTTTGCAGGTTGAGGATGGATGCACAACAAAGTTATTTATTTATTTATTTTTAAATAAAAACAAGAAATTTTAAGAAGAATTTAAATGAAAATTTTGAGCAAATGGAGACAAGTTTATTGAAAATTGTAGGCGAAAAATGGATTAAGCATAAATTTTTATTGTCCACAATTAAAATTATTTCTGAAAATTGTTAGAGGCACCCTATTTTCTGATCCTTGAGATCGCTCGAAGCGCGGAGGAGAGCATACTTATTCTAAGAAAACAAAACTGGAAATAAAATCCTACCTGCTCTATGCTAATTGAAACTTAAAGATTAGTTACGTGTAGTCAAACTTCCAATGGAGCCAAGCACGCAACAGTAACAACAATATGTTCAGTGGTGATTTTTCAAATAAATAATGGAAATATTCGAAGTGAATGAATGTAGTTGCTGTAATGACAAACTAACTAAATAAAAATGAAATTTATCTAATCGAGTGCTTACCTAGAACGATTGCTCGATAATGCTTTCATAGGCGCGTTCTTCCTCGCTCAGATCTTGCTGTAACTCCTCTTCATCTTCCTCAATATCCTGCTTGAATGATTTTTCATCATCAAATATGTAGGGTTCTTCATATGTTGAATCCTCGTTTGTTGCTGGAGGAGTGTTTGAATCTTTAATTGCTGTCAAGATCCTCTTCCAGAGAAGAGGAGATCCCGACTTTCACAAGGATCTGAGTGAGTAGTTCCAAGTTGAAACTCATTGTTTAAAACATATTGAAAAAGGGTTTCTTACAACACCCAAATCAAAATAAAAAAACTGAAAATCATACTTGTTGAAACACATACTCTCCACAGTTGCGGAAAACATACTTGCTACAATTGAAATTCACACTTGTGGAAAATGAAATTTGCGTGAGTTGAAATTCACTCTCTAGAGCTGGCAGGGAGAACATGAGGAGTCTCCACTCAAGTAGCTGCTATGACCCCTTACCAACATATGTAAATTACACTTGCAACAAATCAAACTAAACCTCAATCCATCGTGCTTCCCTGACAATGGCACCAAAATGTTAGGCATAAATATTGTCGTTTAATTCCGTTGTAGTATTTTCCCAACTATTTAATTTGTCAATCCGAGGTTCGTAGGCTTACGAAGCACACACACTATATATGCAGGACTGAAGTAGAAGTAATCTAATCTAAATTGCTGAAATGAAATTAATCTAGGAAAGCATCGAAAGACTAACTAGGAAAGAAGGAAATTGCATAAGGGAAAAACAATACAACATGTGAAGAGTTGAACAACAATTGACATATGTGATCTCACACAATATATCAATCTCAAATTATATTACAAGAGTGAAATGACAAAGCATGAAAGAATAACAATGGAAGAATCAAAGCCAAGAATCAAAGCAAAGAATTCCCTTCTCCTCATTACAAGACTAAATTATGAATTACATAATCTTGTGAATTACATCCCCCAATTATGAATAACATGATCTCTAACTCCCCCTCATGAAGAGAGAGCACTTTCTTATATACATGAAAGTCTTGAAGAGTGTCATAATTACAGATCCACTATTCTCTCAACCATTCTCAACTACTTTCCCATTATTAGAAGATATGATCCCTTCAAATCCTCCACACATCTCTCACATACTTAGATAAGATATGCCATCCAAATATTCCATGATCTTCTCCTTGAGATCTCTTTCAAATCTTCAAAGTTTGAAGATGTAATTCRAATTTGAGGATAGGTGGTGAATTTTGACTTTGTTGAAATCTTCACATATGTCTGCACACATCATCAAACTCATCCAACCTTCATATATAATGAAAATATGTTATTTTTCTAATATTTAATCACAAATTCACTTATAATACTGAAATGAATAAAGTGGAAAATAATAAGGTGAAACCCAAATGTATTTATGAAAATGATGTCATGAAAGGTTAATGGGGCGATGAAATGTGAAGAATAATGAAGGGAAAGGTGGATGAAAATAGGACATTTTTGAGGCCCAACACACCACAACTAAGAAAGACTAAGGCCAAATTTTTGAAATTAAAATTTGCTAAGTTTTGTATCATAGATGGTTTTTTTTATTGGAAATATCGAGGAGGAATTTTATTAAATTGTTTACTAGAAACAGAGGCACAACAGATTATGAAAGAATTTCATCAAGGTGATTATGGAGGACATCACTACTAGAAGACATCTGTGAAAAAAATTCTCAGAGAAGGATTTTATTGGCCAACAATTTTTGCAGATGTGTATAAGGGTGTGACAACTTGTCATGAATGTCAAGTTTTTGAAGGAAAGAGGAAGTTGTTGTCATTGCCTTTAAAGCCCATTTCAGTGGAGGCACACTTCCAACAATGGGGTCTTAATTTCATTGGTGAAATTAATTTGACATCTTCAGGTCAACATAAGTGGATATTGACGGAAATAGACTATTTTACCAAGTGGATTGAGGCTATGCCAACAAGACAAGCAAATGATGTTGTGATAATTCAATTCTTAGAAAACAACATTTTTCCTAGGTTTGGATGTCCTAGGAGGATCATGGTTGACAATTCAACATCTTTCAAGTCTAAGAGAATAATCAAATTCTGTGAAGATTATAACATAACACTAAGTCATTATACAACTTATTACCCTCAAGGTAATGGATTGGCTAAGTCATCAAACACAATATTTATAAGAATCATCAATAAAATATTGCAGGAGAACAAAAAGGATTGGAATAAGAAGTTGATATTTGCATTGTGGGCGAATGGTATCAACCTTAAAAAGTCAATTGGAACCTCACCATTCCGATTAGTATATGGGACATAAGTGGTCTTTTCTACTTCTTTGTGACTGTTAGTCATGAAATTGTTGCAATAGGAAGAAGCAGAGCCCAGTGACATTCAAAGAAGGATAAATTAGCTGATTCATGTTCAATAGATGAGAAAAGAGGTCTATCAGAACACTCAGATATTTCAAGAAAAGATGAAGAAAGTTTTTGATAAGAAAACAAAATTTGTTGATTTCCAGATTAATGATGAAGTGTTGAAGTGGGATGCTCGAAATGAAGAAAAAGGAAAGCATGGAAAGTTTGATCATCTCTGGAAGGGACATTATAAGATCATTGCTTATCATGGACACAATGCCTACATTTTGAAGTAGCTGGATGGAGAACTTCTTGTTGGAGGACTAGTAAATGGGAGGTTCTTAAAACACTACCTAACCTGAAAGCAATTCGATCTATTCACTTCATTGTAGATATTCATTTTATTTCTAAAGTTTGCAGGTATGAATGACACTCTGAAGAATTTGAAGCTCGATGTGAAGGCCCTAAGATTCAAAAGGGGTGACTTTAGTTTGATTTCAGTTCAACTTGTACATAAATAAGTCTGAACAATCCAAGTTTGTGTGAGTCTTTATATAAGTTCTCAGTCTTGTAATAAGCCCAATGGATAAGGCACTGGTCTGCTGGTTCTTTTCTACCTCGCAGAGAGGATAACATCCCCATTGGAGCATATGTTAGGGAGTGTTAATTTACAAAGTCAAACAATGGTTTTGTTGATTCAATATTGTGGTCACATATTGATTTCTCAAAAAATTTGTGTCAAGGTCCTAGGATCAATGTCACATGACAATATTTCCAAAGGTCATTCACATATGAGTCATGTTGGTCTAAATTGAGTCATGTCTAGGGGGTTAGATTATCATCAATCTTGTCCCAAGGTCAAGTCAGTTGGTTACATGATCCCATGTCATCATTAGAAAGGGTGAGTTTTAAAATCATTGCACAATGTCATAATAAGGTCATGTGAATAGGTGTACATGTGTACCAAAAGTGTCATAGATTTCCCATTCTAGTTTAGTACTTTTCAAAACATGTAACTAATTGGTTTCAAATGGGCTACAAAATCTCCTAGCTTTCCACAACGACCAAGCCATCATGTCAAATTGCTTTAAAGCTTTCCATAACAGTCAAACAATTGTGGGAATGAGGTCATGAAAGTTGGTACAGTTGTTGTAAATCAAGTTTTATAAGTCATGCATATTTCCTCTTTTGAATTATTGAATTTCTAATTTTGCTGTGAAATTGTGCAATTGTTGTGAAACCCCTCATAGTTGCTGCGTAACTACACATGCTACGAAATTTGCTGTCTGCTACGAAATTGATGGATCAACTCAACCTGTTGCTAAGTTCCTAAAATCCTGCTTGATCATTTGACACCATTGAAAATCCATTTGCTGTTGCATTTTCCTCAGGTGCTAATACCCTAATTTCCTATCAAAATTGTGGCATCTTATTCGCTGCAAAATCCCTGCTGCTAAAAGCCTTGTAACCCTATCTTCCAACTAAACCCTAATACACCAGGTTTTTCCCTGCATACTATCTAAGCTTTGATATCCTCTGCACCCATCATCATTGCAATAATCTTCACAAACATCCGTGGAGAAAAAACAAGGAGAAGAAGAAAGTACACAAAGGATGTGGCATAGTGAGATTCTAACCCCAAGGTTTGTAGTTGTTGGACTCAAATCCTATTTTCAGAGAATCCTTCTAGGAAGTAGGATGCCTCACATTTTGTGAAAATCTACAGGGAGGACACATGGAGGTGGAAAATCAATTTTTCCTAAATTTTGAAAGGACCAAGACAAAGGTTTGATCCAAAAAGGATCCAGAGAAGGATAAGAATAACTCAGAACTCAAAGAGGCAACTCAGAATGCTTAGAATGGCTCCAACAGACAGAGAAAGGGAAAAAATTCAAAGTTCTCAAAACTCAGTGAAAATGGCATGATCATGAAGGCGCATCGCAAGCTTTCTAATGACGTAAACGACTCATCAAACAGAGTTATGGTTTGAAAGATATTCACAGTCAAAGTTGCGGTCAAATAAGGCAAGGCAATAGGGGGCCACATCATCATCCATATTGCTGACGTCAGCAACTGACATGGCATGGTGACATTAGCATGCCATGTGGTAGCACTAGAGGCTACCACGCATCACCCACCAATGGAGTTTTCAGGGGTTTATGTGGACCAGTAGAAAAGTGCCACGTGGCACCTCCAGGCAACGCCATGAGGCACCACCCAGGAAGCGCCACATGTCATGTAAGGATTGATGGGGTGATTGATGTCAGCAGATAAGTGGACTAATCAGCGGGCTCCATGTGGCCCAATCGACGGGTGACACATGGCACCCCCGAAACACCCAATATCAACCCATGAACGAATTTCGAAATTAAAAAAATGGCAGGTCCGACAAATCTGGTGGACCATGCCAATTTTAGCAGTAGTTGGAAGGACTTATAGACTCTGCTAAAGTTAGCGGGAATCACATATTGCAATATATATATGCAACCAACACACAAAAATGGAGTCCGGTGGGATTTGACCCCGAAACCTCCGTCGATGCCCAAGCCTTAACAATTCTGCCCAAAACCAATGTACCATGGGTACCTCTTGGTACATCCACCCATGGATATTACTTAAAAGGTGTAATCCGCCGAGAGTTGGGGAGAGGTGTGGACCGTACGACCTGCAGGTAAGGATTTCAAGGCAAAGTATAGTCATCATTGCAGGTTGTAGAGGGCACGAAAATAGAGACAAAATTCTTCTTGGGCCTGGGAGTGCCAGAGTCAGATCAGAACATGGAGACAATCATTTTTGGGTAATTCAATGCAACAAATTCAGTGGTGATGTCTGTTTTCTGATCTGAGCATTATTTCTGCAGCTTGATTTCAGAATGAGGTATATTTATTTATTTGCCAAATTCTTTTGCTGAGTTAATGAAAGAGCCTACCCATTTGAGAGCAGGACTCAGAGACGTAGTCCACCAGGGATCAACTCCGTTATCAAGTTTTTGTGTTCAGATCTGATGCTTATGTCTCTTCATTTTTAAGTTTTCCCTTCTTTAATGGTGCACTTTAATTCATGCTCATTTAATGCAATTCTTTATAAGTCATGATGAAAAGATCTCGATTTATGTTGGTATCAGAGCAGTCATCTTTGACTTGAATTGTTGAGTGTGAATTCTTACTAGGGCCAAGCATAAGCAGGGTGAAGGAACTCTTAAGACTTTCAATCCTGAAGTTGGTCATGTATCCAGAAGGAAGAAAATAGCAGAAGAGGACAAGCGTGATGAAGAAGAGAAAAACTTTCACATGGTCTTTTATCGCATGTCAGAAATGGTCGAGCAAATGTATGGAGATTACAAGAAGAGAATGAAGAAGAAAGGGAAGAAAAAGGAAGCACATGCAGATGGTGATGCTTCGGTAAACCAAGGGGCTAGAGGAGATCCTCACGGGCCTCCGTCTTCACCTTCGAGTTCTTGTTCTTCTTCCTCTGAGAATTCTCATCATTCTAGCCATAAAGCCACTTTTAAGAAACCATTATTAAAGCTTGATGTAAAATTTTCTTTACCTATGTTTAATGGAGATGCTAGTCCAAAAAATCTAGATAATTGGATCCGACAGGTTGAAGTGCATTTCCGTGTCCAAGATATTGATGAAGAGGAAGTTAAAGTGAAACTGGCTTCTCTTCAGTTGGAAGGCACCGCTCTTGTATGGTGGGAGAGCAAACTTCAGGACAAAAGTAAGCGTGGTAATCTTCTTTCCTCACGGTCAAAATTTAAATCAGTGATAAGGAAGCGATTTTATCCGTTAGGGTATTTACATAAAGCAATGATGGAATGGAAAACTTTAAGACAAAGTAAAGGACAAACTATACAAAGTTTCACAGAAGAATTTAGGAAGAAAGCTCTTGCATTGAACATTCCGTTGGATTCTTATGAAACTTTAATGAAGTATATTGGTGCACTTCACAGTTATATTCGACATACTTTTCTCTTGTTTAACCCTACTAGTCTTGACGAAGTTTGTGTGCAAGCCACTCACCTTGAGAACATGGGGAAACATTTTCAAGAGGATCCCACAAAGAAACCTTCCAATTTCCCACAAAAGACTTTTAATAAGTTTAAAAGGAAGGACAAGAAGACTGCTACAGTGATGAGAGAAGGAGGAAAACCATCTTGCACTCATTGCAAGAAGAGTGGTCACGATGAAGAACACTGTTGGAAAATGCATCCAGAAAAGAAACCGAAACAGTTTGGTGGAAAGGGGAAGACAAAGACCATTGCTACAATACAACAAGATCTTGGTTCTGATTCAGGAGATGAAGGAAATATCACAGTGGTTGGAGTACAAGGTAAAGATTCTCTTCATGCTAGTTCAAGTTCCAATGATGAATCTCATGTTGATGAACATAAGAGGAATGAGTTATTTCACATAAGAGTTGTATCTAAACATACTAAGATAGATACATTATTTGATCCGGGTTCCCAAGTAAACTTAATATCTAAAGCACTTGTCAATAAAATGGGTCTTGAAACGAAACCACATACGAAGCCTTATCCTCTTGGTTGGGTATGTGATAAAGCAAAAATTAATGTCACCAAACAATGTAGGATCAGATTTGCTATTGCTTCTAAATTGATTGATGAAGTGGATTTGGATGTTGTACCACTTGATATATGTGGCATAGTGTTGGGAAGTCCTTATCTTTATGATAGAAAAAGAATATTCTTTCATCATGAGAATAAATACCACCTTACTAAAGGGGGAGTGGAATATATTGTTAGAGCTCACAACATGAGGGTAAATACAACACTTGTTAGTGCAGGGAAAATGAAAGGACTCATAAACACTAATAAGAGATATGTACTCAAGGTTGTCAGAGAGAAATATGTCGGGACATTCGAAGCTTTCCAAGGGAGTGATCAATCTCATAAAAAGTAATTAATTGATATTGTTTCTAAGTATGATGATATTTTTCAGGAACCAGATGGATTACCTCCTAAGAGGGAAATCCAACATGAGATACATCTTCAACAGGATTCTCCTCTGCCTAATGTGGGCATGTACAAGATGTCAGTTGTGGAGATGACCGAGATCAAGAAGCAGGTACAGGGATTATTGGATCAAGGGGTCATCAGGCCCAATTCATCTCCTTGTGGTGGTCCGATCGTGATGGTGCCAAAGAAATATGGCACATGATGAATGTGTTTCGATTACCAGGCTTTAAACAAAATCACGATGAAAAATCAATACCCTCTTCCTCGCATAGATGATTTACTTGATCAATTAAAAAATGTTGTCTATTTCACTAAGTTGGATTTGTGTAGTGGATATCATGAAATCAGAGTCGCAGAACATGATGCATGGAAAACTGCCTTTAAAACCAAACAAGGATTGTTTGAGTGGTTGGTTATGCCGTTTAGGCTTTGTAATTCTCTGACAACTTTCATGCATGTGATGAATGATGTATTCAGGCCTTTCATAGATGACGTTGTGATTGTATATTTAGACGACATTCTTGTTTTTAGCGGGACTTGGGATGAGCATGTGAGCCATGTAAAGCAAGTATTGGATACTTTGCAAAGGGAAAAGCTGTATGTAAAATTGTCTAAATGTGAATTTGGCAAGATTGCACTTGTGTACTTAGGTCATATTGTAGGAGGAGGACAATTGAAAATTGATCCTTCCAAAATTGATGTAATTGTAAATTCGCCTGAGCCAAAAAGTGTAACCGAAGTTCGAAGCTTCTTAGGTGCAGTCCATTATTGGAGGAGATTCATTCCCAACTTCTCCTTTATAGCAACTCCTTTGGATGCCTTAACCAATGTGAAGAACAATTTTCAGTGGGAAGGAAAGCAACAAAAATATTTCGACACTTTGAATGGGAAGATCAATAATGCACCAATATTAGCACTGTCGAATCTTCAACAGCCTTTTGAGGTCAAGACAGATGCCAACAGATACACCATGGGTGCAGTATTGATGCAATATCGTAAGCCTATTTGTTAACACTCTGGAAATTTTAACCAAGCTATTGTTAACTATGCTACATATAATAAAGAGTTGTATGCATTAGTCTAGAGCATTAAGAAATGAAAGCACTACTTGTTAGGGAAGGAAACAATCATACATACAGATCACCAACCCTTACAGTATCTTTAAGCACATACCAAATTGCAACAATCTTGACACAATAGTTGGATGGGTTTTCTACGACAATCTCACTTGGTAATCAAGTACAAAAAGGGTACAAGTAACAAGGTAGCTGATATGATTTCTAGACCTCCTATTGTTGCTTCTATTGTTTTGAAGAATGCTTCTTTATCTCATGATAGCTATGTAAAACAATATGCCATCGATGAAGATTTTAAAGAAGTATATGCGAAGCTAACCCTTGGTGCACAGGTAGAGAACTATTTTCTGCAGGGAAAATTACTCTAGCATCTTGGAAAGCTATGTATTCCTACAAGTGAACGAGTCCATGTAATACGAGAAGCTCATATTTCTCTTGTGTGTGGGCATTTTGGGGTAGGAAAGAATATGGATTATTTGTAGAGGTTTTGTTACTGGCCTCAAATGAAAGTAATTGTAACTAAATATGTAAAGGGGTGTGTGATGTGTTCTACTTGTAAGCCCACTAATAGAAAACTGGGGCTGTACTCACCACTTCCTGTTCCATCCCATCCTTGGGAAAGTGTCTCCATGGATTTTGTTAGCATTCCATGGGAAAGTGTCCATGGATTTTGTTAGCACTCTGTAAATTTGTTCGTCTGATAAAACAAACGACATAGGTAACCTAGAAACCACTTTAGAGCTAGTTACTAGCCTTCTTAGCTCAGAGAGGGCTCTCTCCTGTCACTTGGTCTTTAATAAATGAGTTTTATTTAACAATTCAATGGCTAGGTTTTGTTGCTTTGGAGGGTTTTTTATAATTTTGCTGGAAAGGAAGTGGAGGGACACTTAGGGCTATGGAGTCAAACTTCTGAAAATGAATGGAAGCACTGACTGGTCGGTAGAACTCTCCAGAGGATAAAGGCTAAATGAGGCAATAAATCTGAGTTATAAATTGTAAATTTGCAGAGTGTAAGAAGAAAGGAAAAACATATAACTGTATTAGAGCATTGAGTAAATGAATCCTAACATTAGTTAGGAAGAACTTAACAGAGTTTAAATTGTTTAAGCCAAGAGCACCACAAGATGAATTATGGGCCTTTAACTATCCAATTTAAACAAAAGACAATGAAAATTGAATTTAAGCATACAGGAAATACCTACAAAGAGAGGAGATGAAACTCAGATCACCACCATTAGAATCTTTTCATGGAAACTTCAAGACTTTTGCATGTGTATTCTATTCAGCTTCAAAAAATTACATTCAAGTTCCGAATAGCTAAAATCGTGCCCTTGCACTTCTGCCAACTTCTAATACATTTGGAACTCCTAATATTTATACAAGCTGAGTTCCTTCGGTTTGAAACCGATTACAATGATTAAAATGAAACGTTTCGGTTTTGAAACCAATTACAATAATTACAAGGGACAATTTCGGTTTTAAAACCGATTACAATGATTAGCAAGAAAACGTTTCATGATCCAGATTTTGGCTCCTCTAGCGTTACAGTTTATTTCTTCGCCACTTGTTTTGCTCTAGTGTTCCACGTGATCTTCCATCTTCACTGACATATGGACATCATCTACTGGACCTTGGAAAACTAAATTTTGTCTTACCCAACTGCACTATCTCCTTCCATTGCGGGTCAGAAGGGATATCATAATCTGCCATTTCCTTTATCAAAATCTGCAGGTCAATGCAGGAAGCATATGACATGACTGGCAATCCAAGCTTGACTGCTTTGAACTGATTCAAAATTTCAAAGTCTGTAATCACATGTTCAACTAGTGTAGCTCCTTTCAGATTTTCCTCTAGGGTTTCGAACTTGGAATGATCCATTCTGCACTGAGTCAAACGAGCATTGTATTCTTCCTGATCATACAATTTTCCTTTTCCATCCCAAAATGGTGGGATGCCTTTGATAAACAACTCTTCAAACAAATCCTTGAACTATTGCACACTTTGCTCCATCTGTGTTGCCTTGGTTTGGACTGATTTCAACAGGTTATGTTTAACAATAACCCTCCTGGCCCAGATAATCAATGTAGTTATGTCTTTAACTCCAATAGTTTGAAGGTCTGCAGTAGGAATGGAGTTGAGTAGATTTATGGCATTTTGGGCCCATTCTGATGGTTTCTTTGCTAAAGTTTCATTCACAACAATGCACCTGCTTCTGGCTATGATGGCTATGCTATCTTTATCATTAAAGAAATTCAAATATACTCTCAACTTGGCAGCTTCAACAACTATAGAGTCCCAGATGATATGCTTGCCCCCCTGCAACAATCCTTTGCCTCTTGATCTCATCTTCAATTTATCTATCCTTTCCCACAAGACTTCATTCTCCTTTTGAAATTGAGCCATTCTTTTATCCTTTGCATACATCTCCTGCTTCAATTTCTCTATGCTTCCTTTTAGCCCTTTGATTTCTCCTTCTTTCAGGCTAACTTGTGACATATCCTAGAGAAGTCCTTCAGTGTTTGGCCCAACTTCTGCAATAGGAGGTACAACTACAACCCTGTTTAGAAATTTTGTCTGCTCTTGTGACCACTTCACCTTTTCTCGTTCTAGCAGCAACACCCTAGCCTTGTAGTCCAATGCCTCTTGACGAAGTGTTTCCTTTTCCTATTCTAGCACAACCAATTCTGTTGTTTTTGGATTCTCTATAGCAGACATTTTCAATTTCTTCTTCAAACTTTGAATTAATTTATCTTTCTCATCCAATGAGGATTTCACCCCTTTCGGGCCTTCAGATTCCAACCTCTTGACCCGAGTCTGCCAAGCTCTGCTAGATGCTTTTTCTTGCCTCAACTTCCCTTCCAATTTTATTGCATAAGATCATAGCTTTGAATTCTTCAAGCTTAAACTCAGGTAATCAGAATACAACATATCACTAGTATTCTTATGGATTTTGACCTTGTCTAGAGCACCGATGTTGTCATACCTTATCTTTATCTCTGAGACTTTGTCTTCATCTGCAACTGCAATGTTAAAGGTCCTCTTCTCAACATCCCTTACTGTGAACAAAGAAGATTTATGCTGAGAAGTATTTTCCACTTTAGGGACAAAATCCCTCATCTCACCTAGAGCTATGTTTCTCTTCTCCACACACTGTTTTACCAAATCTTCTTTAGATTGATAAACCGCCTCAGATTTTTTTTTATCAAAGATGCATTTCTTGCTGGTAAAGGTTCTTGAGCCACCTCCACTTTGGAGTTTTCTTTCCTTTTCAACCTCTACAATGATGGTACCACTTTCCACCATATCTAGATTTACTTGTTCTTTGGGCTCTTCCTCTTGTAAATCCACTATCTGTGGAGACTGTAAAATCTTCATCTTCTTTGGGGTAGTTTGCTGGTCACTTATGCCCAGGGCCTTTGAACTGCTTCTCTTGCTGTAAACACTTATATTAGGAACTTTGGCTACTAGTTTCTGAGAAGCTTGTGGTATTTGACTTTGTTGCAGAGTTGCCTCCACTTGCCGCGTTTGAGTTGTTTGCAAGATTGCTTCCATATCAACACATACTTCTAGGTTTGCCATCTTATCAAAACCTTTAACCTATTCATGCTCATAAGGGGCCTATTTGTTCATCAATCTTTTCTTGGATATTATTTGATGTGGATCATACCTTCTTCCCTATAGCTGTGCAAAACCAAACTCTTTGATCTTTGCTTGAATTTGAGATAAACATGATCTGGCTTTGACAATGAAAGGGCCAATGATAAAAGGGAACTTGAGGTCTTTATGCAACTTTAGGAACTGATCTGTCTCAGATATAATTCTCTGCCTAATGAATTCAAGGGCAAAGATTCAGGGGGTCAGAAAAATAGGTAATAGATAAGGGGATTCATGACAACCATAAACCTAGATTACTGTTGAGTGCATGAATAGTACCCAATCCCCCACTTTGTTCTATGGATTTGGTTGTAGATAGCTCCACATTTAATCCAAAAATCTAGGTAGGCTGGTGTTGAAAATCAAACTGTAAACTCTGGACATGACTTTGTTTATGAATATAAGCAATGTAATCCTTTTACATTCAGTTGATACAAATGTTGCTTCAGGAAATTCTCTCTTATTGGTTTCTAGGAAAATCTTCAACAGATAGGTGTAGTATTTGAAATGTCTTAGAGAACGAAAATTCACTAGCTGTTTATGGATGTAATCAACTACGAATTGATCTAATACAGACTGACATACCAGACTCTGAATTAAAAAATGTCAAAAGAAAACCGAGCATGACTTCGACTACATATTTTTCATTGTCTAGATCTAAAACTTGACTCAATAGGGAGAAGACCCATTGGACTTCAATAACCATTATATTCACATTCATTGGAAAAGGCAGACTCTCTGAAAAATGTTCGGGTTTTACAATTTTCTGCAAAAACAGATCTCAAACCTCTGATGGACATTCTCTGTATACCCTAATTAGCTTCTCTTCGTTGAAAGGTTTGAAAATTGCAGAAAACGACTCTGGTATGCCGAGGGACTCTCGAATTGACATACTCTCTACCCTACACATGACCCTGAACCCATGTTTATTTACAACGACTCTTTATTCATGGGAATACTATTCGACACACCAACCTATAAATTCAGGAAAATTTAAAGTGATTTCGATAGCATAAGGGACTATGGTGGTCTGGACTGCTTCAAGGAATGATATACACCTTCCTACTTTATCAGACATGTTGCTTCTAGACACAAAGATGGGCGAAATGGTGATTTTGGTATCAAAAACATCTGAATCTCTGTCAATTAGGGCTTCTTCATTGACCACAAGATCTTGTTCTATCATTGAGGTTATGATAGGATCCGTGGTTGTGTTAAAAATACCTGGAAACAAGCGAAAATGGCGTGCAATTGGTGTACTGTTGAGTTGCAGTTGAAAGAGGGTGGTCGCGCCAAGGTTCAAACGGTCTAGTGTTCGAAATAATAATAAAACAAATAACAAAATGTCCGTTTATACTTTTCCAAATTTTGGGGGTGTGAGAAAGTGGTTTGGGGCAACCCGCTTTTCACCCCGAAATGCACCTGGTGGCGCCACGTAACCCGTTCGATGGCATAGTTTCTCCCCTCAAAATCATCCTCGACCATCGATCTTGAGAGTTCATGATCTGCAATGCGTTAGGCCCGATCAGCTTAGCTCTCCTGCCAGAATTATCCCTTTCCTACCATATTTATCCCCTTCCCTAGTTTATCAGGCTTCCAAATCGGTTTAACATCCCACTAGATTCTGAAATCTTGATTTCATAAAAAAAAAAAATTAGTGGTGACTAAATGATTTTGTAGGGGGTTTACCAATGACCAAAGGGGGCCATGATTATTTTTATGTTGTAGTGGATAGGTTCAACAAGATGTGTATCTTGATTCCATGTAAAAAGCAGATCACTGCTGAGTAGACTATTAATCTCTTCTTTTAGCATGTTTAGGTTCACTTTGGATTACCCATCTATCATCTTAGATCAAGATACTCGATTCCTTGGGGAATTTTGGACTAGCTTGTGGAGAATGATGGACACCAAATTGAAGAGAAGCATTTCTTTCCATCCATAGACCGATGAAAATACAGAGTTGGTAAACTGAACATTGGTACTTTTGCTTCGAGGCTACTGCAACAAGCGTCCCAAAGTATGGGATGAATAGATACCCTATGTACAACATGCGTACAACCGAGATTTACATTCATCCACTTAGATTTCACCTTTTGAGACATGTTTTGGGTACCTACCAAAGGTTCCTTTGGACTTGATGTACGGGAGAGATGCCGATGTAAATGAAGAAAGAATAGAGGACAAAGCCCACAAGTTCATCTAGAGGATTCAACAGATACACCTGGAAGTCAGGGAATGATTGGAGAAAAGTCAAGCACAGTATAAAGCTTGACATGACAAGCACAGGGTTAATCATCAGTTCCAGGTTGGAGACCGGGTATGGCTTCACATCAGCAAGGAGAGATTGAAGGGTGAAGGCAAGAAATTCAAGCCCATTTGTTATGGACCCTTCACTACCTTGGAGAAAAGTGGTACCAATGCTTTTCATCTTGATCTTCCACCTTATATGAAGATTTACTCAGTTGTGAACGTTGAGAACTTGAAAATTTTTGAGCCTCCCATGATCATGGATCAAGACGAGGAAGTTTCAATACCACAAGTTGATGATTTTTCACCTGAGTACTTGGATGAGATATAGGAAGATATCATCTTGGACAGGGGGACGAGGACTTCACGCAGGGGTGATGTTGATTATCTTCGAGTAGGATTAAAAGGCACACATCCAAGCAAGGCAAAGTGGACCAAGAAGGAAAAAGTGAGGGGACTCTTCCCTCACTTACCAGCTAATATATGAAAGATTTTGCTTGTCCAAAAATCTCTCAGTGGGAAGGTGTGATCCAAAAAGGATCCAGAGAAGGCTAAGAATAACTCAGAACTCATAGAGGCAACTTAAAATGCTCAGAATGGCTCCAACAGACAGAGAAAGGGAAACAATTCAAAGTTCCCAAAACTCAGTGCAAACGACTCTTTAAAGAGCACGTCACAATATTTCTAACGATGCAAACGACTCATTAAACAAAGTTACGGTTTGAAAGATATTCACAGTCAAAGTTGCGGTCAAACATGGCAAGTCAACATGGGGCCACATCATCATCCGTACTGCTGATGTCACCAGATGACATGGCAGGGTGACATCATCATGAAACCTGCTGACATTAGCATGCCACGCAGCAACACCAGAGGCTGCCATGTGTTACCTACCAATGGAATTTTTAGGGGTCCATGTGGACTAGTAGAAAAGTTCCACGTGGCACCTTCAAGTGACGACACGTGGCACAACCCCAGGAAGTGCCACGTGTCATGTATGGATTGAAGGGGTGATTAATGTCATCAGACATGTGGAATAATCAGTGGGTGCCACATGGACCAATAAGTGGGCGACACGTGGCACCCCCGAAATGCCCAATATCAACCCATGAACGGATTTTGAAATTAAAAAAATGGCGTGTCCGCAAATCTGGCAGACCACTCCAATTTTAGCAGCAGTTGGAAGGAATGCTAGACTCCGCTAAATTTAGTGGGAGGATTCAACCTCAGAACCTCCACCAATGCCCAAGCCTTAAAAATTCCGCCCACAACCCATGCGCCACGGGGGCTCTTGGGACATCCGCCCACATATATTACTTAAAAGGTGTAATCTGCCCAGAAATGGGGAGAGGCACAGACCGTACAAACTGTGAGCATGGATTTTGAGGTAAAGGAAATTCATGTAATGTTCTTGACTTGGATAGTCTAGGAAACGCTGCCAGAATATGGGAGCACTGCAGAATCAATGCATGCGTTGGGACTATGCCAGCTCTGACGATAATTGCTGTAAGTCTAGAAAGTTTTCCTTGGGAGCTGCACTTCTCAGAATGGCATGGAAACTGTCCCAAATGATGCACCCTACTCTAGTCCTCAGTACTGGTAACTGTTGGACCCTTCTGCTGGTGAGTTTGGACCCCATATGAATCCCTATGGGGGAATGCGCCCCTCTTTCCCTGGAAAAATGCGTCCTAGTGATTCCACCATCATAATTGGACGAGATGTGTCTCAATATGTCCACCTTGGTCTACTGGGAAATAGGTCAGAAGGGTTTCCCTGAATATGGCCTGATGCTCGCTTTAGAACCCCAAAGGTATCCTCCAAAAGTGTCGCATGTCCAAGTTTGGAAGATGCACCCCAGTGGATTCCTCCGTCGGAATCTAACGAGGAACCAGGAAAAAGATGCGCCTTTCCTTCCTCTCAAATGGGTCGGAGGGAAATCTCGGAATTCTCCTTGGATGGGATAAGTCGACTAAAAACCCTCTCAGAAGCTGCGCCCTCACTCTGGATGAATGTGCCCTTGCTGTTGAACACTGTGTAACTGTTGCTGAAGAATGATGGAAGACTTGAATGATCTCCCTGGTGACTAGGGTGTGTCTCTCAACACCTAAATCAGCCAACTGGTGTCTTCCTTCTGGAATCCACTGAACTATCTCTCCTAAGATGCACCTCTTCTCCTTAATGACAAGTCATAATCTGCATAATGTTGAATTAGGTCGTTGACCCTTCCTTTATAGCTTTCCAAAACCCTAAATCATGTTGAAACCCTAATTCACTGTTGACTTCCAAAACCCTAAATCACTACTGAAACCCTAATTCACTGTTGAATTCTATTTTTAGCTCATAATGACTTAAAAGCGCTTTTAACCCTTTTTAGCTCAATGTCACTTTTCGAATATAACACCTGTGACTGGAGTGACCTCTAGTAACCCTTTTTACCTCTCTTTGGCCCTGGCTATACTCTAATGGGGCAGTTTAGACCATTAAGCCTTCTCTCTGGAGCTCCTATTTGGAAAGGGAAATTATAGTTCTCAATTCCCGAAATTGCTTGTCCTCAAGCAATACCAGTCTAGGGTGTTGCAACACCTGCTCACTCTCCCAAGTAGCATCCTTTACTGGAATCCCTCTCCATCTGATCAAACACTCTCTGATGACCCTGCTCCTCATTTTTCACTCCTAAAATTCCAAAATATCCTCTGGAACTAACTCCAACTGTCCCTCCTTATCCAACGGGGGAAGCTCCTCGGATGTGCTAATGAATTGTCCCATTGCCTTTTTGAGGCAAGACCTGTGGAATATGTTATGAATATTTCTCCCCTTTGGAATCTCTAGCTTGTAAGCAACCTCGCCTAATCGATGCATGATCCTGTAAGGACCATAAAATCTGGTCTTGAGCTTCTCGGCCCCACTCTTCTTCAGAGATGACTATCTGTAGGGTTGGAGTCTCAAGAAAACCAAATCTCCAACCTCAAAGCTGTGGTCTATCCTGTGCCTATCCGAACTTATCTTCTGTCAGTTTTGTGCCATCTGCAGTTTCTCTTTCAACAACTTGAGAATCTCCTGACTCTCTATGATCCAATCCTTGGCCTTGGGAGCTCTGCTCCCCCTAAAGACCAAGTCTACCAAAGTGGGAGCATCATATCCGTACAATGCTCAAAATGGTGTCATACCAATGGACATGTGGAAGGTGGTGTTGTAGCAATGTTCTCCTAAATGTAACCACTTTACCCACATTCTCTATTGTCCTCCTACATAGTTCGTCAAATACCCTTCAACCCACTTGTTGACATTCTCGGTCTGCCCATCTGTCTGAGGGTGATAGTTTGTTCTAGGTGTCAACTCTGTCCCCACCAACTGAAACAACTCTCTCCAAAATGTCCCTATGAACTGACTGTCCTTGTCACTGACGATGTTCTTCGACAACCCATGAAGCCTGAAGACCTCCCTGAAGAAAATATCGACTACCTGAACTGCACTATACTCTGTCAGTATGGCATAGAAATGAGCAAAATTGGTCAATCTGTTGACCACTACATATATATAGTCCTTACCCTGGACCTTGGGTAGACTTGTGATGAAGTCCATAGATATACTCTCCCATTTCTTCTGTAGAATGGGGAGTGGTTGAAGTAGCCCTGCTAGAAGAGCATGCTTTGACTTGTTCTGCTGGCAAGTCACACACTCACTCACATGTATCATAAATTCCTGTTTGAGGCCCTTCCATGAGAACCTCTCTCTGATCTGTCTATAGGTTTTGAAAAACCCCTGATGGCCTGCTAGAGGTGAATCATGAACTGCGGTGAGGATCTTCTTCTTGAGCCCTGAATTTGGCACCAAGTAGACTCTATCCTTGTAAAATATGACATCATCAATGACCCTATATCGGTCATCCCGTATCTGCCCATCCATCACCTCACAAGCGAACTTGTTCTTGGAATATTCCACTAACAGGTGGGATTTCCAATCTGCTGAAATCTCCATCAAAGAACATGTTGTAGGTCTCCTCGATAGTGCATCGACCATAATGTTCTTCTTCAAATTAACATACTCTATGTCAAAGTTGAATTCCTATACCTTCATCACCCATTTCTGTTGGCACTCAGTGAGGTCCTTCTGCTCAAGGAAATACTTCAAACTGTTGTGATCGGTCTTGACCACGAATTTGCTACCTACCAAATATTGTCTGAACTTGGTCAAGGCATGCATGATTTCCAACATTTCCTTGTCATAAATGGAGTACAACCTCTCAGGTTGACTAAGCTTCCATCTCTCGAATACAATGGGGTGTCTTCCCTGCATCAAAACTGCACCGATCCCTTCACCGGATGCACCACACTCTAATACAAATGGCAAGGTGAAGTCTAGTAGTGCCAACACTGGAAAAGTGCCCGTGACTTCCTTCATGTGATCAAAATATTCCTATGATTTACCGGTCCATATGAAGGCCCCATGCTTGGTAAGATTTGTTAGCGGTGCTCCAAGCTAAGAAAAACCTCGGACGAACCACCTGTAATAGCTGCACAGCTCGAAAAAGCTCCTCAATTCTGTCATGTTCTTGGGCGTTGGCCAATTAAAAATGGCCCTGATCTTCTTTTGGTGCACCTGTACCCCCTGTGCAATGATGATGTGGCCTAAGTAAAGCAACTCTGTCATACTGAACTTGCACTTGGACTCTTTGGCATATAATCACTGTGCCTCCATGATGCTCAATACCTCATCCAGGTGCCTCATATGCTCTTTCCATGACCGACTATAGATCAATATGTCGTC
>ML800274.1:367949-381203 GCA_009831015.1 Picea engelmannii | reverse complement strand
ACACATGCTACCTCCCCATGTCTAAATATCCTCTCCATCCTCTTGGCTAAAACTGTCTTGGGTGCTCCTGTCGACATACCTCTTAGAACAACCTTCTTCCCATCCTGATCTCTGAATCCCATTTCCAAGGTTTGGTAGTTAGTAGTGATTTTCCCCAAGGTAATCATCCACTGAAATCCTAACACCACATCTGTGTCCGATAGGTCAACCACATAGAATGTGTCTCTCACTGTGTAGTTGCCTAACTTCATCTCTAAGTTTGGAACTCTGTCTAGACACTCCACTGCGTGGCCATCTGCTACCGCAACATCAAACCCCTCAAACTCCTCTGTCTGAAGTGCCCATCTAGATACTAGTGAAGCGTCGATGAATTTGTGGGTGGCCCCACCATCTATCAGGGTGATTTCCCATTGCCCCTGAATAATCCCTCTGATACAGAGGGTATCATACCTTGTAACACCAGAAAGGGTCGCTATGACTCCTCCCTTTAGCCTGCTATGGTGGTTGTGGGACTACTGGAGGATGGGCTCCTGCTGGTGTCGGTGGTCTACGGGGATGCTTCTCCTCTGTTGATGTTGACTCCTCCTCTGAACTAGTGGACCCACTGTCCTGCTCCTCCTCCTCACTATTCACGTTGTCTACTGCTACCTCAATATAATGAATCTCTCCCTTGCCCATGCACCTATGGCCTGGGACCCAAGGATCTCTGCAGCTGAAGCAAAGCTTCTTCCTCATAAGCTCTCGCCTAGTCTCATCATCCAACTTCTCCTTGCCCTTCCATTCTCTCTACAATGGCTTCCTGTCTCGATCCCTCTAGGGCACAAATGGTTTAGAGAAAGTTTTATTCTTTGGCACTGAGTCTGCCAGATCTTGAGTGTGAAGGATGACGTCCTGCAAAGTGGGAGGCCTGTATGCCTTCACCCATCCTCTCAAAGGCTCAGTGAGTCCTTCTGTGAATAGTATGATCAACCTGGGCTCTGATAAATCTTTCACTTCCATGGCTACCCACTGAAACTTTGTGATGAATGCCTCTACTGTGCTAGTTTGTCTCAACTGGGCTAGATCCCTGAAGTGTATCTCAGAATCCTTCCTGTCAAACCTGTCCATGACCGTTTCTGTAAACTCTCTATAGGAGGTGATGCGACTGTGACCCAATATCACGAGTCCATGATACCACCACTCGTGTGCCTCACCCTCCAAGTGTAAGGTCGCAAAACTGATGGTGTCTGTCTCGGTCATTTGGTTGAGATTGTAGTATGTGTTTAGCTTCTGTACCCAAGCTCTGGCAGTGTATTTGGATGATCCTTCGAAATAAGGGATGGTGAGTTTCCCAAATTTTCGGATGAAATCGAGGTTATGCTCCTATTGCTGTTGTGGTCCTCCTCTCTGCTGCTCTCTGGTGTAGTTCCTGAGTCTGAGTCCACAATACTCGACTAAGGTCATGTCTTGATGGAAGTCACAACCCAATGCTGCGTACTCCCTCCTATACTCTGCAATGTCATCTACATGAGTGGGTGGCGTCTGTGCTATCGGTGGCGGTGCTTCTACCAGGGGTGCCCTCTGGAAACTGGGAAACAAGGGTTTGGGAATCCTACTCGCAGAGGTGTATGTGTGAGAGGGTGACTGGGGTCTACTGCCTGCTCCTGAGTTCCCCTATGCTGCATGCGGGACTTGTGTGTCTGGGGTGCCCACTCTAGCCAATCTATCAACCACTTGTGCCAATGACTAAGACATGGTCCGTTGACTAGCTAACATATCATTGATAACCTGCATGAAAGCTGTCTCTGGATCTACGGGGGCCTTGCCACTGCCCTTTGGCCGCTCATATCTATCTCCTAGCATCCTCTCTGCCTCACGCTCAACCCTTCTCTCTGCTTCTCTGTGTACCTCTTCCTCTTCCTCTGAGCTAGGAGTAAAAGGGGGAAAATAAGGCCTATGCTTTCTTTGCTTATGCCTATTGCAAGTGACATATTCGTCACCTACGTGTTCACGACCCTTTGGGTCTTCTGCTGCACTCATTGTCTTTAGTCACAGGCTGGCAGGACTAAAGCTCTGATACCACTGTAATGTTCCCGACTTGGCTAGTCTAGGAAACGCTGCCAGAATATGGGAGCACTGCGGAATCAATGGATGCGCTGGGACTATGGGAACTCTGACGGTAACTGCTGTAAGTCTAGAAAGTTCTCCCTGGGAGCTATACTTCTTGGAATGGCCTGGAAACTATCCCAAATGATGCACCCTACTCTAGTCCTCAGTACTGGTAACTGTTAGATCCTTCTGCTGGTGAGTTTGGACCCCAAATGGATCCCCCTGGGGGAATGCGCCCCTCTTTTCATAGAAAAATGCATCCTAGTGATTCCACCATTGGAATTGGATGAGATGTGTCTCAAAATGACCACCTTCGTCTACTGGGAAATGGGTTGGAAGGGTTTCCCTGAATATGGCCTGATGCTCGTTCTAGAACCCCAAATGTATCCGCAAAAAGTGTCGCACGTCCAAGTATGGAAAATGCGCCCCAGTTGATTCCTCCATCAGAATATGATGAGGAACTAGGCAAAATATGTGCCTTGCCTTCCTCTCAAATGGGTCAGAGGGAAATCTTGGAATTCTCCCTGGATGGGATAAGTCGACTAAAAAAACCTCTCAGAAGCTGCGCCCTCACTCTGGATGAATGTGCCCTTACTGTTGAACACTGTGTAACTCTTGCTGAAGAATGATGGAAGACCTGAATGATCTCCCTGATGACTAGGGTGTGTCTCTCAACACCGAAATCAACCAACTGGTATCTTCCTCCCGGAATCCACTGAACTATCTCTCCTGGGATGTGCCTCTTCTCCTTAATGACAAGTCATAATCTACATAATGTTGAATTAGGTCACTGACCCTTCCTTTATAGATTTCAAAAACCCTAAATCATGCTGAAACCCTAATTCACTGTTGACTTCCAAAACCCTAAATCACTGCTGAAACCCTAATTCACTGTTGACTTCTATTTTTAGCTCATAATGACTTAAAAGTGCTTTTAACCCTTTTTAGCTCAATGTCACTTTCTAAATATAACACCTGTGACTGGAGTGACCTCTAGTAACCCTGTTTACCCCTTTTTGGCCCTGGCTATAGTCTAACAGGGCAGTTTAGACCATTAATCCTCCTCTCTGGAGCTCCTATTTGGAAAGGGACATTACAAGTCATCATTGCAGGTTGCAGAGGGCACAAAAAATGAGACAAAATTCTTCTTGGGCATGGGAGTTCCAGAGTCAAATCGGAGTGTGGAGACAATCATGTTTGGGTAATTTGACAACACGAATTCAATGGTGATGTTTGTTTTCTGATTTGAGCATTATTTCTGCAACTTGATTTCAGAATGAGGTATATTTATGTATTTTCCAAATTGTTTTTCTGAGTTAATGAAAGAGCCTACCCATTTGAGAGTAGGGCTCAGAGACATAGTCCACCAGGGATGAACTCCGTTATCAAGTTTTTTTGTTCAGATCTGATGCTCATGTCTCTTCATTTTAAAGTTTTCCCTTCTTTAATGGTGCACTTTAATTTATGCTCGTTTAATGCAATTCTTTATAAGTCACAATGAAAAGATACCAAATCAGGGTTGGATCACTCGTGATTCAAGTCACTGAAAAGACAATTGCCTCAGCAACAGAGATACCCATGCAAGGTGAGAGGTGGTTCAAGGGAAAACCTCTGGATTCCTCTTATTGTAATGACTATTTCAAAGTAGAATTTCAAAATGAGAACCTGCCAAAAGGAGTACTTAGGAGTTACATGCTTGAACACCATGATAAGTTGTTGAGGGTAATACACATATATTTCACATGTACAGGGCGTTTCAACAAGGTATACATGTACCATATCATATTTCTCATGCAATTTACAGGTAAGAAATCCCTAAACCTCCCATATTATCTTTCTAGAAGTCCAGGGAAAATGGATGATAAGGTACAAGCTAAGTCTAATTAAGTTGAGCCTAGTCTTTTTCACTTCAGTCTCATTAAACTATTGGTCCTTAAAGAACTTAAGAAAGAAAAAAGAGAATGGAATTTTTTTTGGCTGCATCAAGGTTTTGTACCGAAACTACTAATTCCCCACCATCCAAAGGTAGTAATCCTTCCACAAGTACTAAAATTGTCTCTAGTGGTTTGAAAAGGAAAAGAGGAGATAATAAAGAGCAACCCACTATGATCAAAACTCCTGAGATTGCAACCAAGACCTATCTTAGCAAAGGATCCATAAAAAGGGGTAAAAAGACATTTAAGGGTGTTGAAATAGCTGTAGACATTGAGAATACCCCTGATAGTAAAAGAAGCAAGCTAAAAGGTAAAAAACTCCTTTTCCCTCCCAAATAAGTTAAAGTGACAAAACCCAGGAAACCATTCACCAGGTCTACAACAAAGAAACAAGAACCTATGGATAAATATCTTGTAGATGAAATTCCTACAGATGAAACATATCCCTGTCTTGAAGTTAAGGATGTTGTAGAAGATAAACCCCCATCAGGTAAGAAAGTGAGGTTTAGTCTAGAAATACTTAACAAAGAAAAGCTCAATAGGTTTGTAACTAGATCATCAACAAGAAAGCATATCCCAATGGAGGAAACCAAATCTGAGACACCTTTTCATTGTACTAATGAAGAAGTGGTTGAGGTTCAATCTCATCCAGAAAAAGAAGACATGACAACCAAAATATTAAAGAAACAATTGAAGGAGGCTTAGGGTGAAATTGTAAAATTAAGGGAAGAAAACATACATATGAAAAAGAGGATAGCTGAACACTTGGACCTGTGTGAAGAAGCTTTGGAAAATGGAAAAAGGATGGTCAATAGGTCTTTACCCCTACACAAACAAGTGAAAAATCTATACAAGTAGAATAAGGTATTAAGGACAAAGGACATATTGAGAAAGGAACAAATAGAAAAAAGAAATCTGGACTTGCTAGCTCAAGTTGTAATGGAATAATCAGATAAAACCCAGGATAAGTCATGTCCTTTTTTTTTTTGTGAAGTTATATTTTGGTTTTGGATTGAATCTAAAGTAGTCTTCAACACCAACAAATGAAAAACAGAGTTTTCGCAACAACTCTTGTTGCGAAATTGCTCAAACAAAGATTTTGCAGCAAACTTTTCTGGTTGCTACAAAATCACTAGTCAACATGTAAATGAGTATTTTTAGCTACCAGATGGGGTGAATTCGATATGCCAACATCAAATTTGGATAATAAAACCATTTTCCCATCGAATGTATGCAACCAAAATGTATTAGGGCGTATAATTTAGTCAGAAAATGAAACCCTAAATTGTAGGAACCCATGGCAATTTAGTTGGAAATTTGTTAAGAAATTAGTTTATTAGTTGTAACTTCTTTTTGGGTGAGAAACCCTAACTATTTCAACTTCATGGAATCGAGATGAAGTGTAATACTATTTATTGTAGGGAAAAAAATAGAAGGGTTTGAGAGTTGAGTAAGAAGACTGTTGGTTTTGTACTATTTTATGAATATTAATGAAAGGTTTGAAGACATGTGTTTGAAGCTTTTGCTCAGAGATTCTTGTGTTCATCTATTGTAGTCTGTGATCCTAGTGTATGTGCTCTCTTTTGTTGTTTTCATTAACTATATTCTTCTATGTTTGAATGGGAAATTATTGATGCAGAAATCATTTTCATATGATTTGTATCTATCTTGTTTCAAATATTCATTTTCAGACTGATAAGTTTATGCATAATTCAACTAATCTGGATGCTATGTGTGACTTTGAATGTTTTATTTTTCATCTATCCATCTTTTAAGATTTTGTGTCTGGAAATAGTTGGTTTTCTGGCCTTTGAGATTAAATTTTTTTTGCCAAGTTCTGAAAACCTTGATTTGATCTCCTTTATGACTCCATGCCCAATATATATTCTTCTCATCCCTACTAACCATTTCGTACTTTTATTCTCATAGAACCTAGCCATTGTACTGATTGAAAAACTAATAGGAGAGATCCCTCTCTAGACTGGAAGAAGGAAAGCTTCCAATCTGAAAGTAGGTTTGTGGTTACCTATGAAATTTTATGTTGCAACCAAGAAAATTACAGATTCATAACAGATTCCATGTATTATCGTCAAGTGATTGGTTCACTAATGTATATGGTCAACACCAGACCCGGTATTTGTTTTGTTGTCAACTCTCTTAGTCAGTTTATGGTGGAGCCTCAGTGAGTGCATTGGGTGACAACAAAACATGTGCTCAGGTAACTTAAGCATATAGTGGATTATGGCCTGAACTATGAAAGAGGGGATGGATTCAGATTAATTGGCTACACAAATTCAGATTGGGCGAGATGTGTCAATGACATGAAGAGTACCTCAAGTTGTTACTTTGGATTTGGCTCAACAATGGTGTCTTGGTTCAATTGGAATAAAAAGTGAGTGGCTTTGAGTTTTGCAGAGGTTGAGTATATGGTAGCCAATTAGGCCAGTTGTGAGGCCACATGTCTTCGCAAGTTGTTGATTGGGATATTTGGTGTGTAGATGAGACCCACGGTGATCTATTGTGACAATCAAAGTTGCATCAAACTCTTTAAGAATCCATTTTTTCATGACAGGTCTAAACACATGAAGATTAGATGTCATTTCATTCAGGATTATTTTTAGAGAGGAGCAATGATCTAGGTTGATATTGGTGGCCACCCACTTATTCCAACTGGCACCTCTTGTCTGTTTTTAGTTTAGCATGTTCTTCTGTTCTTCTTTGTAATTGTCGGTTCTACAATTCTGGGGATATCTGAAGCCCTACACATCTTCCAGATGGATACTGGTGGCCTCTCACCTAATCCAATTGGCTTATTTTGTATGTTTTCATGTCAACACATCTTGTTGTACTTCTAGGGTCATTTTGGAGCCCTAAACAATGTTTTTTTGGCTCACCACAGTCAAATTGTAGACAGAGTCAGAGTTTGATGGCATAATGTGTAGTTTTATGAAAGACCTTTCCAAATGGATATCGCACGCCTAAAACATAAACCGTATGCAAAATTTATGATGCCGAGAAGTTGAGGTACCAACTTACCCATAGGGGCTCACATGACTTTTGGCATTTCACCTCCTAGGGTTAGGATTTTGGAATTCATGAGTAATATCAAAAAGGCCTCTGGAGCCTCATTGTAATCATTCTGGTCAGATGGATGCACGTAGCAGCTACATCGCTTCTCAGAGATAGCTAACACCATTTGAGCAAGTGTTTCAGTTCTGTAGTTTTATAGTTTTAGCCAATTTCCATTTATTCAATAGAAGATATTGTTCACTGGATATCTGTGTTATTCTCCATATCTCTGTGTTTATTGTATTCAGTCTGTTAATCAGTTTGTTCCGCACCTAAATTTGGATCAGTGGTGTCAGAGCGATCCACTCTTCATTTATTTTTCTTCGTGAATGTCCCCCACAAGATCTGGGTACAAGAGTTGGGACTCTAACCAATTTAGTCATTGCAAGATCGACCATGCCGAGCCCAACAACAACCCATGGGGGATGAAAAGAAATACGATGGAGCAGGATATCCTATTAAAATGTTGCTCGAGGAAGCCCTCGCGTGACAAAGGAATGAAATGATTGACAATTTTGTGCAGATCCTTCAACCACTGCCCACAAGAGAAGCATCTTCATCAAGTGGCCATGCAACCCCCTTCAAGGTACAGGTAAATTTTGATATTCAATTATTTGAAGGACTGATAGATTTAGATGTTGTAGATAAGTGGTTGAATCTCTCAAACGATATTTTTCGGTACACAATTTTTTCGATAGGGAAAATATTACTTTTTCACTCCTCAAGGTCATCCCCCATGTTAAGGACTGGTGGGATACTTACTATGAGAAAAGGGCCGTAGAGGAATCTGCAATATTTGTGGTGGCCCCTACATGTGATTAATTCTGGGACGCCATTAAAGAATAATACTACCTTGTTGGAAGCTACGAGGACCAGTACACCAGATGGACCACCCTGCGTCAAGAAAGGGACCAGACAGTACCAGATTTCACCAACATTTTCCATACCTTACGCACCAGATTGGGTATCAAAGACTCTAAGCGTTATTTGGTGCTCAAA
This sequence comes from Picea engelmannii, assembly GCA_009831015.1. Taxonomy (NCBI): domain Eukaryota; kingdom Viridiplantae; phylum Streptophyta; class Pinopsida; order Pinales; family Pinaceae; genus Picea; species Picea engelmannii. The sequence continues at coordinate 373,113 of ML800274.1, read as the reverse complement.
TACCGTGGCTGTTTGCATATATACATTCAAACATAAATGAAGTTTCTAGACCTCGCCTCATTGGGCACAAATGATAGATACACTATCAAGGTCGAGCAAAAATTTAAGCAGAAGAGGCGAGAGTTTGGATATGAAAACTCCTCACAGTCGAAGCAGGGAAAAGGCACCCCCAACCCACACAGAAAGGGACCGAGATGAGATGGTCGTTCTTAGGACAACCAATCCAATCCGCAATACAAGAAGGGCAATGAGAAGACAAAGAAGGACACTGGAAAATGGTGTGAGTACCATAAAAACCCTTGGCACAACACTGACGAATGTCGCTCCAAGCAATCACTCGTGGTCGAGATGAAGGATTTCGAGTCATAGGCCAATTCCTATTCTGAATCAAATCTCGAAGGAGGGAAGCGAATTATAGATGTTGAACTCATTTCCACTGTCGCTACCACCAAATTCCGACCAAGCGAATAAGAAGAACTAGAGGAAGGGGGACACCTCTTTCACTGACAAATATGGGTCAAGGGGGCTCTGCTGCATTTCATTGTCGATAGTGGCAGTTAGAAGAACCTAATTTTAGAAGAGGTCGTTAAGCGGTTGGACTTGCCAATGACACCGTACCCACAACCCTACACCATCAGTTGACTTTGCCAAGGAAGAGATCTCCATGTCAGCCAACAATGTCGTCTGCCCTACGACATCAAGCCTTTAAAAGATGAGGTATTGTGTGATATTTCTCCCCTTGAAGTTTGGGATGTTCTTTTAGGACAACAATATTTATAGAAGTGTCAAGTCATGTATAAGTCTAGACCTCACAATGTTATTATTACTTTGGGTAGACAATTGTACATGATATCAGAGGTAGTGCCGCCTACTGCTATTTCTTTAATCTCTGCTAAGAAATGCAATAAGGTCATTTCACAGACCAGGAAGTTTGTCTTCTTTGTTATCCATGCTCACAGTAAGCAGAAGGTCGCTGTCACATCTGTGGCCTCTACATAGAGCCTCTCTTTGCAACAAAAGCAAGTGGACAGAATCGTGGAATAATACATAGACATCTTCTCCTCACCCACCGGGGTACCAACACACTACCAAGTCAAGCATCCAATTGATCTGACCCCCAGTGGACCTCTACCTAATGGACCAGTCTATCGTCGCTCACTGATGGAGAATTATGAAATCAGGCGTCATATACAAGAGCTTCTTCAAAAGGGTCACATCATACCCAACTCCTCCCCTTGTGGAAGCATGATTGTACTGGTGCAGAAGAAGGACGAGACTTGTCGACTCTGCATTGATTAAAATGCCTTAAACAAAATCACAGTCAGTAATCGGTACCCAATTCCTAGGATTGATGACCTTCTTGACCAACGCAAGGGGGAAAAGTTCTTCAACAAGCTTGACCTAAAGTCTGGCTACCACCAGGTTCCCATTGAACCAATTGATGTATGGAAGACAACCTTCAAATCTAAATAATCTCTCTTCGAATGGATGGTCATGCCCTTTGGCTTAACAAACGCACCAACCATTTTCATGAGGTTGATGGATGATGTATTGAGACCCTTCACCAACTCCTTTGTGGTGGTATATTTGGATGACATCCTCATCTTCAACAGAACTTGAGAGGAGCACATGCGACATATTCAACAGGTTTTGAGCAGTTTGTGGTAGCACAAGATATATGCCAACATGTAAAAATGTTCTTTTGGCATGAACATGGTCCAATACTTGGGCTACATTGTTGATGAGAATGGGGTACATGTTAATACATATAAGATCCAAGTCATCCATGATTGGCCAGCCCTGACCACACTAACCGAGCTTTGAATCTTCTTGGGACTGGCCAACTTCTACCGACAGTTCGTGTTGGGATTCTCCCATATTGCATGGGCCCTTAGCCAGGTGACCAAGGGAGGTGGCAGAGAAAAGTTCAAATGGGGGAAGGAACAACAAAGAGCATTCGGTGATCTGAAGCATCGCTTGTGCTAAGCTCCAGTGCTCTCCTTTTCTGATCTGTAACAACCATTCAAGATTGCGACTGATGCATCTAACTATGCCATAGGCACAATCCTCACTCAACACGATCATCCGGTGACATACCATAGTGAGACACTCTCAGATACTGTTCATAAATACCCCAACTATGACAAGAAAATGCATTCCATTGTACAAGCCCGTCGTCAATGAAAACATTACATTCTGGGAAGGGAGATGATCATCCACATTGATCATAAGCCTCTGTAGTTCATACAGACACAGGGTAATTTGCAGAACGACCGCCATTAAAAGTGGTCCACCTACCTGCAACAGTTCCATCTCAACATCAAGTATAAGACAAGGATCTTGTTAGGATATTTAGACACTTAGGAGTTAGTTAAGATCTACTTGGTCTAATGTGTCGTTAGGTAAAAGTGTGTTTCTTTAGTATGCATTAGTATGCATTTGTAGTTAGGAAATCCGACGGTCACGATATGTTCCCAACATAGAGTGATCCGATGGTTCATATTCTCCTCGATATTAACGACCATTGATCCATGGATTAACACCCGATTGGTCCAAGATCTCTATTTAAAGAGCATGGAGGGTCATTTTCCAATGATCGATTGTGATAAAATATCTTGTAAAATCTCTCTGTAATCTTTTTCTTTTGCATTAATAAACTGCTCCAAGTCGTCGCGTAGGCTGTGGTCGGGGATGTTTCCCCGTAGGGGTTTTACCACGTCAAAACATCGGTGTGTTGATATTTGTTCTGGTTGTGTGAGTGGTTACCGAAGGTTTTCATCCTCTGTTGGAATACCTATGTTGTCAAACATAGTATCAGAGCCTATTTGAAGACCCACTCCTGTTGTAGATCGAGATCGTGAAGCCGAGTTGTCTCATCTCCATTTTATGTCATTTACATACATTTCTAGGCTTATAGGATTGATCCACTGCATCCATAGCAATCGTTTCAGTTAGGAACACTTTTCATTTCACTCGAAAAGGTTTCCGTTTGCCCAAGATACAGTTATTTCAGTCAGATCTGGAGGTATAAAACTTGAATACGCATTTTTTAATTTTTTGCAGAGTATTATTTTGGTTTTATATTATTTATTTCCGAGTTGTTACTATTTTAGATCTGCATATTCTCTTTTCCCTGCGCCTTGTGCGATCTCAGAAAATCAGAAACATATAGGAAAAGGTGCATCTTCTGGGAAATCTAACCGAGATCTAACCCTTGTTGTCATCGAGAAGCGATTTTTTTTTTCCTTGTGTGAAAAGAGTTTTTTTTTAGCAGGCTCTCCAAGGCCGTCTTCTTCAACAACAACAACAACAACAACCCCAATCCTCTTGCTAAATAATACAATATGTTTTGCTATACCATTTGTTTAAAATTTGCCTTATTAAGTAAGAGGTCTTCAGTTCAAGTCTCTTTTTTATTACTTTTTTTTGAAAAAATTCATGCTCAAATTGTAAAGTGTATTTCAATTCAAGTATAAAAGTGAATAACTATAAGTAGTTTTAATATTTTATTTTAAAGTTATTTATTTTGCATGCAACTTTTCTGTTATGAAGTACCTTCATTGTAAAAGTGATCCCACTTCCCTTTATAAAAGTTGGTCACTTCATAAAGAAACTTACACCACCATGTGGTCCTTTGGTTACCGACTAAGCCGTTTTTAAAAATGGCATAAATTTCACATCCAAAGTCCGTTTTTAGTGCCGTTTTTTTTAAACCGCACAATTTTTTGAGATCTTTCCATACAGATCATTAGTTTTAGTTTTTAAATCCATACTATCTATAGATTTAATATGGATTCTTTCAGTAATATTTTGCTTACTAGCACCAACTACTTCCAATGGAAATCTCATATGGAAGATTTATTAAGAAGTAAAGGCTTGTATCAGATTACCTTGGGCAAAGAAAAAACACCCACTAATGATGATAATAAAGTCAAATGGGCTAATAGGAGTGACGAAGCACGTGGACTAATCAGAAGGTTTATCTCTCTTGATTTAAGGTTCCACCTTAAATAAATTGATGACCCCGATGAAGCTTGGGAAAATATTGAATTTGTGTTTGGTAAACTCAATATTATTTGAGCACAACAGCTAGAAAATCAAGTACTGACCTTAAGTCCAAGTGATTTTTATTGCCTTGGAGACTATCTATCTAAGTTTAAAACATTCATAATTTTATGTGAAGAATGTGAGATAAAAATGGAGGAAGAGCGTTGCATCTATCTTATTCTTTCTAAGCTAGGTAGTGTATATTCTATGTTTGTATCTACCTTTTATGCCATGAGAGAGGCTCTAGGGAAAAACTATCAAAAACCCACTCTTGATTCCTTTTGTGTTTCTTTGATTAGAGAGGAATATAAAGTTGTACAACTTGGAGTGATCAACATTGTATGTACCTCCAACAAAGCCTTAGTTGTCCACGAGAAAGATAAACCCAAGTATCCCAAGAAGCAACATCCTCGCTACAAAAACAAGTAACATAAGGCTCCCAAACCCGCTTAGACAACTTCAGCTCCTAATGGTGACAAAGGAGAAAAATATAAAAATAAGAAGACTGACAGACATTGCAACTTTTGTGATAAAGATGGTCGTGATGAGTCCAAATGTTTCAAGAAGATGGCAACTTTAGAAGCAATGACAAAGAAGCACAACATCAATATTGATTCTACTTCTCCTTCTTCTTCTCATGGTCATGCACTTTTTTCTTCTGGTTTCTCCTTCAATACAACTTAGACTTCTTATTTTGATGAGTGGCTTATTGATTCTAGAGCATCTTATCATATGGCTAAGGATAAAGACATATTTTCTTCTCTAAATGAATGTAACACCAAGAAAATATTTGTTGGTGATGATATATCTCTTAGTGTTGTAGGATCTGAAACAATTCAAGTAGATAATGGTCATTTCAATTATGTATTATGTGTTCCAAGTCTTTCTTGTAACCTTTTATCAGTATATCAAATCACTCATTCAGGTGAAGGTAAAACCATAGAGTTTTCACTTCACCAAGTTGTAATCAAGGATCTAAAAGATCCTAATCATGTTCTTACAACTGGAATTACTGATGATATTACCAGGTTGTACAAGTTTGATAATTTTGGGTCATCATATTTTTCATCAGTTTTTGTTGCTCATAGCGATGACTTGAGCAAACTTTGGCATGAGA
>ML800274.1:330390-348414 GCA_009831015.1 Picea engelmannii | reverse complement strand
ATTCAATATAAATATATTTGTTCAACCGACAACCTATCTAGGGTTTCCTTCAATTCTTTGCTTCCTTCCGGAGGATTCTAGTCTCGTCATAGGTCATAATAGAGGTTCATACCTCCCGAAGCTACCATAATATTAACACACCCCCCCTCTAAGTGTGGTAGGTGTGTCCAACATATCAGATATTGCACTGCCTATGCCATTTCCAAGACAACCATCAAGAAGCAAGGCTTATACACCCCTCTTCCTACCCCCAAGAGGCATTGGGAATCCATCTCCATGGATTACATGTCTGGCTTTCCTTCCACCAAACACAACAATGAATGCATCTTTGTGGTCGTTGATTGGTTTTTGAAGATATCCATTCTCACTACTTGTAAGAATAATATCACAATGGTAGATACTACCAAGCTCTTCTCTGAACAAGTGTGGGTTCATTTTTGGATACCACAGACCATCATCTCCGATTGGGACAATAGGTTCCTCAACGCATTTTGGTCAGTTCTCTGTTCATTTTTGGATACCAATCTCACTAAATCCACTGATTTCCACCCCCAAAAAAATGGTCAAACAAAGGTCGTCAATCAGATGATGGTGCACATCTTGCGTGTGTAGAACTCTAAGCATCCACGTACATGGGATGAGAGTCTCCTCTATGTTCAACACAATTACAACAAAGCTCTCCATATCTCCACCGACCATAGCCCATTTAAGGTGGGACTGGGATTCCAACCCTTGGGTCCCATTGATGTTGCACTACCTCTTGCCATCACACAGAAAAAATCTTCCCACGTATAGTCTGAGACCGACAAAGCCACCAAATTCATTGAGTGGATTTAGCACATCCGCCAACAGGTCCATGAGATTTTGTAGAAATCCAATGCTAAGTACAAGTAGTGCCATGATCAACACAGGGTACCGCAAGAGTTTGAAGTTGGCGACAAAGTTTGGTTACATTTGTAGAAGGAGTGTCTCACATGGCCTCATTGGAATCTCCACCCACTTCTCTATGGGCCTTACACTATCACCAAGGCTATGGGTAGTAATGCTTTTGAGCTCAACACTCCACCCTTCCTTGGCCTGCACCCAATGTTCAATGTGGACCTCCTTCAACCATATTTTCCACCATTATTGGACACCTCAGAGATCACAGAACAAATGACACCAACAGAGCTCAAGCCCGACTACACAGAACAAGCCTCCACTGATGAGATAATGGAATAACAGGTCAAGGGAACTCGCCAGTAGGATCCAACTTTATCGAGTTGTCAATGCGAGGTAACTCGTACACCAAGGAAAGTGGCTCACTCGGAGCCAAATCCAACTGAAGTTTCCTCACTCGATGGGGGAACTCAATGCAATGGATACCATTTCTTTCTAATGGGGGAGGATTGATCCAGATGGATATTGGTGGCCACCCACCTATTTCAACTCACTCCTGTTGTCCATTTTTAGTTCAACACGTTCTTCTGTACTTATTTGTAATTGTGGGTTCTACACTTCTGGGGTGGTTTGAAGCTCTACACATCTTCCAAATGGATATTGGTGGCCTCTCACCTAATCCAACTGGCGTATTTTGTATGTTTTCATCTCAGCACATCTTGTTGTACTTCCAGGGCCGTTTTGGAGCCCTAAACAATGTTTTTTTGGCTCGCCACAGTCAAACTATAGACGAATTTAGAGTTTGATAGAATAATGTGTAGCTCTCTACAATAACTTTCCAATGGGCTATCACACGCCTAAAATGAAGGTCATATGCAAAAGTTACTACCCCACGAAGTTGAGGTACCAACTTACCCATATGGGCCCACATGACTTTTGGAATTTCACCTCCTAGGGTTAGGTTTTTGGATGTCTAGGGTTTTGGAATTCATGAGTAATATCAAAAAGGCCTATGGAGCCTCATTGTAATCATTCTTCTTAGACAAATGCATGTAGCAACCACATCTTTTCTCAGAGATAACTACCACAATTCGAGCAAGTTATTGAGTTCTGCAGTTTTATAATTTCAGCCTATTTCCATTTATTCAATAGAAGATATTTTTCATCAGATATCTATGTTATTCTTCATATCTCCGTGTTTATTATATTCAGTCTGTTAATCAGTTCATTCTGCTCCTAAATCCGGATCAAGTAGTTGAGCTACAATTTATATCCACATATGAGCAGATGGAAAACATCCTCATTAAGGCTTTGGGGAGAGGCAAGTTTGTACCTTTCAAAGATAAGCTTGGGGTGGTGAGGAACACTTTCCTCGGTCAGAGGGAGTGTTAAATTAAATTAAAAGTACCAATGACAAGTGTTTCTCATCACCTAGGCATCTAGGGGTGAGAAAGTATCCAATGTGGTCCCTAGTGCATTAATTTCATGAGATGTAAAAATAAAGTGACTTTATGAAATGTAAGTGAAGTGGGTGACTAAAAGGTTATTTAATCACCACTGTCCATCTAGTCTAATCTCCAGCACTGGATTAGATGACTCTTCACCTTCCCTCATGAGGTCGAAATAGGGAAAGAGGAACCCCATTTTGTTTGGAATTTCTTAATGATATTTGGAGAGAACAAGAGAGAGAGACGAGCTGAGAAAGAGAAGTTGACTTGCAAAGCTAGAGGCATGATTTCCAAGGCAACAAGCTAGCACACATTTCAAGGAGACACCAAAAACATGAGAAGGTGGACGTATTGTATAGATTTATACATGTCGTACATTATTGGAAGGAACATAAATCAAGGAATAGTTGCTGCATGATTTTCCAGGTGAGTAATGGAACAAAAATTGAGGAATGTAGCAGGCATAAATTTTTGAGATGAGTTTATAGTTAGCTGGTGTTGGACAAGCATTTTGGATTCAGTTTAAAGGTATTTTGGATTCAATTTTCATAAAAATCCTAAGTATGGAGGATGTGCGCAACATAAGAAGAAAGAAGACAAGGTAGGAGCAGAGTATGCAGTAAAGACACATCCAGGCTCTGAAGTCCACAATGAGGCACATTTAGGAGTGCAGTTCACAATAATAACATAGTTAGAAGAAGAATAAAGCAGAAGAATAAAGAAAAAGGATAAAATAGGAGAACAAAGAAAGAGAAGAAAGCATGCGAAAAGGAAGGATAACAGTTCGACATGCAAAAGCAGAAAGATGCACAAAAGCTGGAAGACCAACTGTCGAGAATGAAAAAGCAACATGTAGATGCAAAAGCAGGAAAAGCAAGCATGACCAACGAGTCAACATGAGTTTTCATGAGTTGTAATAGGGTTTTGGGATGATCAAAGTAGGGTTTTAAGCCCTATAATTCATGTATAAATATGTAATGGGTTGGGAGAATAGGGGTTCCAATATGTCGAGAGTTCCTGTCAGTAAGGAGAGTGATAGAATAGGCTGAGACATAAAGAGTCTATGCCTGAGTGCTAGGTATATGTTGTAGAGAGAGAGAGGATTTCACTGCAGAGTGGTTAGGCAAGATGGAGAGATGGATAACATAATATCTCTATTGTATGTGCAATGCACACGCATGAGACTATTACAGACAAAATAATAAAGAAGCCAGTCGTTGTGGACATAGCCCAAATTTGGGTGAATCATGTTAACTACTATGTTTGCTTGTCTTTTATGCAATTGATCATGGATACCCTCTTGATGTATGATAGACTAAATTTTTTTTCTATGTGATCACTGCACAATAGTTATGAGTGTTACAGTAATTGGTTTATGTTGAAATATGAAGTACAATGGTAATATATAACTGAATTCACTAAGTAACCAAAGAAGAACAAATACATAATAACACACACAAAACATATAAATAAGAATGAATAGGATAATCACCTCCCATTCCCTCACTACTACAGAAAATCGGTTCCTGCAGCCCCAATAGATGCCTCGGGTGAGACTTCACTTGCATGCAGGTGATGCCGAAAGGGTTGATGTCTGAAGGGTTTTGTTGGTTAAGATAACGTGAACCTAGGGTCTTATAACCGCACGCCAACAAATGGTTCTGTTGCCGGGACCTAGAATCTGTGATTGAGGGAATGTTCTGGAGGCTGACTAAGAAAGATATCTCAGAATGGCTAGAAGTGAAGGAACAAGACTTTGTTTGAAAAGAGAATAGAAACCCTTAGATGAATGACGAGCAATGGATGCAAAGGTATGTTTACACAAAGCTACATGAGATTTTCTTTGGTGAATTTTTAATTATCTTGACTAAGTGGTTCAAAATATTAGTGGAGAATACTGGAAGGTACTGAACCACAAAACCAAGGAATTGGACTCCTGAGTTGGTAAGGTAGCTTAAATATGCAAGTAATAAAACTTCTCGTGTAGTTGATTTCTGGTTGGACAACATATTGGGAGGATATATTATAGAATTTGTAGTGGATTGTACCTAGTCATACAATGTTGCAGAGAGGGATTTCTTCAAAGGTCCGCACATAAGGTTCATGAAATCATTGGGTACATGGATAAAGATGTTGTGCGATAAGTGTGTGATGATAATGGAGTCTAATTGATAAGGGGATATTTGCACATAGGGGAACCAGAGGATGACAATAGGATAGTATGACGAAAGGAAAGAAAGGAAAAAATGAAGAAGAAAGGGAGGGACCGAGGATGCATAGAACGAAAGAAGTTGTATCAGAGAAATAATACAAGTTTGGAGTACTATGCAGTTGAAGGAGGTACAAGAGGCAAAAGACTAGGGATGAGAAAGGAGAGCCACACAGTGAGCTAGAGTGGAGAGGACCTTGTGAAATAGTCCAAATCGTAGAGATACCACACACAAAAGGAGAGGAAGAGGAGTTCTAGTTCATTCCGATTATAGAATATGTTGGCACAGTGGCAGACCCAGGGTTCAACACTTTAACAATGCACCAACAAAACCCTAACTACCGGCCCTTTGGAAACACCTGCGAAGCAGATGAAGTCTCACCTGAGGTAGAGGCAGGGGTGGTTGTAGGACTCAGATGTCTGCAACCTAGCTGGGACACAAATTTGTGATTATAATACCTTAGAAGAGCACTTACCAGTTAACATTCATTAGCAATTATCCCTTATTCACATCGCAGATTCAAGCCCTAATTACATAACAATGTAATATTCAATCAGTTCTATCACTTCCAAGCACTTAACACATAGAAATAGATCAGATCTAGCATTCATTCACATTACTAAGCACTAATCTATTATATCATATGCTTCTAACATACATAAATATAACAACATTAAGCATAAATCACATCAAATGCACAAAGCAACCATAACACAGGATATACGTGGTTCACGCTAGCGTGGGGCTACGTCCACCAACTCTTCTCTTCTTTATTATCTTCTCTCTATCTTCTATATGCACAGAGCCACAGAAACCCACTCTGCATAGGACAAGATATCTGTGCACACTTCTCCAGATCCTCCTTCCCTGAGCTAGGTTTAAGAACAAAGCCTTCTTATAATAACTTGCACATAGTTCTGCAAGTTCTTAACACACAATAAGAACGAAGCCTCTAGCTCCACACTAAGATGATTCTACCAGGTCTCTCTACTTACATCTCCTAAATTTCTATTTATACATTACAAAATGGGCCTAAACATGTGTAAACCCATGGGCCGACATCCCATATCCGTTACATAGACCCTAAACCCATAAGTTCCCTAAAAAGGGGCCAAGATCCTCTGATCTCTGCTTCGCCTGACACTCTGTCTTCGACCAGCCTGTCGAAGTCCCAAAAATGGTCAAATATGACCAAGGTTCTCCAAAACTTGGTCGAGGGCCAACAGACCCCCAACACTCACCTGTGACTCATCCCAAGTCACTCTGCTCTGGGTAACTCTGCCTCAAACACCTCGAGCTTGGCTCAAGCTATTCAATCTGCTGCTTCTCTAACGCCTCCTACTCAATGAACTCCTGAATAACTACCTCGGTCACAGGTCCTTCCAAGCATTGTTCAACTGCAGTGAATACTTGTTCTAGTTCTAATCCCTCTTGTGGTCTCCTAGGTTATAGTCACTGATCTTTAACATTAGAATCCTCTCCAACTGCGGTCTGACTGTGTGTATTCCCTTCGGGAGGTACGTAGTGATGACTGTGTAGTCAAAATCCCTCAGGACACTGTCACGACTTACCAAACCGGCCAGGGGTGGGATGTAGTTGGGCATGATGGATGGGATTAGCTTCGCATTCTCCAAGTCACCATGATGCTTCGTTCATTTCTTGGTCGCACCTCAGGATGGTCTAGATCCACAGGTAGTCGACGTGGATGCTTGCATTCCTCTCGTCGATGAGGCTTGGATGCCTACATACATCACCTTCTCGGCCATGAGGTCTATTAGGATATCTTCGACGACTTCTTCTCCTGTGCTAATTTCATTCGACATGCACACTCGAGATCTTATATCTTAGTTCAGTGAAAAAACACTCAATGTAACAGAATGAATGGCAAGGTCTCAATGATCACTGTGCGAAAGAAACTAGTTCTCTGTGGGCTCAGATAATCACAATTGGCAAAAGTGTTCTCGGTGCAACACTCGATGGGATATATAGAAAACGTCATAACAAACTCTATCAATGGGTAAGAATGCCTCAATAAATGTTATTCCATCTGTTATGGCACAGTCCCAACGGTCCAGTGGCGAACGTTCCGGTAATAAATGCGTTTCTAGCTGTTCTGGAGCATCGTTCTAATGGCCGTGATGCCTCCAACGGTCATATTGCTTCACCGTGGAGAAGTGCCAATCTTCACTATTCTGATATCCCGATGGATTTCCAGTTCTGCAAACCTTCTTTCTACGAGGTCCTCTCTGAAACGTCCTGTAATTTTTCTAACTTTTCTTTCTTCTTGCTGAGCTTTCTAGCCTTCTTTCTTGTAATTTGAGTTACTGGGTTCCTCTTCCCATTTTGATTCTTACCTTCTCTTGGCAAAGTAACTTCACGCTGTCGATGATCTTTCATAGGGTTCAACGGTGATGCTTCTTCTCTGTCTGGGGTAGGTGCTCTACTCTACTGGACAGACAGGTGTTTCACGTCTTCTTGTGTTCTTTCAACTTCGACATCCAAATCTCTGGTCCTAAGTAGCTTCGATTGGTCTTCTTTTTCTTTTATTAAGTGCGCTATTCTCCTAGCCATGAAATCTCTTAGTTCTTTCTTTTTCTATTCTAGATCCTCCTCTTCTTGTTTCCTTTGTATATGATCTTTGTCAATCTAGGTTTTTCCTAGAAAAATAACAAATGGGGCATTGTTCTCAAAAAACTTAACGAGCTCAAATTCTTCTTCTGTCGAAGTGCCATGACCACTCATAGATGTCTGGGTAAGTCTTCCACATAGGGTTATCAACTTTCCTCTAAATAATTCTATTCCTCCTAATGAAGGAACCATAGCGAGCTTTCCCAAAATTTCCCAAGTTCTTCCTGTCATGATATTCACTTGTGTTTCCTCATCCAGGACACAGTCTATGTCGAAGTATCCTATTCTTGTTTCTATGTACTCTTTCTCTCTTAATATCTCTAATAAACTGGTGTCTCTGTGATCATTCAGGGTTTCCTTCATCTGCAATAATACAATCTCTGATTCTTTCTGGTTCTTAGTCTCTTGATCTTCCTCAAGGTTTTTTTGTCTCATATTCATCTTTCAACCTTATCAATCATTCTAGGGCAATCCAAAACTTCATGTCCAGTAGCCTTACAACAAAGGAAAATAGGACCTCTACCAGGGAATTCTTAGCAAGATGTCCCGGTCTTCTGCAACTATAGCAAAGAGTTAATCCTCTCTTTCTCTTGAACGATCCCCAACCTTTCCGGTACTGCGTACTGGAATCACAGTAACTAACCTGCAAAAAATTATTTCTAAGATCCTACATCCATTTTTTAGTCCAAACATTCTTTCTATGCATAGGAATAACTTATCTTTCATTATTTCTATCAGATCTATTCATATCAAATCTTCTTTCTTCTAGCTGTACCCTATTTTTCAGATTAGGACCAAATCTATTAAACATACCTAGATCCATTCTTTCGAAATAAAAATTTTCACTTATCCTACCTTTCTTAGAGCACAAAGCTTCAAGATCTTACCTCTTTTCTTCAAATTGAACTTCTCTTCTTAGCACATAGCTTCACAAGTGAAGTAGACTACTGCACACTAAAGTATCAGATCTATGCACATAGCTTTTTCTTTTCTTCAGTTCCCAACAATCATAGTTTCGGTCCCGAAAATGGAACCATTTGTTGTCACAGGGGCAGACCCAGGGTTCAACGCTTCAACAACGCACCGAAAAACCCCTAACTACCGGCCCTTTCGGCAACACCTGTGAAGTAGATGAAGTCTCACCCAAGGTAGAGGCAGGGGTGGTTGCAGGATTCAGATGTCTGCAACCTAGCTGGGACACATATATGTGATTATAATACCTTAGAAGAGCACTTAGTAGTTAACATTCATTAGCAATTATCCCTTATTCACATCACAAATTCAAGCCCTAATTATAGAACAATGCAGTATTCAACCAGATCTAGCACTTCAAAGCACTTAGCACATAGAAATAGATCAAATCTAGCATTCATTAACATTACTAAGAACTAAGCTATTATATCATATGCTTCTAACATACATACAAATAACATCACTAAGCATAAATCACATCAAATGCACAAAGCAACCATAACACAAGATATATGTGGTTCACCCCAGCGTGGGGCTACGTCCACCAACTCTTCTCTTCTTTATTATCTTCTCTCAATATTCTAAAAGCACAGAGCCACATTAACCCACTCTGCATAGGACAAGAGATCTGGGCGTACCTTTCCAAATCCTCCTTCCCCGAGCTAGGTTTAAACACAAATCCTTCTTACAATCACTTGCACTTAGTTCTGTAAGTTCTTAACACACAGTAAGCACGAAGCCTCTAGCTCCACACTAAGCTGATTCTACCAAGTACCTCTACTTACATCATCTAGATTTTTATTTATACATTAAAAAATGGGCCTAAACATGTGTAAACCCATGGGTCGACATCCCATACCCATTACATAAACCCTAAACCCATAAGTGCCCTAAAAAGGGGCCGAGATCCTACGATCTCCGCTTTGCCTGGCGCTCCATCTTCGACCAGCCTGTCGAAGTCCCAAAAATGGTCAAACATGACCAAGGTTCTCCAAAAATTGATCAAGGGCCAACAAAAGAGATGCTAAGTCCTATTTTTACTGGCTCCTGTGTCGAATCCATGACCCCATGTGCATCACGGCCACAATTAGAGATAACCGTTGAAGACTTATCAAAATCACTTATAGTTTGCAAGGGAGGAAAAAGTAGTAGCAATCAGAGTAGTGGAAGCAATGCACATAGTCAAAGTGAACCAACATCGCCAAGAGGAGGCACTACACAAAGCAACATGGCAGGGGTAGACAACACCCTCATACAACTTGAGTTCCAGGGAGCTGGGTCTGAGGACCCAGAACAACATCTATTTGTCTGCGAGATAATTTGTGTTGCAAAGAATGTCCAAGATGAGGCCGTAAATATTTCACAGTTAGAAACAAATTTTAGAGGTCATGCACTAGTCTGGTACATGAAACTGTAGAGTACCACGCCTACAGGACAATCCAATACTTTGGCAGAGATAAGACAAGCATTTTTGAAATAATTCAAGAAGCCAATGTTTGAGTCACAGTATATTATAGAGTTGAAGGAAATTAGATAGGTGCATACTGAATCAGTATGGGATTATGACCAACGTTTTAAGGATATGATGGGTAGAATGAAATTCTAGATCCTTGATCAACAACATCTAGAATGGTTTATTGCAGAACTTCTACCACACATTCATAGGTCATTGATTCAACAGAAGGTTGCATCATATCCTGAAGCTTTAGAGACTGCGATGAAATTGGAAGCATCTCCCATAGGAGACAATGGAGGGATGGCACAAGTTTAGACATATTTAGCTGCTCTGACGATTCATATGGAAGAACTTACAAAATAGAAGGAGAAATGGGAACAATTCTAGTGTACCAAGTGTAGGACTAAAGGTCACCATAAGGATGAATGCCCAACATTCGTGTAGTATTTAGCGACTAGAGCATTGAATACATTACCAGGAGGGGGATATTTTGAAATATGTAAGAAATGGGGACATCATCCAAATGAGTATCCATTACTGCAAAAATATCAAAGTACACCAAGGAACTTGTTTTGCAACTTATGAAAGTTAGTCGGACATGAAGAGAAGGATTTCTGTGCATTCGATTTGATGAGGGAGCACACTTTAGATATGTATAGGATTTAAGAGGATAATGTTGCAACATAAGGAGGTGGTCCATAATATAATTATTAGAGAGGATTTAACCCAGGAAACATAGGAAACTTTGGCAGAGGTCGAGGAAATTTCGACAAAGGAGGACGAAGATCGATAACATGATACAATTGTAGTCAACCGGGACATGCAGATCACGACTGCCTGAATCCGTGTACAACGTGCACATACTATAGAGAAATAGAACATGCGACATAAGATTGTTCTCAACTACTTTCGAAATGGCAGGCAAGAGGAAATCAAAACCAAAATGCAAATCAGAATGTACAGAAAATATCAACCGAAAAACGAAATGAAGGACCTAGAATAGCAGTTGTTATGCGCAGAGGAGCAAGAACAATGGCTGATGTGATGAATGAAGGGAAGAAGGTTGAGAAATGGGTAAGGAAGTTAGCAGGACCTATGCCAATGTTCGATCCTCAATAAGAAAATGAGACATATCATAGGGAAAGAAAAGAGGTACTTGGACATGATTGGGAAGCATCAACATCATTCGTGACTCATGTCAGAGATCACGTTATGCTAGAGAAGCCACTTGGGAAAGAAAGCACTCTAATAGAATTCTTTAGAAGTTGCATAGAGATAATGAAAGATGAAACTGTGCCGAATGCACTATACGAAATTATTGATCACTGCACACAAGGAAGGGGAACTCCCATCGCATAGAGGGTAGTGAACCATGTACTGCACAGAAAGAGGACCAACGAAGAATTCAGGTTAAGTGCGTAGATTGGGGAATATGATGTGGATAACGATATTTTAGACTTGGGATATTATGTGAATGTACTACCAAAGAATACCTGTGAGATGATGGGAAAACCCAAGTTGATTTGGTCTCTTGTTCAGTTAAGGCTCACAAATAAGCACAAGATAGTACCAATTGGTAGATTGACAGGAATACCGATGAACATAGATGGGGTGCATAGTGTGGCACACTTTGAAGTCATTGAGATTGTGGATGATAGTCAACCATATCCAACATTCATGAGACTGAAATGGAATTTGATAATCAGACGATCATTAATCTGAAAAGGAGGGAAATGATATTTGAATTCAGAAACTTGAATTTACTGCACCATTGGATCCAATAGAAGGAAAGAGGTACATAGAGCCAGCAAGAGGGAACAAAATCAACAACTTGTATAACATGACCGCAAAGATGTATGATTATTTTAACCCCACTGTAGACGGTGCGCTAAGTTGGAGAAGTATCAGTTCGTGTGCGTCATATTCAGAGGAAGGTTTGCAACATTGGCAACAAAGGATGCATGAAGTATCAACTAGACGATGTGCATGCATACCCCGATCATTGCGCCAGATTGGAACATAGTTATGTGATCCTTCAAGGTATGATTGATTAATTGATATAATATTGTTGGTAAAGGAATTTGAGTTGCAAGTACCCAAACAACAAAGGTTGTTGGCACTAGATGTTGTCCTAAAAGAGACTCCATCCAGATGGTGGGCTGCACATAAAGAAGGAATGGAAGACTGGTTGTAGTGTCAGAGACTAATGCAAGTAAGATTTGGTACCGAGTTAGAGAATAGTGTGCATAAGTATACATGGATAAGTGACCCAATAGATCATGTGGAGTAATGCAGAAACAAATGGAATTTGACACCGAAGGGTGAATGGGTACACATGTTTATACATACACTGGATACAATTCTGAAGAACTGGTATTTGGAATTGGAAATGCACAGAGAAACAACCAAATAGGGCTAGTTGACTCAGATCTTCAAGGTAACATATACATCTGAACATGAATCTCCTTTAATATATGTCGCACTACATGCTATTAGAACTGAGATATTCTTAGCAGAAGGGTCGATGGACGTGGTACCAATGTGTAGTGCACACATAGCTTCTATGAATGTACATGAATTACTGGAGTGTTACAATGTTTCTAAAGAAGAACATGATGAAGAAGATCCCAGGAATGTGAAAATACCTGAAACTAAAGGAGAACGCACAGTAGAAGGGCCAGAGCTCGAGTCCATTGCATACAAACAACCCACTGGTGAAATCAAAGTGGATAAGTCCAATGGTGGTACAGAATAATAAAACCATAGGAATTAGGATTTGTTTATATTTGAGGAAGCTAAATGATGCATGTCTACATGATCCATTCCCAACTCCATTCATGGATGAAGTACTAGAGAATGTAGGAGGGAAATAGACTTACTCTTTCACAAATGGATTCTCAGGGTACCATCAGATAAATTTAGTGCAGGAAGATAGGTACAAGACTAATTTTGCGATAGAGTGGGGAAGTTATTACTATACAATAATTTCCTTTGGACTAAAGAATGCCCTTGCAGTTTTTTCAAGAGTTGTGGTTGCAACGTTTAAGGAATTTATTCATAAGTTCCTTGAAGTATACTTAGATTATTGGACTGTGTTCAGTTTATTGAAGGATGACACATAAGTACTAAGGTTAATGTTGGATAGGTGTAGGCAATGTCATATTTCGTTGAATTTAAAGAAGCGTATTTTTTGCGCACCGTTTGGAATTTTGTTGGGCCATGTAGTCCGTAAACAAGGATTACTAGTGGATCCGACCAAGATTGCAGTAATTCTAGATTTACAACCACCTACATCATTCAGATTGATGAGGGAAACTTTTGGTCACACACAGTATTACAGGAAATTCATCAAAGGCTATGCACAAATCACAACACCTATGGAAAAGTTATTGAAGAAGGAAGTGAAGTTCCAACGGAACAAAGACTATCATAAGGGTTTGGACACCTTAAAGCAAAAACTAGTGACCACACCGATTTTGATCTTTCTATATTGGAACAAGGAGTTCCATATTTATGTAGATGCATCATCCATAGATTTGGGCATATTACTATCTCAACCAGGGGAGGGAGGCATAGATCACCCAATTTCTTTTGCAAGTAGGAAGTTGCCCATTGTAGAGAAGAATTATACTACCATAGAACAAGAGGGATTGGAAATGGTATATGCACTGCAGAAGTTCAGACATTATTTATTGGGGACTCATTTTAAAATGTATACATACCATTATGCGCTAAAATACTTAGTGAACAAGCCAATGTTAGGGAGGAGAATATGCATATGGCTACTGTTGTTTCAGGAATACGATTTTGAGGTTGTGGTGAAACTAGGGAAGTTGAATGGAGGACCATATCATTTATCACACATATTATCAGGAGAAGATGCAGGGAATTTAGATGAAAACTTACGAGATGCACAACTATTTGCAGTTAAAATGGTGGGTGACTAATTTACAGACATCATGCAGTTTCTAAGTACAAGAATCCCCCGACAGACATGACTGTTGCGCAAAAGAAACAATTAGTAGTTAAAGAAATAGATTATCAGTTGATTGCAGGGAACTTATATAAGTTAGGTGCAGATGGAATATTGAGACGTTGTGTGCTGGAACATGAAAGACCCATGATACTCAAAGAAGCGCACGAAGGGATTGTAGGAGGACACTATGCAGGTATAGAAACTGCGCAAAATATTTTGTGCACAGGGCTTTGGTATCCCACACTTCATAAGGATGCTAAAGAGTACCGTTAGGAATGCGATGTTTTTCAAAGGGTGGGAAAGCCACCTAGGAGGGATGAAATTCCTTTACATCCACATGTTACATTGCAAGCATTTGATGAATGGGCCATAGACTTTGTGGGGCCAATCAACCCACAAACAAGAAGATCAGGGGCAAGTTACATAATCACTACGACAAAGTATTTGACAAGATGGGCAAAAGCATCACTAGTCATAGATTGCATAGCGAAGACTGCTTCATGATTTGTATTTGAGAATGTAGTCACACGAGTTGGATGTTCGCGCATATTACTCAGTGATCAAGGAACACACTTCTTGAATAAAACAATTGCAACATTGAATGAGGAATTTCAAATTCATCATCAAACGAGTACCCCATATCATCGAAAGGCCAATGGGACAGTAGAATATTTTAATAAAATTCTAGAGAATTCCTTGACAAATATATACAATGTAGGAAGGGATGATTGGGACTTAAGAGTTCCTAGATTTTTATTGGCCTACAAGAATACAAGCAAAAAGTTGACAAGGAAGACACCTTTTAGGTTGGTTTATGGGCAATAAACAATGATTCCAATGGAGTTTATTCTACCTAGCCTACGCGTTGCAGTGATTACTAATCTTTTGGACTCAGGAACAATAGAGGAGAGATTATCGTAGTTGGAACAACTTGAGGAAGATCGGTTCGTCGCAGGGCATGGCATGATAGGCACATTAAACAAAACATTTTCCAAGTGGGAGACTTAATATTACTCTACGATAGTAAGTTTATGTAGCATCGAGGATAGTTTTGAATGAATTGGTTAGGACCCTATGTGATTCAGCATGTGACAGAGGTAGGTGTTGCACAGTTGGAAACCTTGAATGGAGAAGTCCTTGGAGGAATGGTGAATGGAAGTCGGCTGAATCTCTATAGAGATGACCAACCATCTGTGCGGTAATATGGCCTATGCCAGAACACATGTATCATAGTAATTGTACTATAGTAGGGAGGTGAAACATAGAAAAACAAACAAAAGTAGAAAAAGGAAGAAACAAAATAAATACAAAGGGAAATAGGAAGAAGTATCGCGCAAAAAAAGGACGTATTGCACAAAGAAATGGGACAATGTAAAGTAAGTTAAGTGCGCGCTAAATTCTATTGCAAGAAAAGACCGTTAATGGTATTAAAGCACAAAAATGATAGTTAAAAAAACCATAAATAACAATATGTACTGGAGACGTGTAGTCATAAATAGAAGGCACCGCCGAAGATTATGATGGATTGGAAAATCTAAGGAAAAATGTGGCGAAGGATTGACATTATTGCCACAGTAAGGAAGGTATTAATGGTTGATTCTGACTGGATTCGACACTTCCGGTGGTAGCGAAAGTAGTTATACAGTTGTCTAAAGGTGATTAAAGCACCAAAGGGCCCGACATAGAAGTTTATTTTCAATTACTCAGAGTTGTGAGCGTACAGAGTGAACCAAAGAGAACCAAAGTTGACTTAGAGATGAACTTCAACTTCTCCAAAACAAACACAGTGCAAGCAAAGAAACTTGTTGCATGGCACAATGGCCCCACCGAAATTTGGAGCACCATCAACAACAACATGCAGACAATAAAAAAGACCACGAGTTGGGCCAATATTCGAGGAAACATCTAGAGATTCTGCTTCACAAGAAAATTTTCATAGGGACTATATACCACCGCAAAAAGACAACATGCCTCAAGTTAAAGTGCCTACAGATGGAAAATACCCATTGGCCACACCAACAATCCCACCTGGTGTAAGTGTTGAAGGGGACATGATAGGAAATATTTCTACCTTCAAGTTTGTAGATCATGATATCACGGATGAGCAGAAGTTTCCTACACTAGCTAGGGAAAAGTACTTGTGCGCCAAGAGCGTACTAGGAACATGATAAATATTTCTTGAACCATAGACATGGGCAACGAGACTTGAGAAGTCAGTGATATTGAACCTACTGGAGAATCCCCACTTTGGACATAGCCTGGAAATCAATGCTTGTTTCAAGCTACTACTTAGTTGTGTACATGGAGGAACGTTGTGGCTTGAACCATTGATATAGATTGATACCAAATTAATTGTGTGGATCACAGGTTTACCAAAAGTAGGAGAGGATCTGACCACATTGTTCAACAAAGCATGGGAGAAAGAACAATTAGAATCCATGAAGGAGAAGTTTCACACCTTCAAGGGAAAAGTGGGGTTGGATGTTGAGAACATCAATGATGAGGGTGTCTGATTGTCAAAGAAGGTGTTGGCCTGCAAATTGTTAGGGAAGTGTCGACTACAGTAATCGTAGCCGCGGAAAAATGCACATAGGGGGCCCAAATGAATTTCGCCACATTTTTGGTGAATCAATTTTTGACAGACTGCATAGAGGCCCAAGAGAAAGGCACATAGTTTCATTATGCCTGGCTTCTTATTTTGATTGCACAAGTAGGATGGCAGGAATTGAGCTATTACCAATGCACGAGAACAATCAGTAGAGGCAATGTAGTTGAACGACATGCCAACTTATGGAATACGCCAAACAAAAGGAGACAACCATACAACAAAGTTACATTTTATGTCTACTTCGACACAATCAGGTACATCATAGAACATATACCACACATCATTTGTAAGACAGTGGAAACATACCAGGACATTATGCGATTCAAATAAGGGATGCACCATATGTACATTCAGGGAAAAAAGGACATGTTGAGCACTCAACACACCCTAAAAGTCCTTGTGAATTTTGTCTTTTGGGTACCACTTTGTCATTTCTAATAAGAGTCAATTATGTAGGGATTAATGGTTTTTATGTTGTGTTTTATCATCGGTTGCATTCGGTTTGGTTTGAAGTTTGTTGAATAGATTGGAATTTTTCGCTAAGTAAACATGGCATTAGATTAAGTGTATACATCTCAACAATTTGTTTTATAAAGAGCCATGATCCCATCGATGGTTCTAATATGCAAAATTAAGTCCTTAAAAAATATTTCCGATGTATCGTCAACATCGACGAAATCCAAAACACAAAATTCCCCACATAACAATGATAATCACCGATCGCTGATTGTCGATGTACCATCAACATCGATGAAATGCGAAAGATAAACTGTTAACCAGACAATAACAATCGTCGATATATCGTCGACATCGACAAAGTGGGAGAAACAATGGGCCAAAACGCGTATGCCTAAAACAATCAACGACGCTAAAAAGTACCGTTCTCGTGCCGAAAAGGTCAAATCGACCGTCACATGTTTTACCGCGTGGATAGTCCATATTGCTCAGTCATCACCCATGTCATATTTTGATATTTTTCTTTTCATGTCTGTACTTCCACTGCTATTTTTCCACATCGACACTGTATGATGGTTTGGATCGGCATCAAAACTTTTTCTTAGGGGAACCAACAAAACAATGTTAAAGACATTATGCCGATGCCAATGCACTCGTCAACTATCAGGCGATTTCTAGAACACCAATTTTTTTATTTTAGTTCAAGTCTCTATACGCCAATGACCCTGGCCGATTTGCGATCCTACTTATCCCTGATACTGATCATACTAGTTCCTTTGTAGTGCAAAAAACACTCAGGTAATTTGAGAAGACACCTCTATCTAGGTGAAGGACGATATTTACGATTTGTTAAAACAATTAAGAGCTTCACGTAATGAACAACACGATGTTGCGTGCCGACCAACTTTTGAAATTTGAATTCTCCGATGAAATTTAAAATAACACGCTCCTGCGTTGCCAACCTACTTTGCATTTAATCCTAAGCATGGTGTGGATTCTGTGGTAGATTGTGCAAACCGCATTTACACTTCTGAATTTAAGACTTGATGTGACAAGGTACGTATGATTTCTATTTAAATTTACAAGGTTTATGCCCAAACATGTTATTCTGTTCACAGATCACTTATGTCTCGAAGTAGACGAAGAAGCGAGAGAAAGCATCGAGGAGGTTACAACCCACTCTCTAACTTTGATTACTAGTAAGACCAACTTAATCTCTTGCAAGGAAGAGGTAAGCATTGTCTTTATCATTTCTACACTTACGATTGCATCAATAACACTTGTCAAGGTTGGCTGGCGGCTCACTAGAGCATTTTTCTTTTTCTGTAGGAAAATTTCTCCGAGAAAGACAACGATCAGGCACTCACCAAGAATGCCCAAAATGAAAGAAC
>ML800274.1:314496-330246 GCA_009831015.1 Picea engelmannii | reverse complement strand
TTGAAGCTGGGATCTAGCCCTTCCAACTTCAGAGAGGGATCTCTCTATATGATTTAGCTATGTTTCCAATTTTAAATATTAGGCTAGGTAAAGAAATATGGTTGTTTTTGTTGTCAAAGTGTTTTTTCGAATTGGTTGAGACAATCTACACATCCATTGGGCTATGGGGTCTGTGTTTTAATAAAATATGAAATACAAACTAGAAACGTAAAGGGAGAAACTTTCATAGGGTGAGATAATATAATCACTGGATCTTTTAGTAGCTTAAATGATGAACAGAAGAAAAGATGAGAAAGATAGTTTCAACAAAGAAGCAGTTAAGAATTTCTTTATTGAAAACACCAGAAGATAAAACACTAAAATCTTTTCGAGTCAGAAACAGGGTATACGAGATAAATCCTGCAACATTCGTTACTCTTAAAGATTAGATTTAGCAAACGGTATGATAACAAAGAGAGAATAACATTCAACTTAGAGAGAAAAACATCACCAGTGAGTACACGCAAGAATCCTGTAAAAATGCCTCCTTTTTATTAATGGAAGATCTCTTCAAAATGATTACAGCCTGATAATGTCAGGGTGTGAAGATCAACAACCCTCAATACTTCGAAAGGTGAAGTATTTATAACTCAAATTACAAAGATCCTATCATTAATGACTAGGACGTGCTAAATCTATTTTTAGCCTAACTAACTCAACAAATTTCCTAAATCTAGGAACTGCTTGATGATGTGGTGTAACTGCCCGCTGATTTCTGGGTAGGCCATTGATGAAGCCTCTGCACGACTTCATCTGACTGGACCTGGACAACTCATCTACTAATCGACTAGATCACATAGTTCCTCCCATCTAAGATGACTGGGCATGTTGACTTTGAGCAGTCTTCGATACACTTCGTCCATTTATGTATACTTGGTGAATGTAGGCGTGGTGAGAAATATGTATCGAATCTCATGTTGGATACTAATGTCCCACTGAAGGGCATCCAGGAATGCCTTGCCAGTGATGCTCCCTTGTATTCCTGCAAACTTTGAACTGTCCTTAGCCACTTCGGCTAATCTCTTCTTGTAGTTCGGGAGTGTCATCAATTTCTCATTGATCACTTTTAGACCAGGAAGACCTTTCTTCTGGAGAGCTTCAATCTTATTGAAGAATCTTTGTACCCCCAGGTCCATGGTCTGGACCTTTTCTTCCAACTGAAGCATTAATCCTCTCTTGGTCAAAACTCTTTTGAACTCAAGGATGGTCTCTGTTCTGTTTTCAATCGACATCTCTTCCAGCTCTTCCCTGGTCATAGAATTGAGGAATTTGATGATCTCATTCGCTTGTGTTGGCATGTCTCCCAATTCTACTCTGATCTTCTCGATGGCCTGTTTGCTTCTCAGCACCAACTCAGTCTGCTCGAACATGATCTAGATCATTGGCCATATTTCATTCATGGACTTAGTGATGTCTGTCCATACATTCTCTTTAACCTCAGCCAAAGTCTTTCCTACCACTGTCTGCTTCCGGAGCTGCTGTAACTCCTGCTTGAGCTGCTCTGTCACCTGCTTTTCCTTGGAGAGGCTGGTCTGGAAGGAAGTTTTGAGTTCCTGAAGGTTCTCAACTTCCTTTTTAAGCCTGCTTATCTCTATCTCCTGCAGGTTCATCTTTTCCATGGATTTATCCAGGTCAGCTGTCTTCTCCTGTGATGTCAAAGGAGTCGCGGATGGGACTTATGTCACTGATGCTGCGCTCACTCCTGAAATTGGAATAACGCTCAATGGAATGACTTCCATTGGCTTCAGTTGATCTTTCTCTTTTAATAACTTCTCCATCTCAGCTTCCATTTCTTTAAGCTATGCATTTTGCTCCATGGGAAGCTTTAGCATCTCATCTTTCTCTCCTTCTTTCTCTGCTATCTCCTTCGCCTGCAAATCCTCTGTGGGTGGGAGTTTCAGTTGTTTTCTCAAGGAGGCTATGTCAGCATTTTTATTCTTTATCATTTCCTCCGCTGCTTTGACGTTCGAAGGATCATAACCGATATTGAGGACCAGCTCCTCCAAAGTTTTGATCCTATTGTCCTTTGCAAAGGATGAAATCTTCTCCATCTTTGATTGTGTTTGAACATTGTTCAAGGACACCTACAATTTGGATGTAGCAGTAGTAGCGTGTGCCGGAGTGTAGAAAACCATTTCCCCAGTCTGCTCTTGCAGATCCATCTGATCGGATGGATGCACGTCCTTCGTCTGAAACTCGAAGGTGGCCCTCTTGTAGTCAGTGATCTCCTTGGGGTCTGGTACCTGTGCCTGGAGGAAGGCCATGTGCATTCTTCCCTTTTTTGTGTCAAATGCAGACAACAGCCTATGTTGCGCAGTTGACGTATGCTTCCAAAACTGAGTGCAAGTACTGCTGGTCAGGGTCTGGTTCTTTTTCTTTATCAACTCATACTTCTTAAAGATACTCAGCTTCGGTCCCCCCTTGCCTGGCTGGGTGGTCAACGGAGGATCTGTAGATTTCTCCATCACTGCTGAGGTTATGGCTTTATGGAGGCTCGACCCAAAGGGTGGAATAACAGACTTGGTCACTGTGGTGGGCGGGGCTTCTTTTTCCCCGGTCGAGCCAGGGACTGACGAAGTCTTAGGCCTCTTAGTATGCAGCTGGAACTCTTCGGATGATACCTCCGTGACAGGCAGAGATAAATCTTGTTGAGGCCTTTTTTCCTTCGGGACCTGTGGCGTTGCTGTTTGAGATACCGTGGCCGGGGGATCCTGCTGTTCTACTTCAATCAATGTGTTAGGCTCCCAGGCTTTCTGATTTGCAAACTTCTCAATTTCAGGCCTAGACACATGAACGTAAGGGATGTTTTTGTTCTTCACCCTCATCTCTTAGATGATCCCACATGGATCATAATTCCATGGGAAGCTCAGGAAGAACTTCATTTCTCTCAGCATCCAGTCTGCTTCTTCCCCAACGCCACGACTGTTGCAGATGAAGGAGCCAATCTGCCCCTTGATTCTAAGCTGCTTCTTTTTCTTCAATGATACAAAATGGATATCATCTGAATTCATAATATGCCTTATATATTCTAGAGCAAATATTCTGACAGGCAAATACTTGGGTAGCTTATACGGTGCCAACTCGCACCCATATACTCTGATCTCGATATGATTTTGATACAGGTACCAATCCCCGGTCTTTGTGTTGTCAGAGAGATGCATGATCCTCTGAACTTCGTCCTTTATTTGAGGCTCGGGCCTGCCACCTAACATGCTTACCATAGGGTGGTAGAACTAATCAATGAACTCCAGAAACTGAAATCAGTGGAGTTGTGCTTGAGTAAGGAGGTCCATGCTGTCACTGCCTGAGGTCTACCATCTCCATCCATCTTCTGCATGGAGAAGCCAAATTGGTCTGCTTGGAAGAAAATGAACAAATAGGCTAGTATCGATGAATATATAAA
This sequence comes from Picea engelmannii, assembly GCA_009831015.1. NCBI lineage: Eukaryota > Viridiplantae > Streptophyta > Pinopsida > Pinales > Pinaceae > Picea > Picea engelmannii. Next base: position 326,804 of record ML800274.1, on the reverse strand, counting down.
CATGCCTTCCATGCCGAAATTCATGAACTATTCATGAATATTGTCTACCAAAAATGTGCTGAAGTCAAACTGGGTGGTGGGATTTTCATCTATAGAGAAGATGGATAAAAAAACCCAGAATGGGTTCATCTACCCACTGGTCAGAATAGTATCCTAACAAAGCACAAAGGGACTAGATGACCTGGTTTCTCTTAGTGGAGAACATGGAAGACAGATAAGGAGGATTTGTGGAGGGAAACTGAGCGGATGGGGGAAGGAAGAGCTCGAATATTTGAGCTCTTTGGGGGAAGGTCATTTTTTGGTATAATTCCATGAGAATTTCCAGGTTGAAGGGAGACACAGAGTTGGCTCGGGGGATTTGCATCATCTGGTCTATGGATTCGGGCATGATGAGGAATAAGATCTCTCCGGATGAGGAGATGACCGCTCTTTGTTCAGGAATATAGTGGGCTTGACACTTAAGAGCGAACTTGGGAAAATAGTGGATCTAGGGAAAGAGGTAGAGGGGTAAATTGGACTCCCAGAGTCCAATTTCATCACTCTGGTCCAGGAAAACTTCCCTGAGCCACGACTGGAGGTCCGAGAAATGAAAATCACATTTGGTATCTGCGATTAATCGGTCTTTGTCGACCAGTGGGATCTTGTCCAGGTTTACAGGAGGCGAGAGAAACAGATTCTCCTCTCCTTCTGCTTGTTTGGATTTTGGCGCCATTTCTGCAATAGTACCTGCAATAAAACACAACATTAGTGGGGGCAACTAACTGTGGATGAGGAAAATAGACTGTAACGGAGGAGTAGCGGTGAATTTCTCTAGTGCAATAGATGAATAGCGAAAGTAAGGGGAATAACGGTAGTTTTATTTAAACAGGGGTCGGTTGGGCGCAGGAGACAGGTCAGTTGGATAACAGATAGGTTATCCAGTAATAAATGGCCAACGGATCACTTGAGGATGAGATGGCGGGTGACAATGGATGAGGGATACAGATGGGTGACGTGGAGGCTATCGATTGGAGTTAAAAGTCATAATAAGGGGCTTGCCACGAGCGAATAGGGGGGAAGGACTGACAGCAATTATGGGACATGACCAGTTAGGGAAAGGTGGAGGGTGACATCCAGTGGTGATGGAGGTCTGTCAGATAGAAGATGGTGACGGGACTCGGGGAAATAGATCGATGTCACATATAACAAGGGACCTGCTAGAGGAAGAATCCATTCTGGACCCCCCTCCCTCGGTTAAAAGCAGATCATCCAAGGGGGTCCGAAATCCATTTTGGGCCATTGATCTGAAGTCCGTTTATGAGACGCAGATCTCTGCACTCTGTTTATCACTCATTCCAGACCCCCCCCCCTCCATTAAAGGCAGAATGGATGGGGGGGTCCAGAATCCAATATTGACCTTTGATTTGAGCACTCAATCTTGAGCCATCCAGCTGAGTGCGAGTCTTATCATCGATTCCGGACCCCCCCCGGTTAAAAGCAGAACGTTCGGGGGGGGTCCGGAATGCTCTATCCACCGTAGATCTAGGCACCATGATCAGGACCTTTGATATGTGCAGGGAGCATAAGTGAGGGGCGGAAAACACATGTGCCAGGGAAAAACTTAGGATAAATGCTTTTTTATGGGTTTTTCCAAGGTTTTCCCAAGTAGACACCACCAAGGGGTTAGTCAAACGATCTTTTTAAGCATCTGAAAACATGGTGCTACACTTACATCAAACTGGTTCTTATTGAAATGAAGCAACAAAGCAACTAATCTACATTCTAACTTATCTTCCTATGACAATTAACCCAGATTAGACTGTTGGGTTAAGAATTTACTCTACCCTGGGGCTATCTGACCAAGATTAGACAATTTGGCCAAATTTATTCACTAATCTATCCTAGACACTTTGGCTAAGATTAAATTGTTTAGCCAAACTCATTCACTACCCTATCAACATCAATTTAAAAAGAACTTGGCCTTGCTTGAAAGGTATGGACCAAGTTAGTATTATTGCATGGGGCTTTTATTGAAATTCTTTTATGCCCTCTTTTTTTTTTCTTTTTTCTTTTTTCTTTTTTCTTTTCTTTTCTTTCTTTCTTTTTCTTTTTCAAATTATTTGCAGAATGAAAAATCATTTGTCAAAAAAAATACTAGAGACAGATAATATCCCAGTCACCAGTTGATCCTATAACTTATAGGGTGATAACATACCTCACAATGGCCCAGATGTCAGAATATTGGATGACTAGGTTTTCCTAAACATTAGGCGATCATATCTACATATGGTGGCCTACCGGACCCCAGTTTTTCCCTGCATCGAAACCCTAGGATGGATGATTGACCACATAGACATGATAAAATGCATAGTCAATAATGAGGAGGGTGAATGTGTTGGTGTCTTTCTTTTAGTAGAGTTTCAAAAATACTACAAGCTTAGGGACTTGGAGGAAAGACTAAATACATAATTTGTGGTTAGATTTTATGAGTTCCATGATACCAGCAGGTTATTAGCCTCATGGTGGAAATAAGATAAGAAGTTCACCAACATGAGAAATGACTGGAAAAACACGGTAAACTTCAAGGATACTTATATGTATTTAATGGATTTAATTTGTTGATTGTATGGGGAAAAAGATTTCTCTAAGTTTTCAGAAGCATGGATGCCCTTCGCATATACAATGGAAATCTTCGGGAGCAATTTCAATTGGGGATCCATCATTTCCAAACAAATCACAACCAACATCCTACAGGCCCAAACACCAAAGGATGGAGAAGCACCAGTTTTCCACATGGTATCGTACCTGTTGGGCGTAATCTGCGTAAGAAACATTTTCGTAGGTATGAATTTAAGCTGACATGTTGCTGAGTTACCCGTGCATGTTTATTTAAGAATTCTGTGGGAATATAGGTACAATTTTTTTTACGCCCTGATATGTGATGAGTTCATATCTCAAGTTCACTTCATTATATTTAGAAAAGAATTCCCAAGGCTTTCAGCGACAACCAAAAATATTATTTCCAAAGTGGGCCACTGGTATTTTGAAGAAACAAGCACTTATATCAGAGTGTTCAGAGCTAATGGCGCGCCACACCTACTCCCCATTCATGTCCCATACAGTCTCATTTTGGGAGAAATTTGTTACAAGACCATTCTGCAAGGTTATAATGCCTCTTTGCTAAAGGATAAAAAGAGGGATTTCATACCCTATGGTTTTCATATCGGGTTTTACATGGTAAAAGACACTGCACAGGAACAACAGGAGGGATCGAGTCAGATTGAGTACCAATTCCCCACAGATTGTTTTTGTAAGCATGATCCAAAAGGCTTGGTACTCCAGCATGCGTCACAAGTGTCTTCATGTTGGCCATATGCTCATGATAGCTTCGAAGATGGGATCTTCACCGAGGGTGCCCAGGACTGGGAAGAAGTGCTCCATAGAAGGGGTAACCCTAACATGACCAAATTCAAAGCAATGACTATGAATGAGAAAGTGGAGACAATAGAGAAAACAAATCAAGAATCCCTTAGGGTAAGAGAAGAAAACATAGCAGCAGAAGCACAGAGGAGGGGGATATTGTTACTAAAATAAGCCAAAAGAGAAATGCAAAGATTAGGGGAAGATCCCCCACTCAACCCTTTGATAGGAACCTTGAGGATTACCCTGACCAATACAAGTAATCGCGAGGAAGATCTAAATGGCTCAGAGAAAATTCCACCAGAGGAGACTGCTGATCAAGAAAACCCCAACCCTATGTCACCATAGGCATGATCGTTGGTGACTACTACAACCCAGCTAAGGTCAACGAGAACATCAAGTGGGACGGGTATGCCTACTGTCCTCATAGATTTAATCAAGATATATGACGATGAGGAAGATTCAGAGGCCTCACACATAACCTTCATGCCAATCACAGAGGAGAAGGAACCAGTGGAAACATCTGCTCCAGTTTTCGATGATGTGACTCCAAATCCTCAAAAAGGTGACTTGTTAGATAATATCACTCTTGAAACTATATTTCTCGATCAATTGGGAACAAAACCTCAGAATGACAGCTCCAAGAATGCCTTGGATGCTGGTGAACAACAAGAAGAAAGGGGGCAACCAAAAATCGACATCTCAATGGTCGAAATCCCACCTAATGTCGATCCTTCGCCTACTTCCCCATCTAGGATGAAGACTCCATATGTTGATAAGAACCAATAGGAGGCCAAGTCACTAGAACATATAGGAATTTCCCTTTCTAGGGAACTAAGAGAACCTGCCATGGAACACCTCTACACGGTGGGAAGTCTAGGCAATACTCTGTCTTGGGGAGATCAACAAATTCTTGAACCAATAGATGAAGTCGTCTATATAAAGCAATTTCTTATGATAGGAAAAAAAAAACTGTGATGAGAAGAATAGTCAAGAAAGGGAATCTCACACTTGATAGCACACTTCTCATAACCATAGAGGACACATTGTTTGACATAGAAAAAGATAAGATGACTGAGCTAATCGGAGTAGGGATGGTCATAAATGATGCCACTTTAGACATGGAAAAAAGGGATGAAAGGGACGTAGCCTCCATGAAGAAAGAACTGGACCATCTACGACATCAAGCAGAGTATTACCAAAATTCAACGTAGGCAGTGGTACTCTTGAAGTGTGAGTTCGGAGATATGTATGCACAATTCACAAGGGAGAGAGACCTATTTACCGCTCGGATAACGGATTTCCAAGAAGATATGCTCATGGGGTTGGAAACCTGTAAAGACATGCAACGATGGTATGAGAAGGCACATCAAGCCTTAGAATGGATAGACTACATCAACGAAGTATAGAAGGGATGAGATGTAGAAGAGCATGGCATCCAAGTGCTGATAGAAAACAACATTTCTCGAATAAGGAAGGCAGCTGAACATTGGGTAAGCATGGCCCAAGAACCTATACAAAAAATGTAGGAGAGATGGGAAGAGTGTGAGAAAAGTTGGGAGAAAATCAATCCGGAAATGAATAATATCGACTTGCCAGATTTTGGTCCACCGGAAGATTTCTCTGACTTGCATGACATAGTTAAGCAACATGGAGAGAAAGACCAAGTATGCGAAGCAGAGATTTCACAGGTTTCAAGCATGATCCTAGGTTAGGTGAAGAGTTTCATTGAGCCTCTGATTAAAGATATTGCAATCTTACAATGCTTTAGTGTTAAACTAATCAAATATAAAGAACGTGCAATTGAGATGAAGGAGGTCCTCTCCGTTCCGATGGACCAACACAGGTTCCCGTATGCAAATACATGCGAATATCTCTTCTGCAGATGGTCAGAATATGAAAGCAACAATCCACTCCAGTAAATGACCATATGATCTCAAGATAAGAAAAAGAGAACAAATAGATAAAGACTACCACATGTCGATAGATAGTTTAGATTATTTTTATAAACAAGGGCATCGACAAATAGTTTAGATTATTTTTATAAATAAGGGCATCGACCTTGGAAACAAGGTCGATGGTTTTGGAGAGAAAGACTTTTTTTGGAATATTGTAAGAGAACTATTTCTATGGAAGTTATTTTAATTAAGAAGTTATGTTTAGAACCAAAGACACTTCTTTCATTTGAGGTGTGAATGTGATTGGACCAAAGGGGATTATCTCTGTCTTCGAATTCAATATTTACTACTGTATTGCGTAAGAGTTGTTGTATCTATTATTTAAAGTTATCTTATAATGTTTCAACATTTCTTTTATTCTAGTTGATGAATAGAAATTGATTGTGTTAACCTGTGATTGATAATAGAGCATTGAAAAATACTTTTCTTGCACTAACTTCTTGTCATGTATATATTTTCTTTCTGTAAATGTTATCTCAAACGATGTTGAATGTTTACTATCCAAAATGGTATTATTGATAGTTTGAGTAGTTCATATCTTCTTTGTTTGCATGCTAAGGTATAAAGGTTATCCCAAAAATCAGCCTCCCCCAACACATGATTTAACTTCCCTCTTCCATTTAGTTTAAGCTCTATCATTCTTTTGTTACAAATATTAGAAAAAGGACCAAAACAGAACTGTGTATCCTGAGGAAATGTTTCACAGAAAAAACATATCTATCAATCACGATTAAATCCCATCAATAATTACATCCAGATCATAAATATGGAGAACCTTACCACTCATCAAACACTTACGACTCTAATTGGACCTCTTAAGCAAATTTACTTCCTRATATTGAGTTAAAGGGATCTCAGACCCCTCAACAAGACCCTACATGCCAGTGGCTTCCAACCAGCTACAAATTGAAAATAGATGATGTATTCCTGATCGCTAATGATTGGGTAGCCATGTGGAAAATCCCATCAGAACAAACAKGCCACCCGAAAGAAGAATAAGAAKAAATAAATCAAGGATAGAGAAATGGGAAAAACAATGGCGTAGGGGATATGCTAGGACCATCAGTAGGAGAAGYGCAGTCCACAGTCCCCACAAYAAGAGTAAAATGAAAAGGCAAGGGGAAGGAGMCAACAAGAGGTGTGTGCAAGAAGATGAAAGTGMAAAAGGTAACCTTGTCTATAATATGACCGATGAYGACACATATCGAATCRGCTACAAAGTATGGTATGTCGCAGATGAGGTCATTGAGGAAGCTATGAGGAACTGAGCAGAACAACACCAAAAAGTGCAATATAATTGGTATCATTACAACAACTCTTGGAAGMAACAAACATARCACCAGAGTTCATATCAGAGAGAGGACCGTCCAAAATTCCAGTGGAGGAAGCAAAGGCTGCTAATCCAGTCCTGACCGAGCTAGCAGCTGGGCACAACACATTACAAATCGAGACAAATGCATTTGAATTCTAAATACCTAAACTGCAAGAATATATGAAAACACTGAGCCACCTGTACATATTGGTGTCACAGATACCTATACACATACTACCAATATTGCAAGTAGGTATTTTTCATGAGGTTAGGCTCTACGCAGATGAAGAAAACTGAGAAATGATGAAAGTGATGGATGAAAGGGCTCAATTTAAGCAACAATATGCAACTTATTTACAACAAAAGAATGAAATTGAAGGAAAATTGGAAGGAGCAATGAAGGAAAAGAATGAGGCCGAGGAAAGGGCCAAGAAAGCCTTAAAAGAGAAGGATGAAGCCGATATAATGGCGCAAAAGACACAAGTGACCGTCCAAATGTTGTATAAGGAAATTCCAGAAGTATCGATAGTAGTAGAGGCTACCATGGAAGAACATGTCTTGAGAATCAACGAAGTCATTAAAGGCTTCTGCATGAGGATTAAGGACCTGCAATTGCATAGTATGCTAGGAACACCATCGGAGGGAAGAGAGGGAAGAGAGAAAACAACGATGAAATAGTAGAAAACATCAAGAAGTTGGAGGAGGAATGCACAAATGTCTATGAGAAAAGTGCGCAAATATGGACATACATGGTAGAGAATCCATAAATGAAGGATGTGGAAGTAAAATTGAGGGTTGCATAGGAAAAGGCGCAAAAAGCTTCAGAAAGCATAAACACCCTTCCACCGATTGAACAAATGAGGGCCATTTTGGCACATAGGCAGTCATACAAAAAATTTGAAAAGACATGGGAACATCAGAAGATGCTCCAAAAATGATTAGGAACGCTGCAAGAAGAAACATTAAAGGTGATAGGATAACTGACAATTGCGTAGGGCAATGTGAAGCAAGCAACGTATGACAGAAAATAAAATATTACATCCCTGACTGTGTAGGGTGTAGAAGAAATTTTGGGAACATAGGCATAAATAATAAAATATGTTGTGATAGTAAAATATGCCTCCCAAAAATTCATAGAGGCATGGAAAAGTGTGCAATAGGACTAAGTGGCTTGGGATGAACCAAAGGTGAGTGTTAGGGGCCTATTGGACAAGGATTTTGGATTTAGTTTACAAGCATTTTGGATTCAGTATTCATAAAAATCCTAAGTATGGAGGATGTGAAAAACATAAGAAGAAATAAGACAAGGTAGGAGCAGAGTGTGCAGTAAAGGCACATCAAGGATCGTGAGTGCATAGTGAGGCACATTCAAGAGTATAGTGCACAATAATAACATACTTAGTGGAAGAATAAAGCAGAAGAATAAAGAAAAATCATAGAATAGAAGAATAAAACAAGAGAAGAATGTGGGCAAAAAGGAAGGATAACAATTCAACATGCAGAAAGACAAACAAAAGCAGGAAGACCAACTGTCAAGAAGGAAAAATCAGCATGCAAATGAAAAAGAAGGAAAATAAATCTCAATCAGCGAGTCAACATGAGTTGTCATGAGTTGTAATAGGGTTTTGGGATGAGCAAAGTAGGGTTTTAAGCCCTATAATTCATGTATAAATATGTAATGGGTTGGGATAATAGGGGTTCCAATCCATTGAGAGTTCCTGTCAGTAAGGAGAGTGATAGAATAGGCCGAGACAAAAAAATTCTATGTCTGAGTGCTAAGGAGATGTTGCAGAGAGAGAGGCTAGCACTGCAGAGCAGCTAGGAAATATGGAGAGAGGGATAACATAATATCTATATTGTAAGGGCAATGCGCAAGCTTGAGACTATTACATAAATAATAATAAAGAAGCCAGTTGTTGTGGATGTAGCCCAAATTTGGGTGAACCACGTTAACTACTGTGTTTTCTTGCCTTTTATGTGATTGATCATGGATACCCTCTTGATGTATGTTAGAATAGATTTGTCTTCTATGTGATCACTGCACAATAGTTATGAGTGTTACAGTAATTGGTTTATGTTGCAATCTGAAGTATAATGGTAATATATAACTGAATTCACTAAGTAAATAAAGAAGAAAAAATACAGAATAACGCACACATAAGAGATAAGTAAGAATGAATAGAATAATCACCTCCCATTGCCTCACTACTGCAGAAACTTGGTTCCTGCAGCCCCAATAAATTCCTCGGGTGAGACTTCACTTGCATGCAGGTGATGTCGAAAGAGACGATGTCTGAAGGGTTTTGTTGGTTAAGATAACTTGAACCTAGTTTCTTATAACCGCGCACCAACAACTGACATGATTTTCGAGGAACTGTTCAAATTTTATTGCTAGTACAACCGTACTGTGTACAAATTTTAGGACATAGAAATCGAGGAGCTTTATTTCAGTATTATCTAGGCAGTTTGGGGTTGCACAAAAGTTAAGATAAGTTTGTATTTATTATTGTTGTAATTTGTTGTCAAGAAAAATTTCTCAGAACTCAACAATAATAAAAGCCTCCTCTCTCTCACTGGTTTTCGCCTTGTGGGTTTTTCCAGGGTCTTAATTTTTGGACCAAAAATCTCCATGTTCATTTTTTGTGGGTATTTTATTTATGAATTAATTGTTGTAGTAGACTTCATGTGTTTCTGTACATGAGTTATATATTTTATGTAATTAATTTGCAACTGAAAATTGCAATGTGGGTTGAGCATTAAACTATGTTGTCTCATTGAGACTTGAAATTGGGTTGGGTTCTGAAATTTCTACAATTAGAGGAGCCACAATTTTTCCATAATTCTGAACAAACTTGCGGTAAAATCCCGTTAAGCGTAGGAAAACCATACATACTTTTAAAATTTTTAGGGCGAGGCCAATTCTGCCTAGCTTCAATTTTCTTAGGATCCACTCTCTTTTTTTTTTTCCTTTGTGGTTCACGGCGTGAAGCTCGCTACATCCACATTAATCCCCCCCGAAATCCAAAGAACATAGGAGGGTCAAGAATTTCCAGAATATTGGTTCAGAGAGAGAAACATGTCACATAGATGAGACCCAAACCTAGGTGGGGAGGAGAAAACTCCCCACCCCAACAAATTGAGATACAATCACTTGACACTTAGGATCCACCCTTACACCATCCTTGCCAACAATATGACCAGGTACTCAACCTCAGAGACACTAAAAACAAATTTAGACTATTTGAGGAAAAGTTTGTGCTTGGAGAGGAGACAATGAACTTGATCGACATGGGTGAGATGGGATTGCCATGTTTTACTATAGAAAAGAATATCATCAAAGAAGACTAACACAAAGTGATGGAGGAAAGGAAAAAAACATGATTCATTAGACTTTGAAAAGTGGAGGGGGCATTACAAAGACCAAAGGCCATGACCAAGAACTCATAGTGGCCCTCATGAGTGCGGAATATAGTCTTGGGAATGTCATCTTCTTTCATACTTATCTAGTGGTAGATAAAACAAATATCAAGTTTGGTTAAGTATTGAGCCCCACCGAGTTCATCCAAAAGGTCATTTGTGACATGAATGCAGAATTTGTCCTTGATGGTAAGTTTGTTTAGGGAACGATAATCAAGACACATGCGCCAAGTGAATTCCTCCTTGAGAACCATGACAACAGGGGAAGAATAAAGGCTGTTACTAGGACAAATAATACCCACTTCTAGGAATTCTTGGACACTTTTCTCAATTTGATTTTTTTGAGCAAAGGGATGACGATAAGGGCACACATTTGGAGGAAGAATGCTCAATATTAAAGGAATGCAATGATCATGGTCACCATGGGAGGGGGAAAGGCCCCGAGGAGTTTGGAAAATAATGTGATGTTGGGAAAGGATAGATTGAAGGTCGGGGTGCACTGAGGGAGTCTCAACGGCTTGAATGGAATGGAGTTGGGAAATTATGCCAGGATTACCTTTTTTGAGTAACTTTTCCATGCGGTGGGAACTGGTGATGTTCAATGAGTTTGCTGTAATGCCTCATAATTTATACTATTGGCATTCCTGTTGGAATTTCATGGTTAAATCATTAAAATCCATGGTGATGGGGATGAAGTGTGCAACTATTGGACGTATGGGCTGACCCGGGTTCTACCTTAGTTCTCCAACAAAACCCTTATCACCATCGGCCCTTCTGGTAAACTAGAAGGCTACACCGCGCACAAATTGCACAACATAGTCTCACCCGAGATGGTTTATGGGTGACTGTAGGATGTAGGTGTCTGTAGTCATGGAAGGGATTGAGGTTTTTCTTCTTACTTCTATTTCTACTTAACTATGCATTCTATTACAGTGTTCATCGGATCCATTCATTCATTCATTCATAAAATCTATTCTGCATATCTATACTCTAATGAACGTTGTAAGTAAATTCATTCATTCATGTATCTAATCATTCAACCATAATTGCAGAAATAGTAAAACATTTAGAGACATTGCACACAAAGTTTTACCATGGTTCACCCCCCATGGGGCTATGTCCACAAAGATCGTCTTCTTATTTTCTTATTCATCAAACGACATTGCATGCATTACATCATATTAGAGAGTAGTGAGGCAGACCAAGATCACACCAATATCCACAACTTGTGACCCGACCCTCAACTACATCTCTAGATTTACTCCAACTGAGCTCCACAACTCTCAAAACAGACTTCAACTCCAAAAAGGTTCTTCAATTATGAAAAAAGTAACCCAAAGATCTCACAAAGCATAATTGAGATACCTAGATAGATGCCTCATTCTACCTTAGACCTCTTCTATTTATATTAAAAAAATGGGTTAAACCCTTACAATATGACTCCAAAACCCTAACCCTAACATGGCTAGGTTTGTCCACATCTGCGCTGAATTTCCACAAATCCTACCGCGCATGCTGTTTTTCCTCAAAACATGTCACACTCTTTTTCTTGGTTCAATCTGCCTCATTTTCTACGTTGTTCTCCCAAACATTCCTGCTCCAAAATGCCCCCAACACTAACATGTGGCTTTAGTTCACCTTATGCAATGCTACCTCCAGCGCATGAAACTTCGCTTCCAACTCTGTCACTTTCTCCTTGTCCCATTCCCTCTTTCCTGCTAGTATCTCCAAAACCCACGCTGTCATTTGTTCTATCAACACTTCTCTAATTCATGCATGCACCTTTTCTAAGATGACTTTCTCTATTTTCACTTCCTCTATCATCCTTTCGGCCTCTTGCTGAAATGGCTCCAACTAAGCCTTCCTTGCTTGTTTCTCCTCTTGCACAATCTTTACTTCTGCTTACAAAATTTTCAGCTTCTGTGAGGCCTTCATTCTTAGGGATATGTCCATGGTATTTTGTCTCTTCTTCAAGTCTTAAACCACAATGTCAGTTTTTCCTCTCTCTACTCCAGCTGCTGGATCTTCTCATAGTCTTCCAGGCTAGTCCAAATATGTGCAGTTCTATCATATAATTATGCCACTTCTTTTATCTCCTACACTATGCTATCTACGTGTGCACTAGCCTCCTACTCTCTCCGTTCCTCTACTTCTGGAGGTGGGCTCAGAGTTAGTTTTTCTGTTAAGCCTTATATCTCCTATTTATACTTCTCCATTGTCTG
>ML800274.1:285197-312440 GCA_009831015.1 Picea engelmannii | reverse complement strand
TCGAGTGCTAGGTTGGTGGCATCCTCCCTAGCTCTACACTATACTTCCCACATCACACTCGCTTGTAATCCATATAATTCCTTCGTGTGTATGTTTTCCAGAACCAACTCTAGATGTTCCACATCCTTCACTAGTTTCTATGTTGTGTTCTATCCACCTCCAACATCTCTTGTGTGACCTTAAACCTGTCATTGCTCATGACTATTGTCTACACTGTCTCTCCTTATTCTCTCTGCGCTGGTGCCTCATATACTTTTTCTTTATGTTGCACTATTGGATGATGGTATGTATTTAGCTACAGCCTCTGTACAATGTCATGAGCTTCTGATAGATTTTCCATAATCTCCTATTGTCATCCCTCTACTGCAAGTAGTGCATTTTCCCCTCTATCCTGGAATTTGTCTGCGACAAATTCTACATCATCTTTTGTAATAGTAAGAACTAGAGGGTTCTTGTGATACTTCATCTTCTTCTTGATTTTTACCTCCTGTGGTCCAGTCCTATTCTTTGGTGGGTTTGAGGTCTGCACCTCATTTTTCTTCTTCTCCGTTTCTTCATTCTGTACTTCCTTTTTTCGCGATCTATCTCCCTTCTCACCATCCCCTTTTACTTATGCATTCGACATAGTATCTTTCTTTCTTGGCTTCTTGCTTGCTGCGCTACTTCCTAAGGCTTGAATGCACTTTGCAACCTTCCTTGTATTGTTTGTTGGACTGTTTGTCTTCTTTGAAGTTCCTGCTTCTACTTGATCCTTAGGCTTTGTTCCTTTCTTCTGTGTGACTGGGATCTTCCATTGCGCAGGCTAATCCTTCACGATCTAGTCTACTTCCTCGTACGATGTACAATACCTCATTTCCAGCCACTTCTTCTTTGGATCCCTTCTGGCTTGAATACAAAAATGGTGTCTTGAAGCTTTGAAATTAGCAATCCCTTTATTTTCATGGACTACTTCGATTGGGATCCTCCAAACATTGGGTTTCTTCTACTGCATGTCTCCCAAGAACATGGAAAATACTGCATTGTTTTCTTGTTGGTTCTTAAGGTCCTTTTCATGCCACAAGGTTTCATACCGTGTTGCACAACATTTCTCTTTTCTGTCCAGAAAGGATGAAAAATTTGGGCTCTTGCCATCCTACTAAATCTATCAATATTAACAACTAGGAATAATGGAATTATGTTCCATTATCCTATGCATCTCTGTAGTCTATCAGAAAATGGTTCAATAAATATGGCGCCCAACTTAACACGACACCTTTTGTGCACTGTGCAACTACCACTATCACTACTTCCGGGGCCTCTTACTTTCGACACTTCCTCAAAAGTTTGCAAGCCATCAAATTTGTAGAAAAATTTGTCGGAGGGTCATTGATGTCCTTTATTATTATACCCCTGGTGCCCCTATTTGTCTCAAACTACTCTTTAACTTATTTTTAAATTTCTTTGTCCCTAGATTTGTTGTCCAAATAATCCTCTGGTTTTACACCATTGGTAGGAAACCATGTAATCTTGGCTATGAGATCTACATCTATGGGGACCGGCCTGTCCATCCACATGATACCTCCATGTAACCTAGCCAACAATTGCTAAGCACAAAGGACCACATTCTTACTGCACCCAAAATGTGGTATTTCCAACAGATTCATAATGCCTGAGTTGTATAACCTTGTGATCCACTACGTGGGCTCAAAAATGGGTTTCCCTAAGGGTACTACGCCCCCCCTGTTCTCCAAGTAAATTTCCTACGCAAGGTCAAGAAACTTCACTGCATTTGTCACATCATGATATGCATATTTTAATTTCAGTACCTTCCCAAACATATTTGCAACTACAAATACGGTGTCTGGGAGATAAGGTAAAGTGAGTTCTACCATGCCTGATGCTTTCCTCTTCTGGACAACAAATGGGTTTTCTTCTACAGCTTCATCCTCAAATTCTTCTTCTTCTTTTCCCTCTATCTCTTGCTGGCATGTGATATCTTTGACCAATACTTCCTCTGCGATGACTTTCTGTTTTTGTTTCTCCATTTCCTCCACTTCTGCAGGGTTTTCAAGATTAGGGTTTGTCCCATCGTTAAGGTTTTCTAATTATCTTGGGATCTGAACCACTTGTGCCTGTTCTGCAGTTGATATTTATTATTCTATCCTGGTTGGACTAATAGATTTGGTCTTTGATGTCGTAACATCCTCTAGCTCCAAAAAAACTCTTTGGTTCTACCATTATTTCCTTCTTCCTTCCCAACTATTGGGTCACTCTTACAAATCATCAAGGAGCGCCAAACTTCGGGGGTGCCATCTTACTTTCCTTACGTGTGAATGCCTATCTTTCTTTCTTAATCACCCCATGTTTGCGCTTTCAAGTGCTCTATTGCTAAAAAATCGCTAAGTGTCAAACTCTTTTTAGATTTTCCCTTTTTATAAACCCTATCATTAATGTTTTGGCGTGCTCATCCTTTTCCGTTCAATTATTTTTCGCTTTTCCAGTTATTTCTTCATTCCATCGCGTAATGTCTAATTTTCCTGCATGCAGTCTTTTGAATTATGTCGCATTGATTTTGTGTCTGCTATGCACTGTCATTCCAAAGTATCACTTATTCCTCCAACTACTTCTTTTTGGATTTTTCTTCATTTTTTCTACTTTTCTCTTCATTTTTATTCTTTTAATTCCTACTATTTACAATATGTACAAGTCTACTCGTTGGGTTGCAACTATTTAGGGTTAGTAGGTCGATTGTTCCTATACAGTTTCAATCAACTACCATTCACCATTCCTTGAACTTCCTTGCCTGCTAAGTCTTGCAGCTATACAAAACTTCCATCTGTGACAAAACTTATTTGATACGGCCCTAGCCAATGCATATTGAGCTTTCCTGGGTGCTACAAATACTTACTGTCATAGAGGAGAACCAAATCTCCTTCCTTAAACATCTTCTTCTTGATATATTTTTCATGCCATGCTTTATCCTTTTCTTTCTATACCTCTCAATGAAAACCTGCTATGATTCTATCCTCTTCCAATTCCATCAGTTGAGCCAATATTTCCTCTGCTGCACCCCTTTCTATCATCTCTGTAACTGATACAATGCACAGACTTGGTATCAAATAATCTAATGGAACTACTACTTCCTGTCCATACACTAATCTAAAGGGTGTCTACCCTATTATTGTTTTGCAGGTAGTTCTATAAGGCCAAAGTACTGCTTGTACCTTCAAATCCCAATCATGCTTGTTTGCATTACAAATGTTTGTCAAGGAATTCTCCAAAATCTTGTTGAATGATTCCACTGTTCCATTTGCTTGAGGGTGGTAAGGAGTAATCTTCTGGTGGTATATCTTAAAATCTTCAAGCATTGCCTCAATTGTACTATTTATGAAGTGATTCCCCTGATCACTCATCAATATTCTTGGACATCCAAATATTTCCACTACATGTTCAAATAAAAAGCGTGCTGCAGTCTCCGCATTGCAATCCTTTACTGGTGCTACCTCAACCCATCTGGTTAAGTATTCTGTCGCTGTAATAATGTATCTGGCCCTTGATCTTCTTACCGGTGGATCAATTGGACCAACAAAATCTATTGCTCATTTATCGAACACCTGTAAAGTAACATGTGGTCTTAGTGGCATCTCATCCCTCCTGAATTTTTTCCCAACTCTTTGAAAAACATCACACTTCTGATAGTATTCCTTTGAATCCTTGTGAACTATTGGCCACCATAATCCTGCGTGCAATACCTTCTACGCGGTAGATTTTCCTACGTAGTGTCCTACTGCAATCCATTCATGCACCTCTACCAAAATAATGGGTCTTTCATGCTCCATCACACATCTCCTTAAGATTCTCTCGGCTCCAAGTTTGTATAAATGACCCGGAATCAACTGATAATCTACAACTCTGACCACAAAATTTTTCTTTTGCGTAGTAGTAAATTCTCTTAGTGCAAATCCTGTACTAAAAAACTCAATAATGTCAGGAAAATATTCATTTGCTATCTATACTGAAAACAATTGTGCATCAAAAAAGTTGTCTTCCAAGTTACTGGGATCTTCTCCATTTGTTATCCTAGATAAGTGATATGGTCCCACATTCAATCTTCCAATCTTCTCCACAACTTCAAAGTTAAATTCCTAAAATAATAATAGCCATCTGCATATCCTCCCCCCCAACACTGGCTTATTAACTAAGTATCTTAGAGCTAAATGATCTGTAAAAAGTGTTTTCCCAACAATTAATGTCTATATTTATGCAAAGCATATACCATAGCTAGACCTTCTCTTTCTATAGTATTGTAGTTCTGCTCTGAATTTGGCAAATTCCTTCTTGCAAAAGTAATAGGGTGATCTATATCACCTTCTCCTAGCTAGGTTAGTAATTCTCCTAATGCAATTGTAGATGCGTCCACATGCACATGAAATTCTTTAGCCCAATATGGAAATACTAAAATCGGTGCAATAACCATATTTTCCTTTAAAATATCCAAACTCTTCTGGAATTCATCATTCCACTGGTACTTAGTATCCTTCTTCAACAGCTTCTCCATTGGCATGGTGATCTGTGCATATCCCCTTATGAACTTTATGTAATACCCCATATGGCTAAATGTACTCTTCAACTGGCACACTGACTTTGGTGGTGGTAAGTTAACTATGACAAGGATTTTAGCAGGATCCACCAACATACCATGTTTACACACCACATGTCCTAAAAAAATCCCAAAAGGTGCATTGAAAATACACTTCTTAATATTTATTTAATGATATCTGGCACTATCTGCATCTGCCCAACATTATCCTTAATACTTCAACATGATCTTTTAGAAAACTGAATACTGTACAATCATCCAAGTAAACCTCCAAAAACTTATGAATAAATTCCTTAAAATCTACTAGTACTACCCTTGAAAAAATGGCTGGTACATTCTTCAATCCAAATGGAATAACTGTATACTGGAATGAGCCCCACTCTGTAGCAAATGTAGTCTTGTGTCTATCTTCTGGTGCTATCGTGATATGATGATAACCTGAAAATCTATATGTAAAAGAAGAAGCTTCTTGACCCCTTACGTTCTCCAAAACTTCGTCTGTAAATGGGGTAGGAAAAGGATCATGTAGGCAAACATCATTCAATTTGCTCAAATATACACAAATCATGATCCCTCCTTGGTTATTTTCTTGTACCACCATTGGATTGATCCATTCTGACTCTTCTACAGGTTCGATAACACCAACTTCTAGCATCTTGTCAATTTTTGTCTTCACCTTCTCTTTGTATATTGGATTCAATCTGTATGGCCTCTATCTGATAGGTTTTGATTCTGGCTTCAATGGGATCTTCATCTCTCCTAGATCTCCTACTAACACTTTCATCTCTGAGAATGTTGCTGAAAATAAGTCACTGTATTCACACAATAATTCTGTAATCCTTTCTACTGTCTGATTATCCCAATAATCTCCAATACTTTCCATTTTTGGGTTTTCTGCAGTTCCAATATTTACCTTCTTAATTTTAATGGTGCAACATACTCTTCTAAATCTATCTTGGAACCTTCCACTTCCCTTTCACCTTCCACTTCTGGAATCAATATATTGCATGCATTATCATCTGTTGGTTATTATGCTTCTACAACGTGATAACATTATAACAATTGTTTAACTGTATGTCTAGCTAGCTTATGATATGTTGGAACTATTTCAAACTCTGGTTCTTCAAATATATTGTCTTTTACCACATTTAGTGTTGTGTCAATCTTTGGGATGTCATTCTCATAGGCAAATGTAACTACAAAATTCTGTTGTATCTCTACCCAGTTAGCAGTTTCTCTGCGTTGTTCATGTTATGTGTACCAGTTCTTCATAATGCCTTCTAGTGTGTGAATAAAATGGTGTGGATATTCTTCTGATGGTACCGATTTCTAGTGAACCATGTACCTCTCTACATGTTTCTGAGGTTGTCCAAATAACTCATATTTGTGTTCCTGCTCTGCATCGAATATGATGCGCAGTAACCTTTTTTACTGAAACCAATTGTTGATCTTTGCCTTATGTGTACCTCACCATATTGCAGGTGTAGATTTTAAAGAAATATCTAATGGTGGTATTCTTTGATTTTCCATAAACTCTACATCATACTTCATTAAAAATTCTTCTAAATCATTCAAGCCATTAAAAGTATGAGGTTCTCTTACCTCTATACCAACCCATCTCAATGCACATGTTATTCTGGCACGCCTCCTGGTAGATAATTCATGTAGTCATTGTTGCCAGTTCTCCAATCATGTGTTAGAGTATGAAGCACAAGAAATAATACTCCTCCAACTGAGCATGCCATCTGCAATTGGGTTGATATAATCCTCTTCACGAGCGATAGTTCCGTATAACTAATTCACATCTTCTGTCAGGATATTATCTATAGGTTCCACATACATGACTCCTTCTAAGGGATCTAATGGCACAATAAATCTGTACTCCCCTGATTCAAATATCATATTTATTATCTTCAAGTTAATAATAGCTTGGTTATCAAAGGCCCAATCCAGACCCAATTAGCACCACTCTGTGCTTATTTTCCATCTTCAACTGAATAGGTGAATACCCTAATTGTGGTTCTCCCATAGCTTCCGAAGTCTTCTTTGGTAGAACATTGACTTGAGATCCTAAGTCTAGTATAATATCCCCCATATTGAAATCTTCTATGTTAGCATTCAATCTGAATTCCCTGTTGGTTCTTCTTTTCTTACATACCTGATTTACTTTTTTTACCCCTTCTTCCCTAGGATTACATTTTTGTAATAAAGTCTGTAGTACTTGTAAGGAATTTTTATCACTCAACAATTTGACACAAGCTCCCAAAAAGTTTCTTAAGTTACTTACTTTATTTGAAGACTGCTCTTGATTGGTCTGATCAAATAATGAATGCATTTCATAGACTGGTATCTCATCTACTAGCTTCATTCTTGAAGTGGACACAATGTTTTCCTTCAAGTTATCATGTCTAGCTTCCTTGAATATCTCTTTCTCTTTGTGTGCATCAAACTTCTATTCTGATGTTGTATTCTTCGTGACCCACTGGTACTTGTCCTAATCCTTCTTATCTACATCTTCTCCTGTCTTAGCTCCACTTCCAATAACTATGTTAATATTCTTCCCGTCTTCTTCTCTATTTTCCACCCTGATCCATTGTACGTTCTGATTAGTCTGGTTCCTCTTATCCTGTATCTTTATCAAAAGTGTAGGACATTATTCTATTTCATGGTATGTTGTGTGACATTACATACATGTCATAGGTGGCTATGGGGAGTCTCTTGCATAGTACCCTAGTTTCTGATAGCTATGACACACTACTGGTCCTCGACCTCCTCCAAATCCTCTTCCTCCACAACCTCCTCCTCTGAAGCCTCCTCTATTTCCTTGATTATCTTCACGCGCTGTGTTATACTGAGGTCCTTGATTATACTATGAATTTGGGTTATTGTATTGTTGTGGTGTTGCACACTGATGTGCATTATTATACTATTGTTTCCCTTGAAACTGTTGCACATTATACTGTGGTTGTGCTGCAAACTACTGCACGAGATTGTACTGTGGGTGCTGCGTAGATTGTCTTGTTACATGTTCAACCTACACCCTATATGTATATGCAATCCATTCTTTCATCATCTCCAAGGTTCTACATTCCTTGTCTTCATGTCCAACTGACTTACAAAAGTTGCAAAATGTTCTCTTCAATATTGTCTGATATTTTTTCATCAGGGGGGAATTATAGGGATCATGCCCATGTGTTTTTCAAATCTCGCACCATGGTCCTCCTGAAGATAAAGGGTTTGGCATACCTACTCCAATACTACGAAAATAATGGAAACTCATTTTTATGATGGCCTTTGTCCTGCACATTGTACACCAGACATCTTCTCTTTTCTCCTTTCCTTATTTCTGGTTCAACTGAAATGTTAACTTCAGATCTTGCTTCAATTCTTTTGCAGCTGGATTTGTATTCTTGGACTAGTTTTCCTCTAGTTGTAAGACTGCCTGTAGAGCCTCGCCCTGGCTTTAGAATTTATGTTGTCTCAAAGGATAATTCAAATGTGGCACCAAAGAATTAACAAACAAATGCCTATGTTGTGTATCGATATAGTGTAATTTAACTTACCTTTTAGTCTCTTGAATTTCTGGTCCACTTCCCAGACCGATTCTCCTGGTTATTGCTTGATCTCTATCATTTTATTCATGGACTGGTCTTCTGAGATAGGTTTATGAAATTCATTGATTAACTGCCTATTCACATTTGCTACAGTTGTAGGAATTCCCGTTGGATTATTTGTTGAGAGACCCATGTACCAGTCTAATGCACGGTCTCTAAAAGTGATTGCCAACTGCACAACCTTTGTATCCTTATTTGTAATCTACTTTGCTACCCATATCTTCTCACAAATGAAAAAATGTTTTTCTAGGTCATATGACCCGTCCCCTCAGAACTCTGGTAACCTGATAGTTGGATCTTGTCCTTCCATTTTGAAATTTGTTGAACTACCACCTCTACATGGTGTAGATACTTAACTACTACTTGCTGAACTTACACTTCTTCTTGAGTTTCCACTGGACCCATGTCCTGTAAAAAATTTCTACCACTAATCACTTGCTAGTTAACTTGTTTTTCTTCTTCAGTTGTCATAGTCACACATGGGGTTGTGGGTTCCACACTAATTCAAATTTGGAATGGAGAGCCTTCTTCTGTGTTGGACCCATGACCTCTGGTTTTCCTCTCATATATGGCGCACAAGATATCCACAATTTTCCCCGTGGTGCGGAGATCCTCTACCTATTCCTCATTGTTGTCCAAGCCCTCTCGCTCCACTACCACCCTCTTCTTATTATTCATCTTATACTTTTAGGGTCATCTGCTACACGCCACACCTGTACTCCTTATGATTTCCCTGTTCTATTCATCATCCATCATGATGGGGTCCATTGCCTCCTTCTTCCGACTACTCTCTAGAGCCTTCTCCATTTCTCAGATATTCCTTAGTGCTTCCCCCAACTCCCCCATGCATGAAGAGTGATCTACCTGTCTAATTCCATGGTCATCACACATTTAAGATGTAATAATATCTTGATCAACATGTAGAGTGATATGATGTACCTCCCTCTGAGTCTCCTCAAGAAATCCTGCTCTGCAGTAGTATATGACTTCGTTATATCTACTGAAAACTCAATGATAAACCCCACAGTAATTCTATCTATCCAAAACACTATGCACATGAATTTTTTATTGACCCTTTCCAACCATGTGATATTTTCAGCAGTCCACACTACTGGTATAATCTAATTATTTGGATGGGTATCTTTCAACCTTAATATCCACTCTTGTAATAACTCTCGAAAGAAACATAAATATGCTTCATGTAAATCAGTAAACACATACCTTTGCAGGTACCAGAGTTATGTATACCTGGAACCCTTATTATCTTTCTGCGTGAACTTCAAATGCTTTGTCTCCAACCATATTTCAATCTCTTGCTTCATAGGATTCCATGGTGATCCGAAAAGATCTTTTACACCACTATGGTTGAGTTATTAAGCATGTGTTGATTAACTAATTATGAAGCTTAATGAAAGAGGAAGAAGATATGAGAATATATCACAACCATATAAACATGTACATAACTTAAATGAAGCAATAAACAACAAAAAACCATAACACCAATGTGATAACGAAGTTCGACAATCTCGCCTACGTCTCCGGGCCTTTGTCTCAGTGGGTGAGGCTTCTTTATTTCTGTTCAAAGCTCAATCAGTACATCACAACAGTGCCATAAGTCTACAAGACTGATATGGTCTTGTTCTCCCATATCTCTAGAACCCAACAGAATAAACGTCACTCAAAATGGATGACCATAGCTCCTGGAAATGACCCGCAAAGGTGAGCTCCTCAACAACTTCCCTGCATAAAAGTGGATTTGGCTTGGCTTTCCTTCAACATAACTTTTCTCTAAATGTACTTTCATGGCCTCAAGAAGGCTTGGTTTATAAATATTTGAAGTTGGTTATCATCCCCCAACTTCCTCCCAATATCTAGCCTAAAAAAGGGCCCAGTATCCCCCAATATTGTCCAAAATCCTCTATTAACAGGCCAAAAATCAAAATAAAATCTATAAACCAAGGTAGAAAACCCACATTTTGCAAATATTATGGGATAAGCCCCCTTTTCCCTGTGCATGCCCCTAAACTTGGTCATATGGAAAGACATGTGGCCAAGCGCCAACCCAAAGGGCTGTGTGCTGGCCCCTCTCCTGAAGTATGTGGTCATCTAGCGCAAATGCATGAGACCGCTCCCTTAGGGTGTGCGCCTAACCTCAGGTTCCATCCCCCGATTTGTATGGTGGAGGGTGCCTAAAAAAATGTGTTGGTGGTTGTGCATAGGTGCCCGTGCCACTTTGTACTGTGGTTACATGTATTACATAAACCGTGGGCTGGGGATTAGCCCCAACCCCTTTCCGCCCCATAATACAATACATACACTTTAAATATTATAGAAACACTATGGTATAACAAGAAACACCATGATGCATTGGTTATCATACCTTTGTGAAGGCCTTACGTTGGTGGAGAGGTTTGGGGTTCGAAACCCACCAACTCTAAAAAAATTTGCAACTAATCCATTTACTAGTAACCAGGTGCCACGTGGCATCCCATGTCTAGGCCACGTGGCACCACAAAATTTTCCAATACCCTATCACTTGTCAACCGTTGAGTGGATCACTCCTTTCACCTACCCAGTCATAAACCTCCACATCAACATACCTATCTACCACGTGTCCACTGACCGTACCATCCACTTATACGAGYGTGTCACATGTCACCCTTTCAGTGGTGACACGTGTCACCTCCTGGTTGGTCCATGTCATCTGTACAAAACCTTCTTTCAACTATACCTCTACCACRTGTCATGCTACCACATCAACATGAATCAGCGTGACAATCCGGTCACAATGGAATTGGTTTCATCTGATTCCGAGAACGTTTATTTTTTAGCCTTTTCTGGACTTGGGAAGCCTCCTGGAT
Source organism: Picea engelmannii (assembly GCA_009831015.1). Taxonomy (NCBI): domain Eukaryota; kingdom Viridiplantae; phylum Streptophyta; class Pinopsida; order Pinales; family Pinaceae; genus Picea; species Picea engelmannii. The sequence continues at coordinate 301,386 of ML800274.1, read as the reverse complement.
CCGATTMTGGATCACATGGCCTAAACATCCCTTTMTACCACTGCATMTTCTTCACCAAACCCCTTCCTAGCTCTCCTTYTGAGTTCTAGCCGACAACATAACCATTTGTTGGACGTATTGGCTGACCCAAGTTCTACCTTAGTTCTCCAACAAAATTGTTATCACCATCGGAACTTCTGGTAAACCAGAAGGCTACACCACAGTCTCACCCAAGATGGTTTATGGGTGACTGCAAGACACATGTGTCTGCAGTCATGGAAGGGATTGGGGTTGTTCTTTTTACTTCTATTTCTACTTAACCATCTATTCTATTACAATATTAATCAGATCCATTAATTCATTCATTCATAACATCCATTATGCATATCTATATTCTAGTTTATGCTATAAGTAAAGTCATTCATTCATCTATCTAATCATTCAACCATAACTACATAAATAGTAAAACATTTAGACACATTGCACACAAATTTTTACCGTGGTTCACCCCCCCTGGGGCTACGTCCACAAAGATCTTTTGCTTCTTTTCTTATTCATCAAAAGTCATTGCACACATTACATCATAATATAGAGTAGTGAGGCAGACCAGGATCGCACCAAGATCCACAACATGCGACCTAACCCTTAGCTACATATCCAGATTTACTCCATCTGAGCTCCACAAATCTCAAAACAGACTTCAACTACAAAAAGGTTCTTCAAGGATGCAAAAAGTCACCCAAAGATCTCACAAAGCATAGATGGGATACCTATATAGATCCCTCATTCTACCTTAGACCTCTTCTATTTATATTACAAAAATGGGTTAAACCCTTACAATATGAATCAAAAACCCTAACATGGCTAGGTTTGTCCACACCTACACTGGATTTGCACAAATCCTGCCGCGCACTTTTCTTTTCCTCAAAATATGGCACACTCTCCTTCTTGGTCCAATTTGCCTCATTTGTTGCGTTGTTCTCCCAAAAATGCTTGCTCCAACATCATCCATTCAACACCAAGCACAATGTCACAACCACCCATGTCAATAGTAAACATGTGAGGTTTCAAGTTATTCTGACTAATTTGTAGGGGTACACTTTGACAATGCCCCCCACATTTCATGGAACCACCATTGGTAATCATGATTTGAAAATTGTTGACAAGATGGATAAAACAATTGATTTCTTGGGCAAGGAAGTGATGAATGAAATTATGAGTGCTTCCACTGTCAACTAAGATGATGAATTTCATGTGCTTAATGTAACCAATCAATTTGAGGGTTTGGGGAGTAGAAAATCCAGTGAGAGCATGCAACGAGATTAGTGGGTCAACTTCGGGAGGATCAAACAGAGGAGTAAGATCATATGATAGGGGTAGAATTTCTTTAGCTGAAAGCTCAACATCTTCATCAGAAACATCCTCCAAAATGGCCATAAAAAGTTTATGTTCTTTACACTTGTGCCCCAGAAATTATTTCTCATCACAATTATAGCAAAGACCTTTGAGTTGGCATTCAATCATTTATGTCAATGTTGATTTTTGGACCTTTAGAGGAGTGGCCAGAGGAGTAGGATTGGGAGGGCGAGGGTGGGGAATACAAGTGGGTTTTTTGTTCTGGGAAAAGATGACATGTTGTGCCACCCTGACACATTTAGTTTCTTCCAACCAAATCTAGGGGAGAGCCATGAGGATCTGGGATTAAATTTCATCCTTGAGGCCACTGATAAAGCATTCTCAGAGGAAGGCATCGATCATAACCTCTATTTGGAAATCCAAGTGCTCAAAGGCAACAATAACATTTTCCACTATTCTTGATTGTTTCAACTTGGTCAAATGACCTAAATGGTGGGTGTCTTTGTCAAAGCGTTCATATAGCTCAACAACAAACTATGACCAAGAAACATACCCTAGGCATTCATTTATATGCCATTTCCACCATTTCCATTGTTATGGATCCAAATAGAGAACATTGTAATGAAGCTTGGTCAATTAATTAGTAATTCCATGCAGGGTAAAATAGTGTTCCATCCGAGTGACCTAGGTGGTTGGATTTGAGCTGTCAAATTTGTTCACCTCAACCCAAGGAAAATGAGGGTCACAATTGGAATGAAAGTGTAGAGGATTGGAAGAGTCAACACCTTCGACTTGGGGGTTTGGGATAGAGGAGGAAGGACCATTGGAGGTGAATTATTGGAAAGCGGATTTGAGTTCTGCTATTTGGCTAGAGATTTGGTCTCCCATGTTGTTCCTGAGATTGATTCTAAGGCTCAAGGAATAATGTTAGGCATCAAAGGTTTTAAATGAAATGTTTTAATGAGTGATTTTTCTACCTTCAGTTTTATGAGAAATAATCTTTAAATGAAATTAATAATAGGATAGTACAGAGGTTGTATCTCGTTATCTGAGTCACAATTATAATATCAAATGATGTAGAAAGAGCTACAAAACTGTTAAACAAAGTCAGGTATCAATTACAGATAAGTCTCACCTTGTTTTCAATAGAAGAAAAGTAGAAGACACACCCTTGAACAAGATATAAAATGTAGTAATTCACACAGATCACAGGTCTTGTTATAATCACAATAATAACAGAGGAAAATCTGTTTACTGAATGAACTCTTGGTATAATATGATTGTAGTAGACGTAATACTAAATTGCAATCAATCACTCTTCAAGAATTACAGAAATAAATTTAGAGAAATGGAAATGCAGAGGGAACACATAACTCAAATTGAACGAAACTTAGAATCTCTGTTTGCACTTGTATTAATACTCAAAAAGTAGTTTCTCTATTACATTCGATAAGAAGCAGCCTCAAATAGATCTTAAATCTATGCATTTATACAAAATCCGTGAGAACTAAAAACCGTTGGACTTCTTACAATATTTAACTAAAAATAGAATACATCTGAACAAAACAATGTGTAAATATTGATGAGTTTCGTTGGCGCTTTCCTCTGTCTCTTCATTTGTTGGTAGAAGGGCTCATTTTCCTTTGACCTTTGGGCTGGGTACACATGTCATTAAGGCCACCTCACTCATTTAGCTTGTTGTCTTGTCCGTTTGATCTTGTTGCCATCTGTCCCTTTGGGTGTGTTCAGCGGGGCAATGAATTGCAGTTGAGGTCACGGGGGGAGGATAATTGGATGAATAGATCAACGTTGGCTCATCAAGGGACGAATAATGGTTACAAGGAAGAGTAAATGTTCATGGAAATAATTATGAGGGAACAAGTGTCCGATGATGAGGTGGGATGAGTGGAGGCTAGAATGTGGGTGGTAGGGATAAACGATGTAAGTGACTGTTGGATGGTGTAAGGTAGAGTGGGTGGAGGGGGTGGACGTTTTGCATGTTTTCTCATTTTCTTCCAGCTACACTTGCTTTTCCTAGTTCGATACATTGGGTGCATCTATCCATCAATGCTATCACGGACCTTGAAGGCTCAATCCTTTCATTTACTTCTAAGGAAAACAACTTCTTCTGTATTTGGGGCAACTTTTCTTGGATTTTGTTCACTTCTTGGATTGTGGACTAAAAATGTAAACTTGGATTAACCAACCATTCATTGATTTTAAGCAGATCAATATGGCTCATCTCTCGGATGGATACCTGAGTGGATTCCTTTCTCTTTCTGGAGATCCGCTGGTTCATTTCTATCTCAATTTTCCCCAAGTCCTCTGAGATATTATTCCCCTCAAGCTCAATTAGATTTTTGTTTAATGAAGACAATGCCTCTTTTACATCTCTGGCAAGTTTCTTTCCTTCTTCCAGATTTGTTTCCCAGGATTTTAGGGCCATTTCGCCTCTTACTTGTTCAGAATGAGAGAGAAGAGGAAAACCAGGGGCATTGGCTCTCTGCATCAATACGAGAACTTCCTGAAACTTAGACCGGGCTGAGCATGCCTCTTTTTCCTTAACATAGATATCCTTTAGGGAAAGGTATACTACCTGATATCATTTATGGATGACATCTACTTTTAGATAGAGTTCTTGCTAGGCAACTTCCATCCTCTCATTGATTTTCGATGCTTGAGCTTTGAAGGCCAAAATTTCAATCGTTGTGTTCTCTGTTTGGGTCAATCTGGGCTGCAACTATTTTATCAACTTGTCACGCTGAGTGACCAGAACTTGGTTGGTCTGTGAATTCTGGTGGAGCAACTCAAGGTTATCTTGCAACTGTTTAATTTGCTTCTGATCACTAGCCCTGATTTGCTCAAAGTTCTAGTTCATCCCTCTTTTGATAGTCTTCTCTGTAGTATATACCTGATTTTTCAATTGTTCTACCAAGAGGAACTTATGTCGCAGTTGTTCAATCAAATTTTCCACTGACCATTGATTGGCAGTGGCAAAAGCACCTAACAAACCTACAACTTCTTTGCAAACTCTGGACCATCATGGTCATTCCTGTCATACACCATTATTTGCATTTTAGTGATTACTCCATCCTTGTGGTGGGATTCTCTTTTCACGATAGCCTTTCATTTCTTGCTGAAAAATAAATCCAATGGGGCATCTCTTCGGACAAGATATGAGTAATATCACCTATGAAAGTGAGTTCGGAATTAGGATTTCCGAAGCTGGTCTGTAGACGGGTTAATGATGCAATGGGAGAAGTAATTGCAATGGAATGCTGCTATCTTGTTGTATTCGGGGTTCCAACAAAAGTTGTTGGTGTTGAATGAGGGACAATTTGTCCCAAATTCATGAAGGATTAGAGCCGTGCTAACACCTGTGGATCATTCAACACTGATAGTGACTCTCTTATCTCATGAAATAACACTTTTGGGATTTTCAAGACCTCTTCACCTTTGTGCTTAGTGGAGGAACTTGGCTCAGATCCTATAGGTCCAGCTTCCTGTGAAGGAGGCATGGATATTGACTCTCCTTGTAGTATATTTGGTAAAATGTTTCGCCTGTGTTTCTGAAAGCTAAGGAAACCAACTTGTTGGTCCAAGGGTAGGGTTTGGAATCTGCTTCAGACTTCCTCATAAGATCTAACAACCCTGAACATTTCATCATAAGGGGAATTCTCATGTATGTACCACTTCATGTTAAACTGAGCCAGATGGTTTTCCACTATCTTATGTGGATCATGTTTCTTGAATTCGATGTCAACCAATTTGACATACTCTAGGGATGTGGCCTCGACTTTAGAGTGATTGAAATCTAACAATGTGAGCATGCCAACTTGAATGGGGAAATTCAGCCAAACCTTTTTCTGAGATGCTTTTAGCTCCTTGTTGATACCTCCTGCTACTGTCTGGTATGCCACTTCTCTACACACCAACCTGTCGGGTAAAAACTAAGGGAGATCATGAGGGGAAACAGAACAACTGAATACTCTGATACAGAATAAATTATTCTTAATGAACCAATATGCAATATTTCCTAGGTTCCCCATAATCCTTTTTGAAATCCGAGGCGGTGGGTGACCATAAATTGCTATGTGAACATGCACTACAACATTGTGACAAATTTCATAGAATAAATCTTTGGCGTTCTCCTCCCATAACTTGGAGTGATAAAAATGAATTGGCTTAGAATTGGCTGCGGTCCAACTCCATTTCATTATGGGAAAGGGGTCATAAAACAAATGGCATCTATAACATATGCCGACATGTAAAAAGGGGCAGACTTCCCTTTTGATTTTGTTGATTTATAATCAACGATTTCCTTGGCCAAATTATCCGACAACATTTTGGCCCAATTGAAAGTGTAACCCTCAGCTACCTCGTTCATGATGGCTACCCACTCAACCAAGAAATTTGTAGGGTTATTCTTCCCAAACAAGCAACAAATAATCATGGCTACATACAACATATGAGTGTCTAAAGACATTGTGGCATACGTACCATGAGTGTCGGCTCTGACTTTCTCTGGATGTCCCCACTAGGTCTTGATTATATCATGACCGCTCCTAGCATATTGGGTGCATTCTTTCCTCTCAAACTCTAGAAGGAATGCGGAATTGTGAGTGTATTTAGGAGTAGGGGAAAGTTTGTACATTACTTGTAGGTGTTTTGGTCGGAAAGAGCCGACGACGACCTGTCGGTGGTTGATGATGCTCCTGGTCTGGACGATGACATGTTCTAAAGCCCAACTAATCATATCGTTGTAAGGTATTATTCTTGGCCGCACAACGATCTTATGCAGATTTGACTGTGCTACATGTCTAAGCTTGGTTGTATAAGAGTCATCATCTTCTTCGGTAGAGTCTTCTGGACAGTTGATGATTTGGTTCTCTAGGACCTCAAAAACCCGCGTCCAAGTTTTAATGGCATCCACAACTCCCAGAGTAGTGTCTGATAGAACATCTGCGTTCGGGTTTGAATCCTCACCCGTTGCATCAAGCTTCTTTGCAATTTTTCGTGGTGCCATAATCAAATAACCTTTCCTGTTACATAAGAAGTCTGTGAGGTCTACACTGGATAAAACTGCTAATTGCAAATGATAAAAATGACTTTGAAATTCAAAGTGCTCTTATTCAAAAACGTTTATTGATCTTCGTATAGCCTTATTTACAAAGAATTTATTAATTTTAATGGAATTGACTACTTGGCGATCCACAATCCTCGTTTGAAATCATTATCCTTAATCAATCATAAATGCCATAAATACTTCGACGATTCACATTCGGTAGTTTTGGATGTGACAGGGTGGAAACCTCCCGAATTCCGAATCCGCATAGGACTTAATCTATGAGTAATCACTTTTAAATATTAATTAATCATGTTTAAAACATTGTATTGACTTCAAGTGTCTCAAAAGTTTCAACTTCGAGGGTTTTGAATATAGCACAAGAGAAATTTCCCGAAATCCAAAACTGCGAAGAAATTAATTTATGACTAATCTCCCTTAAGTCTGAATTAATCGTGTTTAACTTTAAGTATTTCAGAAGTTTGGACTTCATAGGTTTTGAATATAACACAAGGGAAACTTTCCAAAATCTGAACTGCAAAGAAATTAATTAACTCTTAATCATGATTAACCTTCATCATTAAATGTTTTATTAACTCCTTTTACTCTTTGAAATGTCCAATACTTCGACATTTTGATACTTTGGTGATTTGTGAACTTACTCTTTGTTGAACTCCCGAAAGGCCATCTCCCAGAGTGACGTGGAAGAGATGACGTTATTCTGGATAATGTGTCATGAAAAGAGAGGTGCCACATGTCACTCGAAAATGTGTGAATCATCCAATGTAAATGTCAAAAATAAGTGCCACGTGTCAGCCCATGAAATATTTAAAAGACACGTGTCCTATGGCTCGTGTTCATGAGTTCTTTGGGATTTATCGCAAGCTGTTATCTTCGGGTTTCAGAGTTTCAGGGTTTTTACTGTTTAGAATTGTTGGAACATCCGAAGCGCGAAGTTTCGAAGTGACCGTAAGAGACTTACTCTTTAAAACTCAGGCGGCTCCATAACTTTAGAGATCATTAGGATCGTTCGATCAAGTTAAGGAAACTCATCGACGACAGATGTTGTATGCACTTTATTGTTAAACAACAACCAATGAGTTTGAAAAATTAAGAAGGCAACTCTCTAAGTTTTTTTTATTTTTGGGTAAAAAATTTTGTTTCTAAGAGGCAAAATAATAAAGTTCACAACTCAAAATTAGGCGTGTTCCAACACCGCATGTGGTTCATTTTGGCATGAATGGAAATAATTTCATTATTCAGTTTTTGATTGGTTTCGTCTTGGTGAATGGGGGACATTAGGAGATGAGGGGTGGTTCTGTGGAAAAAAAAGGCAGATAAGTGATATATACCACTACAATAAGGGAAATGAGAGGAAACTAATCGGATAAGTGGGAAGAAAGGGCGTCAGGAAGGGTATGGGTCCACGTGAAAAAAAATTCTTAAAATGATAGGTATCACAATGATTGGAGCAAAAATATGAACCCAATGGGATAGGTCTCAAATAAGGGTACATGAAATACCCATATTTCTTTTTTTTTTACTCTTCCGAAGTTATACTCTAACCTGAATAACAYTGCAGTGTCGAAATGCCCAAATTCTTAACAGAAAAAAACGTGTAGTAATTTAGCAACCAAAATGCAGAAGGCAAGGTTGCGCAGAAAAAATATCATTTATGGTYCTTSTCTGGTATGTCCCCTCTTCAGATTAGGGTTTGCAGGGTTCCTATGGACAAGGATTTTCCCTGTGTTATAGCTCTCTGATATATGTGGGGTCGAACAGTAAACTCGGCCCAATATCTCAGGACACCAACTAAGGAAGCTCAACCRTACCCTTAGTCATACTAGCCGATTACCTAGGTACTAGAGAGTATCTTCCCAAGTGTTGTTCTCGATGACACTATAGTAGTCAGGCGGTCGATCAATTGATCCAGGGATGGTTTYAGGAGACCTAGGGGACTCCCAATATACCTGTCGATACGTGGGAGTGATGGCCATGCACATATTCTTTCTAATGTGGTACTACTYGAGGGGTACCAACATGGGTTATATAGGTTTCCAATAAGGGTGAAACTTTGGTTTCTAGGAAACCCCATGAAACAATCAGTATCACCTGCGTGTAGTCTTCCCCACAACAATTTTACCCACTAAAAAACATAACTCTGTGCTTTAAATACACTAACAGTACACATCTCTACCCTGGAAACATTTTACCCACAATTCCTGCCAAGGAAAGTGCTCTAATACCACTTGTAAGGTACCATATGTAATATAATATGCGGAAACAAGAATATTCAATAGATATCAATGGCACAACAAAATATTGAGAAGAGCAATACCAGAAATAATACCTTTTTTCAAAGAAAGCAATGTTCACTTGCCTCTTCGAGGGGCCAACCTCCAGCAAAGCAGAGCTCTATTATAATAATTCTCAAGACAAAACTTTCTCATGACTCCTATTCTTATTTATACTAATTCTATCTTCTAAAGAACAATCTAGAGGAAGATCTTTCTAGAAATGGAAGCTTCTATTAGGTCTTCTTACATTGACTTGTTTATATTCATTAAATAGGCCTTATTAACTAATGTCGACCTTTATTACATGGAAAATATATTATTCTATCTACGTGAGGGGTTAGGGAGGTTAGGTCCCTAACATATAGCCACATAAGCTTTGTGACTAGTAGGCATTATTCATGACAATTGTGCCCAACAATCGTCATTTAGGGCTTAAAACCCATTAATATCCTCTTGTGACCTTGGGTAGACCTCTAGACACATTCTTAGTGCATAACTAACTAGTGATGGAGCCCATAGAACCATTAGAAATGATTGTTAACAAAGAGAGATAATATGTGGAGGTTTAAGGACTCATCCATGGTGCTTGAGCTTGAGAAGCAAGGTTTAGGGTTACAGGCTCTTGTTTCCCTCCATTGACTACGGTCATAGACCTAACACCTATCCATGATTCCCAAGACCTGATAATGGCAACCATATTCAACTTCGATGTTAAAGACTCCCTAGAGAGGGCTCATGTCATGGTCTATAGGTGTTCTTCACAGTGCTAAAGCTTGAGAATATTTAATAGGTCTTAAGGCCATTGTGTGCTCCCAGACCTTGTTTATGCCTTAAAACTTATTTGGGTACTTTTTCAAGGCTCTTGATCTCTAGAAGCTTCAACAAGATCATACGACACTAGTTTTCAGTCTTTGATGATGATCAAGGCCTTGCAAACCATCCATGCTCTTGTCTGGTGGTTTGAGGACATGTTCATTACACTTGAGCCATAGAAGCTATGTTTAGGGCTTGAGGATGTTTTTTCTCACCCCAAACCAATGAAAAGAACCCGTGGATGTTGTTTCCCTACCATTACCAGGGTTAAGGCCTCAAGGCCCATCCATTATGTGTAAACATTGTAATGGCACTTGTATTCAAATCCTAGTGAAAAGACCCCCTAGTGAGGGCTTGTGTCACTATGTCTAGGGTTTGTTCATGTAACTTAACCTTGAGAAGGTTCAATTAGGGGTTAAGGACCTTATTTATCCCCTTGATCATGTGGCACAATCCAAACCAATTTATAGTACATAAAAACTACCCATGAACCCATATCCCACTTGAAGACCTATAAAGAAACCCTAGAAAGGACATGTGTTGGTATGAGGACTCGTTAAAGGCTCTTGATCCACAAGAAGATTCAATAATATCCCAAGGAACTTGTTTTCCTTCCTCAACCATGTTCAAGACCCTCCTACCCATCCTCAGTGTGAAAAATCTTCTGATGGAATCCATATCCAACCTTGATGCCAAATACCCCTATAGAAGGTTTGTGTTGTGTTTTTGTAGGTGTTATTCATAGTGATTCATCTTGAAGAGTGATGTCTAGGACCTAAGGCCCAAGTGTTTTCCTCCCCTAACCATAGTGATAGAGCTCTAAAAGACCTTAATTTAGGGCTTAAGCCCCTTATTCCCCCTTTGGACCATGTTTAGACCTCGAAGATCATTTCCAATGTACAAAACCTACTCATGGCTTCTACATCCCACTTGGATGCTAAATAATCTTGACCATGGCCTGGAGAATTTATCATGGGGCAGGCCCGATACATATTCTCATTCAGGGCATGTGTTGTGGTTTAATCGTGGCACATGTATACCTTTGGTAGGCCAACTATACCATACAAGGGTCTGATGTGGTCACATGAGGATGCACTTATCACTATAGTTGTAGAAGATTTATGGTTAGTAGGTGTTGTTCATGGTGATAAATACCAACAAGTGTCATTTAGGGCACAAGGCCCATCATTCTCCTCCTATGACCTTGGATAGACCTATAAACACATTGTTGGCACCTAATATTTTTCAGAAGCTACACGCGCGCCACAAGTTAACATTGCTAGCCTGCCTAAGAAGATACATAGTGTGACGTCAAGTTTAGAATCTATGCTAGCCAAGGAGATACTATGCATGTGAAGCCATTTTGTACTGCGCTTAAGAGACTTAAAGAGATCACATGCATAACAGATTAGGGAATATATTCTACAATCCTTGTAATTGTTTTTGTAACAACCCGACTAGTCATGGTCAAGGTTGTGGATCAGCTGGCAAGTTAGTTATGATTTCCACGCTTCGTGAAAGATATGGGGGATGCATGCGAATAGTTAAATGGGTTGGGTTTTTGGTAACTAGAGCAAGAGAATGTTGATAGAGAGTTAGGAAGAGAGAGTTGAAATAGAGCTCAAAGTTCATTCTTGTATCATTTTTTGATGTTTAAAGATAATGTGTGTTAATGAGAGAAATATGTTAGTGCATGTGGCATCTTTGTTTTGGTTACCATTGTTGTTTCTTAAGCAAGCTTCTGCCTCTGTTGTATGAGAATGTATTTACATGCCTTTGAGTTTAATGAATGAAAGTTGAAGAACATTTTATCTCTGTATGTTGATGAGATATGGTTTAAATACATGATTGTTTACATTATGATGTGAAACAGTCTTATGGTATTTCTGAATGAATGAATGATTAGTTGATTGATATTTTCTATATGTGTTATTCCTTCACATCCAACGCAAGACTTATGGTCTCTATGATTCTCATGGCGTCTCGGTTGAGACCTTCTTCAGTCCTTGAAGATTGAATATGCCAGCACCTATGGGTTTGTTTTTGGTAAATCCTATCGAATCCTAGGTCTGATACCCCTGTAAGAGACAACACACATTCCAAGTGCACATCTAACCTAATAATGGTTCCTATAGCACCCTTGGAGGTGATTGTTAACCAAGAGTGGTCAAATGTGGAGGTTCAAGGACTCGCCCATGGTGCTTGAGTCTGTGAAGCAATGTTTAGGCCTATATTCTCTTGTTTACCTCTCTTGATTATGGTCATGGACCCAAAACCCATCCATGATGCCGAAGACCTAATAATGGCATCCATATTCAAATCGAATGTTAAGGAATCCCAATGTAGGTCTCGTGGTGTGGTTTCTAGGTGTTATTCATGGTGCTTGAGCTCGAGAAGGTTTGATAGGTCTTAATTCCATTTTATCCCCCCAACCCTATTTATGAATCGACACTTGTTCAAGTACTTATTCAAGGCTATTGATATCATGAAGCTTCAATAAGATCCCAAGACACTAGTTTTTAGTCTTTGATGATGGTTAGGGCCCCACAATCCATCCATGCTCCCATGTGTTGGTTCGAGGACATGTTCATTGTGCTTGTGTCACATAAGCTATCTTTAGGGATTGAGGATGTTGTCGCCCCCCAACTAATGACAAGGGCTTGAGGATGTTGTTTCCCTAGCACGACTATGGTCAAGGCCTCAAGACCCATCCACTATGCATGAAATATATTAATAACATCCATATTCAACTCCTAGGGCTCATGTCATTGTGTTTAGGGTTTTTTCATGGAATTTGAGCTCAAGAAGGTTCTGTTAGGGTCTTATAATTATAGGTAACTCGATTCTTCGACTGTTGATTTGGCGTTTCTCTCGTGATGACGAAGTATGGCTCGGTTGATCCCTTTTTCCCCTCCATCTATTTCGCCCAATCCTTCATCACCATGCTACATCCTTCATCCATGCTACACCCTCACTCCCTTGTCCTTTTGTCTAGTCGACTACATCCCACTCGACCACCCATCCATGGATAAACCAAACTTAGGTTAAAAAGAAACTCAATAGGTTAATAATGTTAGTAATAAAATTTAGTATAATTAGTTTAATTAAGATAGGCTAAACTAGTTAAATAATCCATTAATTAATTAATAAGTAATTTAGTTGATTAATAATTAAGTTAGTTTGGTTAATCTAGTTTAGTGTTAAACATTAAAATAAAATTAATTAATATAAAAACCCATTGAATAATACGAAAAGAAAAACAATTGAAAATATAAATAAAACATAAAAACATATAAAAATATATATACATAATAAAACAAAAAGCGTAAAACATTAAAACAAATAACAAATTAAAAATAAAATAAAATTAAAACACGTAATAAAACATATAAAACAATAAAAGAAAGTAATAAAAACAAAAATAAAAAATTAACACTATCCTAAGTTCTACCCACCCGCAACTTCTCACATCACATCCCAATAAAACTAAATCAAACGACCTTAAATAATTCTGGACCCGCCCCCCTTGCCATCCAAAGTTTAACGAGAGGGGGGGTCTGAAATAGAGTTGTTTCATGAAACCACTCATGGAAAGGTGTCAGATCCACAATCTAGCGAACTCCCCCCCAAACCGCTTACCACCTCAGGGGGGTCTGGAATACCGTCTTCCCCCAAAAAAACCACTTTCCCCAATTTTTTTTAAAAATCGCCCATTTTTTCCTGTTCAGCATGTCATCTTCTGAAACCGATTCCGGGAAAACGAAAACGAATTTTGAGAAACCAAGAGAGTTTTTTCTCCATAACGGTCTTAAGAACAAAAACCTCTCTCATTTTTTGTACAGGTGCCATCATATGGGAGAATCAAAGCTGTCTTTCAACCTCAATTTTTGTATTTTTGGTTTTCCTGTTACAATCCCGATTTTGCGGGAGCTGTTACGGCGAGATGGAGCCAAATTTGATGAAAACAAAGGACTTTTTTGTCCATCACATGCCCATATACAATAACCTCCTTCATTTTTTTCCCAGGTGTCATAATTGAAGAGAAACATATGTCTGTGCAGACCCCTTTTTTGCAGAAATTCGGCCCGTCTTTCATGGCGGATAGTTCAGGATTTTTGGGGATTTGTGGCTATTTTTGGCTGAGGCGGTTGAATCCGACTTCCGAAACTTGTTGGGGGATATCTCCTATTTATTCATATGATTTTAATGTAAAAGGTGGTTGATTCTGGCACCCAAGAGGGAGGAGGGATCATGATTGAAGTTTGTATCAGGGCTCACAGAGCTTTTTGTATTTCATCAATCCAATAATACAGTCATAGCAACTACAGGATTCATGTGTCATTTTTGGTGGTGATGTTTTTCTTATTCACTGTGATTTGTTTCCATTGTATTTCTTAAGTTATTCATACTCTAAATTATGCAAAGAAGTTCAAAGAACATAATTTGTTGAGACATACACTCTATTTCTGGCTTTGACATAATTGTCAATGTTTTCTTCTCAATGGTTAATTTCAGGATTATTGATTGCCCTATTATTGCATGGTCCTCTCACCTTGCTCCTATAAATCCAAAATCAAATTCAAAGAATCCAACAAGAGTTCCTACCTTGCCCTGTAAGGTTGTCTGTAGAATTTTTTTTATTGAACTTCAGATTGTGACTCCATTGCCCATGGTTCCTCTTCTCTGCACCTACCCAACTCAAAAGCATATTATGTTTTGCATAGCTAGCCTAATATCCTATTCAAAATAAAGCTATATCAGATAGAGAGATCCCTCTCTGAGTCTTGGAGGGATAGATCCAATACTCAAAGTGGTTTTGATGTTGCCTCTGTGACTGCCTCCACGGCCTTGGGAAAATTACAAAGTGCTAACATAATAGTGACTCCACTGGGGACTCTCCTCTGTAGTACAATTCAAAGCTCCAGATATGATCATTGATGGTGGACAATGACTAGACACAAGAAGGCTGAGATCATTCACCTAGTGACTCCAATCATTTCTAGACAGTGCCAATTCAAAGACTCCACTGGAGGAAGAACCTAAATCATGGCCAAGCAGCCTAGAAAGACCAGGTACCCAAGCTCAAATTGCATTCAAGACATCTTTGGTTTTATCTGCAATTATGTTTTGTCTTATTCTAAGCCTGATCAAAAGTATATTACTGAAGATTACATTGATCATCTGCAAACTAATGAGCCTCAAGAGATCAGATCCCCAATTGTAGATTATGTACATACTCATACACCTGTGCACATCCCAGATGCACATGTAGAAGTCCTAGTGAGACATAAGCCTCCTGCTTTATCTCCTACTCTTGCTAAAGATATGGATGGTTGTAAGCCTCTTGCTTCACCTCATGTACCTGCCAAAATCCCAGACAGATACAAACCCCTATATTTTCCTCCTATTCTCCATGATCTCCCTGCAAATTACACCAATAATCTGCCCAGGTTTGATGGAGAGAATGCCAATATTATTGCTGAAAAACACATCCAGAGGTTTGAAGATTTCCTTGACCTTTTTGAGGTTGAAGCTGATGATGTATATATAAGGATGTTTTCCCTGTCTTTGCAAGGTAAAGTTAAGAACTAGTTTAAAAATCTCCCAACTGCAAGCATTAACAATTTCCATCAGTTTGTGCAAGCTTTCCTAGATCGATGGGTGGTCATGAGAAATGTTTTTCTCATCCTAGAAGAGTATGACCATTTGAAAATACAGCCAGGGGAAACAGTTCAACAGTTTTCAACAAGGTTCAATAAGGTATATCATGTAATTCTTGTTGATATAAGGCCACCCCTAGGATCAACCCACTTGCATTTCCCAGATGCCTTCGATCCTAAGATAGCATTCCAATTAAGAGAGAGGAACACTGCAACTCTCGAAGAAATGTAGAACATTGCAGTTGATGTGGAAGCTAACTTGCTGAACAGAAAAGCAAAGTTAAAGGCAGAAGAGAAAGATAGAGCAGAAAATGAACAAATGACATCTTCAGAAGTGAAAATAGATGTTCTAGCCAATACTGTAAAAGAGATGATGCAAAAGATCAACATAAGAGAAAAACTTGATGTTCAAAGATATCATGTTCCATTAACTTCAGATAAAGAAAGGGTCACTGTTCCCAAACATTTTGAAGCTCACCCTTGGTACCATGGTTTGGATAATGATTCTTTCATGTATTCCATTCACCATACAGTCGAAGATGAAGTTCAAAATCAAAGGGTGGTGGAAAATTCTCCTGACATAATATGCATGTTCAATGGAATTTCATCCATGGATGATTTACCCAAGTGTGATCAGTATGATGATGATCATGAGGCTGAAAAAGATGTGGACTGTTCAAAGCAATCAACAACATATGATTGGAAAGAGGAAGATGCATAAAATTTTCAAGAAAATGCAAACTGTCTGCCCCTATGTTTTGCCTCACTCCTGAGAAAACATTGCCAACAGATTGTAAATAGTACGAAAGAGGAATGTTCTAATGCATCAGTTGAAGAGGACAAGGATGACATAGAAGTTGATCCAGAGGTGCAGCCCTTGATCCTTTTTGAAGGTCAAACCTCAGATGAATTCATGAAGCCCGAAACAGGTGATAAGCTGATCCATCTTGATTCATTGCCTCTGTGCTTTAATTCATTTCAAATTTTGAGGGGAAATCTTGGTCAGATCCTAGTTGAAA
>ML800274.1:238185-253863 GCA_009831015.1 Picea engelmannii | reverse complement strand
AGTCTTGGAAATTTCTCTTATGTTATGATCTTATGTTTACATGGATACACCTTATGTTATGATATTATGGAGGTATTGGAAATTGCTCTTATGTCAAGCTCTCATGTTTACATGCCTACACCTTATGCTATGCTCTTATGGAGGTCTTATCAAACCCTAGGTCTAAAGACTCCACTTCAATAAACATTGAAGGACATTGCAAACTATTGATGTTAGGCTCATTTGACCAAAATTTTACAACAATATCCATGAAAACCTAATTCTTCATGTCTTTTACAATAAGAGCCATAATGCCCCTGATAATCTTTAACAACATGTTATTATGTATGGTTTTACATGATAAATAATAATGCAATGCAATGCACCCCTCTCTCATGCATCCATATTTGATAAATTATGAAACTAGGATTTTGCTTAGTAACATACAATGCAATTTTTGAAAACTCTACATTGAGGGCATGAAAACAATGTGCTTATGTTAACTTTTCCCAAACACATTTACAAGAGCTTGTTGGTTGTGGAGCCTGGTTATCTTCCTAATTCAGAGGTATTGTTTTCAATTGTGTTTGGATCTCATTTCCTAAAGGGGGGATGTGGGGGGGTTTTCCCCCCCACATATTTTGTTGGGGTGGCAGAGAAAATATTTTGGAGCCCCCCCTTGGCAGGGGCTCGGGGTCAGTGCCCTTGAAGATAAATTTTTTGGAAAATTTCCTTGTAAAATATTGTAATTTCATAGTCAATTTGAACCATTCGTTATTAGGTTGCAGATTCAACGGTAGAAGTTATGTTAGGGGATTTTCCCCTAGTAGGAAACCCTCTTTTATGTATGAGGGAATTGTATCGTGACAATGTATGTGAGTGAATATTGTGTTTTGAGAGAGGAGACTATGAGAAAAGAATATGAAGTTACAACATGTAGGTTGTAGGTTGTATCCCTTCATTTATTGGATAATAATAAAGTAAGAATTGACAATTTCTATGGAAACCATATAATGGGAGGTACATACATCAATAACAATCACATAAAAAATCATCTATACTATAATGAAAATGCATGCCTTATGGACACCCTTGCTTTCCAAGTTCCAACATAACCAAAACTCTTTGATTCAACAACTACTGAAAGAAACCTTCAAATAACATGTTCCTAACATAAACAATTACAGTAACAACAACGAAATTGGCTCCAACAACAATTACAATAACTACAACAAGACCAATGTAATGTAGTCCCTACACATGGTAGAACTTGTGTTTGATCTTATACTCCAAACAGACTCTTATTTTTCCCACACCAGGACCTGGTACCTCTTGGTGACTAAAGTTTTCATTTCAAAATCAATGTTTAATATAACATGGTATTGTGCTCCATAAAATGGATATCAAGATTCAATCTACATTCATACCACTTCTTTCCAAAATCATAGAGGCACCTTGTGACTATTCTAGTTTGGAAGAAAATGGGTCTGGCAGTGACCCTAGTACTTATAAATACAAACATGACAAAACTATGGGTACATATGATTATACATTCAACAACTTTAATTCGTGTTTAGACTCTAGAGATTGAACAAAATAGGGACATATCTATAATATGAAGGTAAATACCTATCAAGATGAAAATAAACCCTAGTAAGTGTTCATCGCTAGAGCCTCGCACCTCGCTGCATTGGGCACTAATCGATTCTACAAGTGCAATCTATAAGATTTCAAGTTGAATCGTGTTAACCCACTCAAGAACCTATGTAGTTCTCACAAACTGGACAAACCTATGGCTATACAATATAAAGCATTCATCATAAATCTCTAATTTGAACCCAATGCACATATGGGCAAATCCCATATGATTTATACCATATGGGAGGGCCAAATTGCTCCCAGAAATCCCCTTGTTCTTTGGAAATCAGGTAAAGGGAAGATTGTAGCTTCCTAGTACCCATGCCACAAAATGGCGGCAAATTAAACCAAAAAACCCATTTTACCAAATGGGAGGGCGAAGATGCTACCGACAATTCCCATATTTCTAGAAATGGAGTGAATGAAAGCTTGCAACAACAAATTTCAAGGGAGAAATATAATTTTTTTTCTCTCTCCCTCATAAAAACATTGGGCCAACCCTCTATAAGATTTTTCCACCAAAATAAATTAGGGGCTAATGATATAAGTTTTAAAAAATCACTCCAATACAAAAAATTCGTCAAATAAAAATTTGGAGGCCCTTAATTTTTCCAATGAGTGAAATTTCACCCCTAAAATCATCCTTGAACTTTAGAAATTATTGCACGCTGAATTTATACTAGAGGATGGCAAACTCGACCTAGATAAACAATGATTGCAATGTTCCATGATGGCGATAAACTATAATTTTGGTCCATTAGGTGCTTCAAATAAGTTTTTTAAAGATCCACCTAATTTTCTCAACACTATGTTACCGAAACAAATCAATTTTTTCCAACAATGCAACTGAATTGTATTAAAATGACAATATGGTCGTATTTTGTAACTATGCATAAGACAACCTAGGAAATCTTTCTTTCATTTTTTTTTTCTCCAAAGGTGGAAAACCCTATTATAATTCAGTTGTCCACTAGAAACTAGGACAACCATCACTCTACTATTTGTGATTGCAGGTTAACTCAAGTTTCCAGCTTGTTTGCATGCACCTTTAGAAATTTTCGCATGCCAAATTTAAATTGGAGACGACAAACTCAACCTAGATAAATAATGGTTGCAATGTTCCATGCTCTGGCGATAAGCAATAATTCTGGTCCCTCAAGCACCTCAAATAGGATTTTTCAAGATGTACCTAATTTGGTCGAAGCTATATTACCAAAACAAATCAAAATTTTCTGACATTACATCCGAATTGTATTTAAATGACCAATATGGCCATATTCTGTAACTATGCACAAGACAACCAAGGGAATCCTTCTTTCCTTTTTTTTCTTTTTTTCTTTTTCCTTTTATTTTTTTCGAAGGTGGTACAACCTATCATAACTCAATTGTCCACTGATAGTGAGGACAACCATCACTCTCTGTGATCCAAAAATGTGGGCTGATCGAATTTTTTTGGCAATACAACCGAATCATATTAAAATGGACAATATGGACATATTTTGTAACTATGCACAAGACAACCAAGGGATTATTTATTTCCTTTTCTTTTTCTTTTTTCTTCATTTTTCTCTGAAAGTGGAAAATCCTATCATAATTTAGTTTTCAACCAACAATGAGGACAACCATAACTCTTTGATATTCGTGAATAAGGTTGACTCATCACCATTATTAAAGGAATACCACACCACCTAAAATAACCGATTGGTGGTCTGTAAGGGGATAGATTTTCACTCCTGCCAAATGCCTCTAGGTCTTGGGCCATAAACCTATTTCCTTACATTCGACGAAGATGATCTCTTATCCAATTAGATGTAGTTTTAGGTCTTACTATAGAACCAAAAGGMGGTTTCAACATGAATGATATTTGCAAGAAAGTCAATATCTCGTACTATGATAATTGAGGCTAAAATAATGGGGTCATGTGCTTTCAAGTAGTATCTATCCTTAATCCCATAGATGAGACCAAGGACTACCCTAGTTGCACAACCTAGGGAATCATTTTGTACATTTCTGATTTCTTATGTATAATATAAACAATATTTTATTTAAAAATAAAAGATATAATTATTTTTGTGGATAACAAGATTATCTTATATATTCCTCAAACTACTTTGGAGTTTTCCAATGTGATATTGATCCAATGGTGAGAGTGGTGGTAAGTTAGTCCACCCACAAAGGTTCAATTATCTAAAGACATGTTTCATAGCCAAAAATCCAATTGTAAGGAATCATTAAATAAAAACTACTCTTAATCCCATATCTTCTCAAGGAAGTATAAAGGGAGTTGCAGAAATGGTAGCATAAAGGGTGTTGTAGAAATGGCAAAAGAAAATATCAAGTTTTGTTAAATCCATTTTAAGCCCTAGAAAAAGCCTCATGTTATGTATAAAACCCCTTATTAAGCCCTAAATATTGAATTATTTCATTTTTAGTGTTATATTTGTATGACGGTTATAACCCTTCATTGCACCCTTCCATTATAATTGTACCCTTTGTCTTCTATATATATACCAAGGAGACCTAGTCTTAGGATCATATTATCTCATCTCATATTGTATTATGAATTGGATATATTTTAAAAGGAGGTTTCTCTCTAGAAGTGGATTGTATTCATTGATTTTTTATCATTTTTAAGGTGTTGGATCATAACATTTGGTATTAGAGCATTGATCCTAAGGTTTTTCTTATTCACACAAGTCATCTTGGGATTTTCACCATTTTTTTTTGGCTGCTTCAAATAGTGAAATTTGGAGGTTATTTAGAAGACATCTCAAGGCACTTATGGTAAAAATTTCAGGTTCAGAGTCACTATACTTTCAGAGATATAGCCTATGGAATATAGGGTTTTTGACTCATCCCAAATTCAGTTTTAAACTGGTCATTTTGGGATTTTCGTTATAACTTTTTTTGTGAGATGTTTTAGACAATGGAGTTTTGTTGAGATATAGGATACTTCTCCTAGTACAGGGGGTATAAATTTCATATTATGGTTCACTATACTTTCAAATATATAGTCCATGTAAGACAAGGCTTGTGACTGATCCTAAAATCAGTTTTAAAATAGTCTACTTGACATTTTCCCTGTAAATTTTTATTTATGAAGTTTCTGACTCTGAAATTTTCAGAATCCTAGGGAGACAGAGAGAATTAATTGTGACAAAATTTTCAGATTTTGAATCATTATTATTTGTAAGATATATCTCATGGAATTTGGGGTTGTTTACTAATCTTGAAACTAGTCTTAAACAAGACATTTTGGTATTTTTTTATAACATTTTATCAGTGAAGATTTAGACTGTAAAATTTTCAGGAGTTTAAGAATCCATATTAGAGTACTACAAGTCAAAATTTCATACTCATAAGGGTTCAAAGTTCATAGATATGTCAGAACAAAGGTCAACCATCTAAACATACTCCAAATTAAGGGTTTGAAAGGTACACAACTTACAATTGCTTAACTTTTTATTGGAAGATCTGTTTTTGGTGATTCAAAACTTGTGAAAAAGAGGAAAAATAGGAGAACTATTATTTTCTCATATGGCTCCAAAGGATCCTCCAAAATTTACTTCACCAATTAAACCTCCATAGATATCAACCATGACTTAAGAAGAAAGAGATGAATTTTTTCACTAGATTGAAAATATGGAAAATAAGATGAATGAAAATAGTGCACATTGTTAGAATAATGTTGATGTTCTCATTTAACCATAGAAAATGATACACCATTGTCGTCCAACCATAGGCATAAATCCAACCCCGAGCACCTTAACCTTTGACATAAATAATGATTCAATAAAGCCACACCATAACTAACCGATAACCAAGAGAGTGCACCTTCTCCAAGGATAGCACACAAGAAAAAGTACCAGAAAGACTAAACAAGAGAAAATCGTGCAACTACAACCGTTTCTCCTCCTCCTCCAAACTTGCACATTGTTTCTGGGTGACTGAGAGTGTGTGAGTGAGTGAACAAATGAGCCAAGACATCCTCTATTTATAGTGGTTATGTCACCTGTATGGGTTGAGTTGTATTCTTGGAGGATAATATATTAATATTATATATTCTGTTGAGCTGACATATCTTATAGGGTTTTCACACATCTGTTTATGGTTTCTCTTACTTCCAGAATATTCTATTCTAGTCAAAGGTTACATATGGAGATTAATACCTCCCGCAACTACCATAATATCAACACTCCCTCTTAGATAGGGAGGTATTAATGGTCTCAAACACATCCATCCATATTCACATGGCATGGGAAAGACTCACATAGTTTCATAGACCATTCTACAGGTAGCATCATCACGTCACACATGACTGCACCCATGTGGACTTGTCAATCTCGTCTAGGGGCCACAAACTGCTAGAGAACACTAGAGATACACCTTGTAGTGTGTGTCACCATCATCATCATGGGATACACCCGCATGATGTGCTCACCCATGGCTACACCCATGTCATGAGTATCATCATAACTATCAAAGAAATCATCATACTTGTTCTTGGTATTTTTCTATCATAGACCATATCACAATATCCATGAGCCTCATTTAGTTATATTGATGATCCATCTCCACCACCATGTGTCTATCACCTCGGGCCATTCTTGTCCCATGAAAAGAATCATGACCACATCGAAGCCACATTCACCTCATAGTTGATCCTCTCACACGATCACTCCATGAATGCATTTAACTCATTGTTATAGGACACATGTGTCTAGCACCTCAGGTTGTTCTTATCCCATGACAAGAATTATGACCACATCAGAGGTACAAACACCTCATGGTGATCCTCTCATAGGATCACTCCATGAATGCATTCATCTTGATGCTATCAGACACGTGGAATTTCACCTCAAGCACCTCAAGTCTTCAGTCCATCGAAGAATACGTCGGGGAAAATCTACTTCGGATTTAGATGTTCCCTATCTCCCTTGGCCTGCAACCTAGTTCATGTGGAGATAGAGTCGTCCCAATGCTTATCGAGGCTACTCACCTACTCGTGAGTTAACCACTCACCTACTCATGAGAGTTTCAAGGCCCAATGCAATTCACACATAGGAGATCTAGTAGCAACTCGAATATTCAATCTGTTGAAGATTACATCTGGGCATATTCCCACAAGATCAAGTCCATTTGATCAATCTTGGAATATCGACACAATGCTACAATCATCAACACTCCCCTAGGGAAACATTTGCATTCATGCCAAGCTTGTCCTAGACAAAGGCTTAGTGCAAATGTCATATATATTCTCATCTGTGGATATGTGATGGAGCGTCACTGCTCCTTCTTGCGCCATGTCTCTGATGAAGTCCTACAAGATCCTTCAAAAATCCACCCTGCTTCATATCTTGTGTCACTGTCTATGATATATGACTGAGTTCTATAGATATATGCTTCCCTTCTTGTCTATAAATCCTGCTCGATCCCAAGATGAAGTAGCACCCCATGTGCTAGATCTGTCTTCTGTACTTCCAATCCAAAAACTGTATATCCCGACAACCATACTTCATCATCGAAGATCAATAATACCTATTTGTACCACAACATAGGTACTTGCATGATGTGTTTTAACCCAATAATATGGTCATGGCTCAATCATATACTGACATAAGGTGCTCTCTGCAAAGAAAATGCCTATTTCGTCACACAACTTCCTCAGATGTGTCATCATTGGTGTGGCCATGGAATTCCTGTCCATCATGCTAAACCTCTTCAGTATCCTCACTGAATATATCATTTAGTGCCATCCAYGCTTCCAATCTCAATATTATCCRGTTAAGATCCTTCATCTCAAACTCTGAAATCAACTCCCTCTATCTKAGAGAATAATCGGACCACACTTCTGTCTGTTGCATGCCCCTTTGCATTCTGCAAAGTGTCATGAAACTATGTTGGATTCTTCCTGATCGATGAATCCCTTTGAGTATGAATCCCTCTCATATTTATCTCTTATGACCTTCCTGRAATAAGAAACAAGAACAAYAAAATCTCCATGGTATCCTCTATGGAAGATATCCTGCCTAGAGTCTAGCTCAGTAACCAAGAACATCTCCTAAAGGAGATCAAATTCATCTTGTAAACAATAACCATTTACATAAGAACAAGAATATCTCCTAGAGAGGATATCAACAAGTGTATATCTAATATTAAGGGGTTAGTATAACGATCATAACTTCAATAGATCAAGATGCAACATAAGATCATAATAATGCCATAATAGTTAGAGACATATCAATTTTAAATAATCAAACCTGGAGTTTTCACTGCTTGGACAAGGTCTCTTGTACATCCCCTACAAATACACTCATGCTTTGTTGGATGATATAACTTGAAAAGAATATACAAGTGCATACGTTTGAAATTTGTAGTATCGTTCATCTTGTCTTCTAATCTGAAAATTGACACCATCTTGATAAGAAGAGGTTAGAAACTGAATAAAAAAGGTTCAATGATTCGAACAAGCTAGAAGCCCTGGAATTTCAACTTTGACCACAAAAATCAATTTTGACCAAAAGAAAACCTTTGACTTTGACCAAAAAAATCAAACTTGATGTTTTTGTTGGCTGAGGGAACCAAAGGGTGCACTAGAATACCCACAAATTAGGTCCAATGCTTCACTAAAAGTGCTCAAGAAATTAGGTTTAGGGTTTTGTTGCAGTTGCAAAATCAGAAACCCTAGTTGCAGCTGCAACTGGTGCTACAACGAGATTGACAAGGAACTCCTAATCTACCTTCTAGCGGTTAGACTATTATGAAGGTAGTGTGGGCCCATAACCTATTAGAAAAATGTTGATGTGCTCGTTTAACCATAGACAATGTTGCACCATTGTCACCCAACCATAGGAATAAAGCCACCCCGAGCACCTAAACCTTTGATAGAATGACTGATTCTAGGAAGCCACACCATAACCAACAGATAACCAAGAGAGCGCACCTTCTCCAAAGATAGTGCACAAGAAAAAGTACCAGAAAGACTAAACAAGAGAAAACTGTGCAACTGCAGTTGTTGTTGCTGCTCCTCCAAACTTGCGCACTATTTTTGGGTGAATGAGAGTGTATGAGTGAGTGAACAAATAAGCCAAGATGTCCTCTACTTATAGTGGTTATGTCACCTTTCTGGGCCGACTTGTCTTCCTGGAGGAAAATATCTTAATATTATATATTATGTTGAGCCGACATGTCTTCTACGGTTTTCACACATTATTTTAGGGTTTCTCTTGCTTCTAGAATATTTTATTCTAGTCAAAGGTTACATATGGAGGTTAATACCTCCCGCAACTACCATAATATCAACACACATATGGATGTGGTGGAAAATAAGACAGATGAAAATAGGAAAGAGATGGAAATGCATATGGAAAAGAATATGTTAGAATTGCAAAATTCCATGTCTTCTATGATCTTACATTCTCTACATGAGAGACTCCCTATAGGATATATCAAAATGCAAGACAATCATGAAAGTATAGAGGAAATAAATATTGATTCCCAGAATCATGATTATTCATTACTCCAAGATCCATATCATCAAGGATTCAAGTCGACACCAATGAACTATTTCATTCCAAAGATCGATATGAGGAAGTTCGGTGGTAAAGATAGTATAACATGGATATTCTAGATGGAACAATTCTTTGATCTACACCAAAAACCAAGCTTACAAAAGGTACCTATTGAATCCTTGTATTTATAAAATGATCAATTTGTTCGGTATCAATAGCTTTGTGAAATAAAAAATAATTATATTATCTCTTGGTCCATTTTTACGCAGGAATTGATATCCCATTATGGGGATATTAAGAGCAATGCATTCTTCAGTCAATTGATAAATCTTTGATGAAAAGGTCCAATTACATAACACATTCAACAATTCCAAAAGCTCAGTCTCAGGGTAAAGAACATTCATGAGGATAATTTGTTAGATCTCTTTATGAGTACTTTAAAGGAGAACATTCAACATGAGGTGCGTCTCTTTGAACCTAAATCCCTAGAGAAAGATTTAAGTATGGAAAGGAAAGTGAAAAACAAAAATATGGCTACTAGAAGGGTGGCCACTGAAAATTATTATAGAACACCATGTTACCTCTCCTAAACCGACAATATTGACACCTCAACAAATGGATGAAAGAAGAGCAAAGGAACTGTGTTTCAATTGTGATAACAAGTACAATAAAGGGCATAAATGCGACGAGAAGAAATTGTTCTACATAGAATGTGAAGAGGAAGAACATCAAGAATTGGTACCATCAAAAGATCTATATCTAGAAGAGACTACTCCAAGGATATATTGTCATGCAATGGATGACATCGATACTCCACAAACTCTCAAGATACAAGGATACATCAAAAATAAAAAAAAGGTAACAATGTTGATTGATTCTGGTAGTACCCATAACTTCATCAATTACAAATTAGAAAAAGATATCAATTGTTTTATATATCCAACACCAGAGTTTCAAGTAATGATTGTAGGTGGAGGTACCATAAATTGTATTGGGAAGTGCCATAGTATTAATCTTAATATGGGAGAGTATTTATGGGATAGTCCCATGATTTCCATTGAAATGGGTGGTGCTGATGTTGTATTAGGGGTCCAATGGTTACAATCGTTGGGAAAAATGGCCCTTAATTTTCAATGTTTTTTCATGATATTTTCCTTAGAAGGAAAGGAAATTGAGCTTAGAGATATCCAAGGGAAACCCTCTAAAGTGATAAGCTCTAATGGCATGGAAAAATTACTCAAAAAGAAACATTGTGGTGTAATTGTACAATTGTGTTCACTAGATGTTCAAACATATATATATCTTCTCCAATGGATCTCCAAATCATTATCAACAACCATTCCAAGGTATTTGGATATATTCCTAAGGTTCTTCCACTGGCTCGAGATCATGACCATGCTATTCATTTGCAATTAGGAAGTTAACCGCCCAACATTGGGCATTATAGATATCCATATGCACAAAAGAGTGATATTGAGCGTATGATCCAAGAAATGTTAGAGGCCGACATCATTCAACCTAGCCAAAGTTCTTTCTCTTCACCAATGGTGATGATTACAAAAAAGGATGGTTCATGGTGCATGTGTCCAAATTATAAACAACTAAAAAAAATGGCCATCAAAGATAAGTTTCATATTTCTGTCATTGATGAATTATTAGATGAATTTCATGGAAAAAAATTCTTAACTAAGTTGGATATTTGTTTGGGATATCATCAAATCATAATGAGGTAGGAAGAAATTCCCAAAACAAATTTTAGAACACATGAAGGTCATTATGAGTTTTTGGTTATGCCATTTGGACTTACTAATGCACCTTCAAGATTTCAAAGCTTGATAAATTCTATTTTTAAGCCCTTCCATAGGAAATTTGTGTTAGTATTTTTTTATGACATAATAATAATAAAAAAAATATTGGGAAGAACATGTACAACATGTTGATAGAGTATTACAACTATTGGAAGAGCAATGAATTTATGCAAAGCTTTCCAAGTGTGCCTTTAGGATTCAAGAAGTGGAATATTTGGGTCATATTGTATCTCATGAAGGTGTAAAAGTGGACCCTAACAAAATGAAAGCTATGAGGGAATGGCCGATTCCCAAAACCTTGAAGAAACTTAGAGGATTCTTAGGATTGAAAGGATATTACTGCAAGTTTGTCAAGAACTATGGTCAAATCACAACACCTCTAAAAACATTATTAAAGAAGGAAACATTTTCTTGGAATGAAGAAGCAACCAAAGATTTTGAAAAAAATAAGGAGGCTTTATGTACAATCCCATCTGATACAGGTGGATATTGGTGGCCACTCACCTTTTCCAACTTGCTCAAAACAATTTTCTGACAATTTACTATTTTTAACAATTTTTAACTTCCGAGGCCATTTTGAGGGCCTAAATGAATATTTTTCGGGATCGAGCTTCTCAATGATATCCAAAGGCTCTAATTGAGCCCCCTAAATGAATCTCCTCGACGATACCTTTCCAATGGGCTATAACGCACCTAAAACGGATATCGTATGCAAAAGTTACGACCCCGGGAAGTTAATGTACTAACTTACCCAAACGAGGCCCACATAACTTTTGGCGCTTCATCTCCTAGGGTTAGGTTTTTGGATGTATAGGGTTTTTGACATTCTTTTTATTGTAAAAATTCCTTCAGAGCCTCATTTTAATGATCTTCTTGCTAATGAGCACAATCGTCACATCTCTTCTTAGATATAAGCCGCCACCATTTCAACAAGCTTGTTTTCCGTTGCATTTTACAGTTTGAGTTTATTTCCTTATTGAATAGACAACCAGTTTTACTGTATCTCTGTTATTCTATGTTAAGCATCTTTTAATGCATGTTGTTGCCCTACTTTTATGACTCGATAACGCTGGATCCTTTGTTGTCGAGTGCCCTTGATCTGTGTGTCCACAATCTGATCACTAGATGCATGTTGAATGCAATTAGGGTTGAGCTTTGTTGGTGTCAACTGCTCTGCTATCTCTGAGGTGTCCAATGATGGTGGGAAATATGGCCAAAGGAGATCCACGTTGAATATTGGGTGCATGCCAAGGAAAGGGGGAATGTTGAGCTCAAAAGCATTGTCACCCACAACCTTAGTGATGGTGTATGACCCATAATGGAGTGGGAGAAGCTTTCGATGGGGCCCTGTAAGGCATTCTTTATGCAAGTGCAACCAAACTTTGTCCCCCACCTAGAGCTTATGTGGCACCCGATGTTGATCATGGCGTTGCTTGTACTTGGCATTAAAATTCTTTAGAATATCTTGAACCTGTTGGTGGATGTGTTGGATCCACTCAATGAACCAGGTGGATTTGTCAGCTTCTGGTGGAGCAGGGGACGAGTTGGTCGAGGTGGTCACTAGGGGTAGTGCAACATCTATGGGGCCCAATGGTTGGAATCCCAACCCCACCTGAAAGGGGTTGTGGCCAGTTGAGCTATGCAGGGATCTATTATAGCTATGTTGGACATAGGGAAGACTCTCATCTCATGTACGAGGGTGTTTTGAATTGTACATGCGTAGGATATGTATGATCATCCGATTGATGACCTCAGTTTGACCATCTGTCTGGGGGTGGAAGGCATTGGATTTGGTGAACTTGGTATCCAGGAGTGACCAGAGGCTTGACCAGAATGTGTTGAGGAACCGACTGTCACGGTCTAAGATAATGGTTTGTGGGATCCCAAAATGTACCCATACTCATTCAAATAAGAGCTTGGCAGTGGCTTCTGCTGTGATGTTCTTCTTGCAGGTGGCTAGAATCGCCATCTTGGAAAAGCGATCAACAACCACAAAACATAGTCATTTACCCTCTTGGTGGATAGGAGGCCCGACATGTATTCCATTGAGATGGATGCCCATGACCTGTTAGGAGGAGGCAGAGGGTTGTACAAGCCTTGTTTCTTAGTGGTTGGTTTGGCAATAACATAGGCGGTGCAGGACTTGATATACTTGCCAACATCCTGTCAAAGTTTCAGCCAGTAGAAATGTTTTTGCAACACTGCCACTGTCTTTTCGATGCTAAAGTGTCCTGCCACCCAATTGTAGTGAGCTTCCCAAATCACCTTCGCACACTCACTTGATGGAACGCAGAGATGGACCAGACGACACAACAACCCATATTGAAGATGGAAATTAGCGACCACTGAGTTGGCGCCCAACATTTGGTAGGTGGTGGAGAAGTCAAGGTCTGTCTCATAGAGGTGGGGCCATCTCGAGGTCTCGTGGCCACAAGCATCTAGCACTGTGGTGAGTGCCACGACTGGAGTTCGACTGAGGCAATCAAAAACTCAGTTGGTACTTCCTGTTTTATACTTGATGTTGAGGTGGAACTGCTATAAGTATGTGGACCACTTCAGATGGCAGTCATTTTGCAATTTTCCTTGGGTCTGCATGAACTGTAGTGGTTTGTGATCAATGTGGATGATTTTCTCCTTCCCAATAATTTAATGTCTCCACTGGCGACATGATTGCACAATGGAGTACATTTCTTTGTCGTAAGTGTTATAGTTTAATCTATTATTAGGTTTGTTTTCAATTCACTAGATAACCATAGCATAGATAGGATCACTGAGAAAAACACAATCAAAAGATACAAAACATTTATCTTGGGAAACACTCATGGGGGATAAAAACTAGCAAAAAACTTCCTTAATATAGATAGCTAATACAATGCCAAGAGAATAAACCAAACACTACAAAAATTCCTCTCCCAAATAATGTGTCTCTCGCTCTTCCTTCTTCTCCAACTACAGCTCCAAACTTGTGCTCTGGATGATTGAATGAGTGAGTGAGCAAATGAGGCGCATGCCTCCTTTATTTATACAATCTGGAAGGTGATGAAAGGAAGTGTCTTTTCACTGGTAGGGTCGATTTCTCTTCCTAGGTGGTTAGAACCACTTTAATTTATTTTGGGGGACGACTTCTCATTTTGCATATTACAATTAGGGTTTGACCAATCCGCAAAAGGGGATTTGGTCATTTATAATGCCTGACATGATCAATCCACAAAAGGGGATTGATGTAATGAATAATACATCAATAATAAATAGAATACTCTTTGTAGTTACAATATTTCAACACTCCCCCTTAACAAGAAGGGTATTCTACAACAACATCAAGCGAGAGAGTGAGGGAAACAACATTAATATCATCTAGAACAATGACTGGCATATCTATAAATCATCATAATTTTTTCTCATCGTCATCATTCACAAAATGAGGCTAGAGTAGCATCATCATCCTCATCATCATGAGGCTAATTTAACATCATCATCATCTTCAACATGAGGCTAAAGTAACATCATCATCTTCTTTAGCACGAGGCTAAAGTAATATCATTAGTATCTTTAGCATGAGGCTAAAGTAACATCATCATCATCTTCAACATGAAAGATGAAATAACATCATCATCATCATCTTCTTCAACAAGAAGCTAAAGTGGTATCATCATCATCATCTTCAACAAGAAGTTGAAGTGGCATCATCAACAAGAAGCTGAAGTGGCATCATCATCATCATCTTCAACAAGAAGTTGAAGTGGCATCATCGTCATATTCATCAACATGGATTAGTATAACACTAATACATCATCATCATCAATAAAAACACAAGCCTTATACAACATCAACAACAACAATATCACAACACAAAGGCTAGAGCATCATCAACAACAACAACATCACAGCACGAAGGCTGGAGCATCATCAACATAAGCACTAGGATGAGAGTCTTCAGCACGAGGCTGGCATCACAACATGAAGATGGAATCACAGCATGAGGTTGGCAACACAACATCATCAACATGAAGTTGGCATCACAACACTAGGCTAGAAACACATCATCAACATGAAGTTGGCATCACAGCGTGAGGCTGGCAACACATCATCACAACACGAGGCTGGCAACACATCATCAACATGAAGCTGGCATCACATCACGAGGCTGGAAACACAGCATCAACATGAAGCTCACATCACAACATGAGGTTGGCAACACATCATCAACACAAAGCTGGCATCACAGCACGAGGCTGACAACACATCATCACAGCATGAGGCTGACAACACATCAGCACAGCACGGGGCTGGCAACACATCATCATAGCACGAGGTTGGAAACTCATCATCACAACATGAGGTTGACACATCATCACTACTCCCCCTTTCGAGGGAGGTCCTTTCGAACTACACCAAGCTTATCTCGAAAGTGCTCAAACTTTACACAAGATAGAGGCTTGGTCAACACATCAACAACATGTTCATCCGTGCTAACATATTGGAGCTTTATAGCTCCTCTCTGCAACATATCACGAATGAAATGATATCATATCTCTATGTGCTATGACTCATCATAGAACACATCATCTCCATACAACTCTGGTTATTGTTAGGACCTAGAAATGTCCATTTTTCACTACATCTTTTGCCCATTCAACCTTCTCATTCCTAAGCTAAATGATTATTATAATGAGTACTAAGACCCTTTTTCCCAAGGTATGAACTATTCATCTCGCTTTTATATTTTCATTTACTTAGCATGT
>ML800274.1:196802-207590 GCA_009831015.1 Picea engelmannii | reverse complement strand
TTAAGAAGTGTTTGAGGGATGCCAAGATGGATAAGAGCATTGTCTATGATGTCGTTCTTGGGAGAGGATTTACCCGTTTCCCCAAGGTGCAATAATTGTTACAGGATTTCTTTAATGGAAAGGAGCTTTGTAAGTGTATCAACCCTGGTGAAACTTTGCTTATGGCGCTACAGTCCGTGCTGCAATTCTTAGTGGAGAAAGTAATGAAGAGGTCCAGGACCGTTTGCTTCTGATGTTACTCCACTGTCACTTCGACTGGAAATTGCTGAGGAGTGATGACTTTTTTTTTGTTTCTGAACATCATCCGACCGTCCATATTTCACCCAGATCAACGCAAGTCGGTTAATTCGGGTCTTCAAACATCCTCGATGTTTAACCTTTCACCAATTTTCGTTTTGCTCACCGTTCCGAGCGCCAGGTTCCACTTCGGAAGATTTGATCACCGTGTGATTTCAAATTGCGACTTCTCATTTCACCCGAAGGCCTGAAGTCAGGGTTCCATGGGTAAGGTTCCTCTGTTTTAAATTTTGTTACAGGTGTGTTATCTCTGTATCAGAGTATTACAGCCCTCGACGCATCAACAAAAGTATTGACAGTCTCAACACCAAGCGCCAAGCCACCAAGGGAGGAACCATACTTAACATGTCCAACACGAGTTGGGAACCGAATTCCCTGCGAAAGGACAAGAATCCAAGCTTGGCAGTCTACATCATCATTATACATAAATAATTTTTCCTGGCTCGAACTGTAGGGTGTTGAATTATATACTAAGGTTATGGCAAAGGAAAAACAGCATAGACCATGCATGGATCTTTCCATTCCTGCATTGAATTCTAGCTTAGATTGCCTTACCATCTCCACTACCAGGGAAGCAAAGGGTTATGTTTTAAGGGAGCTTATTTCGAAGACTACTGCTGGGGAGATGAATTGGGTTTTGCGCATTATTATAAAGGATATCAGGATTGAGTTGAGAGAAAATTCTATTCTTGATGAGATCCACCATGACGCTCGGGACATGATGGCATCGTGTATAGATTTAAAGAATTGGCTTACATCTACACAGTCATTATGTTCGATCTCTGTGCCAGGATCTTGTTGTAGGAAAGCCGGTCAAAAGTGTCAACACTCCAAGCAAATGAATTCTATTGACGGTACTTGGGAATCTATGAAAGGGAAAGAAATTACTGTTGAGTACGAGTTTGATGGTGATCGCATACAAGTGCACAAAGATAAGTCTTGCATCCAGTTCTGGGCAAGGAATATAAAAGAACACGATGAGTATAAGTCAGCTCTAGGAGATTTACTTTAAAAGTGTATTTTTCTACATGATGTATCTTAGATAGCGAATCACCATTCCAAGCGATTTTCCTCATCTGATGACAGATGAACATGGGAGCTTCGACTGAGATGGATTTTGCAAATAATCTGAACCTAAATTAGATGCTTATCAAGTTAATCAAATCCTTAAAATACAACAGGATCCTAATTTGGCACTTAACGTTTTCTGCTGGACGAAAATGCAAATTGGATTCAAGCATGATGGACATTCTTACACCACTATGATTGGTATCCTGGGGTCTGCCAAGTAATTTGGGAAGCAGGGTGCAAACCTGATCGAGTTACCTGATGACTTGGGGAAGTTCATCTCTTTAAGAAATGTAATTTTATTGGCATGTCTAGGTCTGAAAGAGCTTCCAACATCTATTGGAAAACTTGAGAAGCTGGAATATCTCGACATTTCACTATGTGAGTGCTTAAAAGAACTTCCAGAGGAAATAGGGCAACTAAGGAAACCTGAGGAGCTGAACATAAGCAAGTTTTCTCGTTTGAAGAAGCTACCTAAATCAATTGAAGGACTGAGATCTCTAAAACGTGTTATCTGTGATGGGCATATTGGATAACAATGGATACTTAGAACATGTTGCAGAGCATCTCCAGATTAGCCAATTGGTGTTGAACTCTTTCCAGCATTTCCAAGCAGACAATGGAAGATTGTTTTTAAATTTCAAACACAAAATCAACAAACAAACATGATTTGAGCATGCCTTATCTATCCTCATTCTAATTACAAGCAACATAATTGAGTATTTCCAGGCAGCAAATGCACAAGTGGCAGAGGAACCTTCATCGATCAGTTCCAGATTTAATGGCATCAATTGAGTACATAAGAGATATTTTTGGCAAATAGATCCAAATCTCCAAGCATTAGTTGTTCAAAGCAAAACCAACCTCGCAAGGCATGAAGACAATGAATGAACAAAACACTTGGTAAAGAATCAAGTAAGAAGGATTCTCGAAAACAAAATGTGGGCAACATACCCAATAAACAAGTGGCATCAAAGGATCAATATCTAGATTAACTGGCAAATTATTTCCATATCTCCAGATTTGAGGGCATATGACAGCAGCTAAAAATTCTAAGGCATCGAATCAATTCTCAAAGGGCTAGATCCTACATTTCAAAACATGAAAGTAGATTTATGACAGGTGGCAGGGTATATTACATCCCAGCTTCAACAACAAATCTAAAAGATTGTTGGATTAGTCCAGATTTCTCGCAACTAATTCAAATTTGTTTTGGATGTATGGATAGGTTTGTTCCCGAGAGGATGGTGACAACTAGGCAATTGTAATGTTCTATAAAAATTATCATTTTGAATCTAAAGAGGAGGGGTGAACATCCCGAGAGCCTTTTTGGGCTAGGTTTGTAATGCAAGTTTCTTTCAGTGATATTTTTGACAAAAGCAAAGAGATTCTAAACCTCGTGTGTTAAATCATGTATTTCCTGTGCTTTGATGTTCTATCAAATTTTTTCTCCTTGTCATTAATTCATTTAGGTTGTAGCAGTCACAATTCAGTACAACCTCTGCAATGACTGAATTTAAAAAGCATTTATTTGATTGTGGCTTTTCCTCTGTTTTGTTGTGAGCAAAACAAGACCCATGCTCAAATATATTTGCTTAATTTTTTAAGATTAAACGCAACCTAAGTGAGTTTTGTGTTATTTCTTCTACTGGAGGGAAGGCCAGATTTATCCTTGTTAGATACCTTGCTTTTTTGTTTTATTTTTTTTTATCTCACTTCTTCTATCTATCTTCTCGACTTTAAAAGGATTTAGCAGTCAAGGTCATGGCTCTTTATTTTTGATTTTTAATGGTTGAAAGGCTCTTTCAGACCTAGTTCTAGAAGCCTCCAATAAATGATCAATCAACTACTATTATCTTCTTCAAAATGTGCTAAGGCTTGGCTCTATTACAACCTAGAGTCAACTATTGCGACAACAGTTCTCATGACTTGGAAAGACCATTCAATGCCACATTCACGAGCTCTGTGTCCTTTATTTTCTCCCATATGGTTGCAAGCTGATCATGCTCCTATGTGATCCTCATGAAATAGCTGGTAACATTATCAGATCTAAACATCTGCACCGATCTGAGTTTATTCTTTAAGACCATCTTCCTATTCATGTTAGTGCTTTGGAATAAACCTACCAGGGCATCAAACATCTCTTTGGCCTTCTTCTTCTCAGACAGGTGAGGAATTAGATGGTTCTTCACCGAATCCAAGATGACCATCTCTGCTTTGATCTCCTTCTTGTTGTGAGCTTCTAAAGCTACATGATCTGTCGATGGAGCAACTACTTTGTCCACAAACTCGCAAAGGTCATACTCCTTTAAAGCTTAAGTCACTCTTGCTTTCCAAGATAGGAAGTTGGATGTTCCATCCAATCATCTTCAACTCTCAATGATGTTGTTTCCATCCCTAAGACCTGATAAACTGCCCTGGAAATAACTTGTTGTTGAAAACTACCCCTATACTGACCTATACGGACTTGTACGTGCCTATCACCACTGGAACCCGCGTATGTATGTGCTTGTGCTTACTACAACTAGTGTATACGCGCATGTGTTTACTACAACCTGTGTATACACACCTGTCCCTTCTGTAACCTACGTACAACCTCGTAAACCTGCAAAACCCTAGTTCTGCCTTAGTATGATTGTTTTCCTGAAATTCGTCCTTCGATTTTTGTCTGCTGGTTATGGATCTACTAAGATCTCCTGCAGATCTGATAGATCTACAATCAACTGCTATGGATCTAAGATCTAGCTTCCCTTTAGAGCATGCACTCTGATACCAAGTTGAAAACCCTTCACTCCAACACCTAGGTATCTTGTTATCTAGTGATTTCCTTACTACAAATCAGATTAGCAACTCACAAAACAAAAATATATAGCTGAAAATTCAACTCAAATAAATCTAGCGGAAGCAAAAATGGAAACCAAATCATGCACACATAAACACCAATATTTTTGGGTAGATATCCCTGGAAAAAACCCGGAGGGAAAACTAGTGTTGAGAATGATTTTATTATGCTAAAATTAGGGCTTCTGTAACAAGGATAATGGTCCACTGAGAGAAATAAAACTGCAGACAAACCTAACAAAGTCTGATTTGTTGTACGACTCAAATCTACATGTGTTTCAAGGTGTATGCGCCTTTCCTTCTGCACACCTTTGTATACTCACCTGTCTCCACTGTGACCTACATACACGCATAGAAAGAATGTACGAAAAACTTTGTACGACGCAACCCTTTCTTGTGGCTTCACTCTACTGAAACCCACTTGCAGTTGCCTCTATTCTCTCTTCTCCTTGGCCTGATCTCTAGATGGAAGTCCTCCACCTATCCAAGATTTCCTTGAATCATAGTCCTTCATGATCCAAGCTCTAAGCAAAAGTCCTTCGCTCTGATCAATGTATCAAGTTTCATCAAATGTCTTCTCCTTTACCCTAGCCTTGCTTTTATAATCTTGAGTTATAACCTAACCCTAATCTCCAAAGTGATTGACAGTTGAAATTACTTCTCACCTCACTTGAGATCAATGGCTAATATTAAATGCTAATTACTTTTAGCATTTAAATAAATAACTCAACTAATTTTTTATTTTTTTTTATTGGTAATCTTGAATCATGTGACTGGCGAGGGACTGACCTGTGGCTGAGATGCCACGACCCATGGGCATCTAAGCTGTCAAAGTCCCCCGGGAATCGCACCCGGCCTGGACCGCACCAACCCTTAACATGGCTGGATTTTGAGGTGTCCCCAAGCGTTTCGAACCGATGACTTTCACTTACGGAGTGCCTTGACAACGCACTCCCTCACCGACTGCTCTAGACCTCGGTGACAACTCAACTAATTAATAAAAACACTTTAATAATTTATTTAATTAAAGTAAAGTCAAGGATAGAAGGCTTTGGACGATTTCCACACGTTTAAACACATAGACCTGTGCAGAAATACCTATCCGATGCTACCATGCATCAACAGTATGACCATTCGTTGGCAAGAAAAAAAAGTGTGCTGAAATCTCATGGTTTTTCTTGAGCGACTCACTCATGTTGATCAACTACTCACTCAAGCTAGCCGATTCTCCTTTTACCTAAGCCAACTTCAATATTTTTGTGGGTCAAATTAATTCCACCTAGTCGATTTATTCCTTGTTGGTTGACGTGATAGTTGCTTGGTCGATACCTCTTCTAGCTAGGTTGATTCCTTATAACCCTGAGTGATTGCACTTACCCAGAAGCCGCATGGTCGTGCAATTGCAGTAGATGATGATGTACAGTTCATACACGGAAGAAAGATGTTCTCTAGTGGCTTATCATTTTGGAGAAACGAGGTAGTGGATCACTCAGCCAAAGATGTTCTCTGGTGGCTTATCATTATGGAGAAATGAGGTAGTGGATCACTCAGCCAAAGATCTAACCTTCACATTTGGACAACAATTAAGAGAAACTGCATATGATTATTCATATGTCATTGCCAAGTATTTGCCAATAAGCTAAACTTATTGCTAAAGAATTCTTTGTTTTCATTTGAGCTTGAGCCATATAATTTGTTTGGTATACGGGAAGCAATTATTGTAGAAGTTTAGTACAGTCTACAGTGTTTGTATTTCCCAACCATCACAAACTGAATGCTCCAACCATGACAATTTTCCAAGGACTTTGGGAGGTTAGGAGTCACCTTACAAGGTTTTTTTGAGTTCATTCAAAGACACAAAGTGTGGTGTATGAATGCCTAATTCATTGCAATACCCGAGCATTAATCTTCCTTTGGTTATTAGAGCTATATAACCATTGTCAGTGTATTCTTTTGAAGAACTTGAAGCAACAAAAGTTCTTGCAGAGTGGAAGCATTGTTGAGTTTGACACAGAGCTTGATGGTTGTAGCAAGTAGCAGGCAGTTTGAGGACCCCATAGGTGTGGCATTGGTGGCTGGCATTGGTCCTAACTAGCCACAAATAGAGCAGTGAACCAGACTTGAAGGCAGAGAAGACTTGTTGGCCATCACAAGCAAGTAACCAACAAGGTAACCGAACACACAAACATCCCATCCTCATGTGCCTGAGAGGGATATAGCACAAAGGGGATTGCAGTGGGTTGTTTCCATTGGTTGCAAAAAGTAGGCCTTGCAGCCATCAGAAGAGCAAAGGCTACACTGTGAAAAGGAAACTCACATAGCATCGGTATCTGGTCACTAGCTTCAGAATATTTGCAGAGCATAGTTTGATATTGACTGGATTGATATTGCGTTACCAGTTGGTTCTAGTGTGCAAGCTACATAGAGAAGGAGCCAACCAATCATCCAGAGCAGAGGTTGCACAAAGAGTAGACATTGCAGCCATCCCAAGAAGAAGAAGACAGAGGTCCTTGTACAGGGCAGGCAATGGAGGCCTAGTGGCCTTTTTGAAGACAAAGCACTCTATACAAGCCTAAGAACAAAGCTTGGAAGAGACTTCCATAGAGGATACGTGTTGGTGAAGCGAGTGGGCCATAAGTCCCTTGTTTATGGATCACATGTGCAAATATGTTTAATTGTATCAAAGCAGAAATGTAGAGAATATGAAAAGGCCATGCTATCCTTGAATGGCTGAAGCTATTGTAAAGGAATTCATACATGGTTGCAAGCTTTGTATGTAATAAGTCCTAGGACCTATGGCAAACGCACTGAAAGAAACAGACTGAACGAAAATTAGAGCCAAATTTTGACCTATTCAAGCTTAATAGATTTGTATGTCTAGTTTGAGATGGACAAATCTCTTCAACTTATGCATGAGGCCAGCAGAACAAAGGATTCCACACTGCATTTACCAAGTGTGCTGAGGACTATTTCTTTGGATGACTTGTCAACTATAAACCCATGAACTAATTGTTAATTTCCCCCCCAACCAAGATTTAGAGTCAATATTTCTTAATTGAGAGCTTCCCCAATTCCACCAAATCCAAATGCTAGTCCAATGGCCAACATAGATGAACAAAACGAATCCTAATTTTGTCAATAATTCACCATTGGCACAGTAGCACTGAAATGGGTTCACCACAGCTTTTGATGAAATGAAAGCGATATTAAACATGACAAAATTTCATAGAAGAAATGGTCACAAAGCTTTTGCAGTTTGTGTTGCCTGATGCTTTAGCTTTTCCTAAATAAAAGGAAGAAATACAAATATTTACTTAATATCCGGAAATGACCAAAACAGGTCAATGGGACTGTAAAAAGTACAACCAGCTTAAAATATTCAAGACGGAGCACCTAATGTGTCTCTGATGAAATCCAATAAACTAAACTAAAAATAAAATAAAACAAGTTCAAAACGATTATAATAAAACTTACATAACATCGATTGTAATTCCATGACAGAAGGTCTGTTGAATAAAAAGTCATTAATATTTCAATTCAGGGAATATGTTCTGCGGTTCACACTATGCTGCAACAGTGCAAAGTAATGACATTTAGGCAGCTTCTTGGAATAGCTTAGGCAAATAACGGTGACCTGTAAAGAAAGCCTTTTTACAACAAACTCAGAAAAGCATAGTAGTGAACTACCTGTGCCATACACAGAGTGACACATACAGCAGGATATCTGCTACCAAAATATATGAATGCTATCCTGAACCACTTCTAATATTTACATTTTTTAATTCTAAGCTTGTAAAATTTATATATAAAATACAAATTTAAGAGCATTATTCTCCGAATAATACTCTACCAATAGGAAAGGTCTTAATATGTTTGCTTTGATAGAAAAACTGCCTATGTAAATATATATTTACAATCGTTCTTCATTACAGAAGTTCCAAATATAAACTGGTTTGAGGATGAAGCCCTGCTTCCTTCAACGTCAAGTGCGTTTTATCGGAACCATACACTCTTCTTGGAAAAGTTGCTATTAACCTATACCCTCCAACGGCCACTAAACCCAAGGAATCAACATAGTTATAAATAGATTTTACTCTCTCTGTGCACAAGAATCTCCGCTCTTTCCGATCTCCGCTAGGAAATCGTATAAGAATCTGCAAAAAGGACAATCCATGTGCATTGATCATATTCAACCAATTCTATCAGAAACAACAAAACCAAATGATAGAATGGACAACTGAAAGATATTTATAGATGATAGAAAGGACGAGTGAAAACTACTTATGATAACAAAATGGACAATAGCAAGACAATTATAAGGCATTACCTGGGTGACATTAGGACCCTTTTCAGGCTGAATATCACCTGCATGCACACCTTCTCTGCCTTGAAACCGAGGTGCGGCTTCTATTATAGCTCGATCTTCTTGTCTTGTCTTCTCTTTTCCTTCTCTTGCAGCACGTTCAGTTTCCAAATGTCTACGGCGGTCTCTTTCCTGTTTTAACCAATATTGCATTCTCAAAATATTAATTTAAAGATCAATGTAAGAAAGTTTATGAGACAGTGGTCTAGTAGTTGAGAAAGGATGTCACCATGCAAATGACCCAGGTTCAAACCCCTACCATGATTGATGTGGAACTGTAATAATGTGTAGGTAGGGTTCATAGCTCACCACAGATCAAGGCATGACTTATAAACTCATACTAAGGTTGACAAGTCACAGTACTGTTATGAAGTAAGATAAGTAGAATGCATTTAAAATAAAATGATC
This sequence comes from Picea engelmannii, assembly GCA_009831015.1. Lineage (NCBI taxonomy): Eukaryota > Viridiplantae > Streptophyta > Pinopsida > Pinales > Pinaceae > Picea > Picea engelmannii. Next base: position 198,613 of record ML800274.1, on the reverse strand, counting down.
AATTACATCTTTTTTTAAATGGGCTCATTATTGCTGTACTATCAGCTACACAGTTGACATATCTTTTTTATCATCCTTTGGTATAGATTAAATGCAATAGAAAATTAATTTCCACTGCGATCCAATGAAAGCAGATAATCGTTGTGCAAACTTCATCTGATTGTACATAGAATTTAAGCAATCACAGTGTACATTAGATTAATATCAATCTTTAGTCATACAATATAAGGAAACGAGCCTATGCTAATGCCAATATATACTTCAATATCTAGTTACATATGCAATGTGAGTAGAGTCTATAATTTGTTCGGTACATTCGACAGCAAAACTGGGGAAAAAGGGAATTGCTCTCAAGCACAAACCATGAGTATCAACCATCCAATCAATAAGTCAAAGATAGGGCAGAGAGACAATGCAAATAAGAACCACATGGGATCAGTCAAACAGATGCAAATTCTAAACAAGGCAAGAATTGATGGCAAACACTGAGCTTGATCAGAAGTATGAAAGTGAAGCATACTGAGGCAGATTTATAGGAATAACAAAACCAAATGATAGAATGGACAACTGAAAGATATTTATAGATGATGGAATGGACAAGTGAAAATTATTTATAGATAATAGAATGGACAATAGCAAGACAATTACAAGGCATTACCTGGGTAACATTAGGACCCTTTTCATGCTGAATATCACCTGCCCGTGCACTTTCTCTGCCTTGAAACCGAGGTGCAGCTTCTGTTGTAGCTCGATCTTCCTGTCTTGTCTTCCCTTTTCCTTCTCTTGCAGCATGTTCAATTTCCAAATGTCTACGTTGGTCTCTCTCCTGTTTGGCCAATATTACATTGTCAAGATATTAATTTAAAGATCAGACATAAGGCACTGTATTGGACATTGGTCTAGTGGTTGAGACAGGGTGTCAACATGCAAATGACCCAGTTCAAACCCCTACCCAAGTTGAGGTGGAACTGCAATAGTTTGGAATTAGGGTTCATAGCTCACCACAGATCAAGGCATGACTTGAAGAATCATACCAAGGTTCACGTCACAGTACCATTATGAAGTAGGATAAGTTGAATACACTTAAAATAAAATGATTAATTACACCTTTGTTTTTGAAAAACGAGTTCATTAAATTCGGTAGTATCACCTACACAGTTAACATATCTTTTTGATCATCCTTTCGTATAGATTAAAAGCATTAGAAAATTAATTTCCACAGCAATCAAATGAAAGCAGATAATCTTTGTGCAAACTTCATCCGATTTTACACAGAATTTAAGCAATTACAGTGTACATTAAATTAATGTGAATATTTAGTCATACAATCTCAGGAACTGAGTCTCTGAAAAGAATATAGATGAAATGCATGTGCAGAGTGAAGGAAAACCGTCAAATGTGAAACTATATCGACACCCTCATTACCAGGAAAGATTTCAAGGAAAGCAAGAAGATCGATATCAGCATTATCAAGGAAGAAGATGGAATACTTGTCAATATTCATGGAACAAGGCATCACAAAACCACTCTTCAACAAGCTATTATCAGAGATCAACAACCATTACAAATTCGGGAAGTTACAACAACAATACATGGAATCAAAGGAAAGAAAATTATGCAACAACTAGCCACCAAGGATTAAGACCAAAAATAATTGATTTTGGATGGATACATCATCATCAATGGAAGGAAGAAAGTAGGAACATAAGAAATTCATATTACTTGGTTTCATCACATGTGAAACCTTTAATTGCAAAGCTTTGAGGACAAAGCTTTTTGAAGGAGAGTACTATGTTATGACCCGGGGGGGG
>ML800274.1:164361-176315 GCA_009831015.1 Picea engelmannii | reverse complement strand
TCAGCCTGAGTTTACTGTTGGAGTATTTGCATAGATCTCTGCTGTTTTATTTAGAGGGTTTGCATATCACTGTTAAGAGATCTCTACTGTTATATAGAGTTTTCATTTCACTGTTTGAGATCTAGGTTTATTGTTTATATGCCGTTATAATCTTAAGATCAGAGTTCTATTCTACTGTCACTGCCCCCTATAAACCTATATGCTGTTTTGTACTTCAGATCTAAAGTAGTTTTGCTTTAAAAATAAAAAGAGACTGCTGTTTTAAACTTACCCTAAAATTCTAACAGATATGATCCCAAGGGGGGGCATATATGGGGCTAAATGTACATTTAATGTGTAAATGTATATGTAATAGGGTCATCCTAATAGTAAAAGGGCCTCGTGTATAGTGTGTGAACATGTATATATAGAGATCATGTATTCATTATTGAGGACATGTGAATTGTGATGGATGAATGTATTTGGATATTTGGAGGAGGTTCTCCTATTCTTTAAGGAATTATTGTGTAACTTCTCTCTTATCTATCTTGGAGTTGTGCTCCACGCTCATGTTGGTGTACATGGTGTGTACTTTTGGTTTATTCTAATATCTTAAGTATTTGGAACATAACATACTTCTCACCTTGCACCTGACAGGGGGGAATACCAACGATGATAGTTAGGCTTCAAGTTTTGAAGTCCTATAGATCAAATTTCAATCACAATTTGGGAATTCCAACATGGCAATTGGTCTCCTCAACTATTCATTGGGATGTTGTTCGACACCTAATTGTGTCTAAATTCAGAGAGAACTTCGGTGATCCTATTTTCTCACTGATAGCAGAATGGTGATCCTATTTGTTATCCAATTAGCAGAAGACACCGGTTTCTTCTAGCCAAATTACTTGGCAAATGATCAAGCAATCGGAGAATGTTCAGACATGGCAACTGTTCACTTCCAAAATTTTTGCTTTCTTTCAAAGTTCATTTAAGATGAATCATTCAACATCCGTATTGACAGTTTTTCAGGCATATCTTCATCAAAGCTCAGGTTCAGAAGTTTCAGATTGAAGATCGAAGATGATATTAGTTTATTGCCTAGTTATTGTTGCCTTACTCGTATAATTATTCAGACTCGTGATTAAGGGGGGGAAGTTAGACTGTGAGTTCCTAGGCAATCACAAAGTCCGAGATCACCTTCTTTTGAGTTGTCATCCTTATCTACTTATGAGGTGTTGCCATTATCCATTGACGAGTTGTCAATGAAATCTAAATCTAGATGTGGTCAGATACATGTCTTATATATTGACGTCATTGAATGAATACATGTGTTGAATATGGCTTAAATCCTTTTCCGCCAAGTTGTTATGCTTGCTCTATTTCTTAATTGGCTTTTACACATAATTGGCTTCTGAAGCATGCCACGTTAGTAACTGCCTTTTTGTAATAGCGTAAGATAAAATTGCCAGTAGCCACAGAAATGCTCTGCAAAATGTTGTCTCAAGGTTCATAGTGTCAACATTGGAATATATGAGTATTTCATCAGTCCACGGCGCCATCAAGGTATGTTAGTGACAATTTTCATTATTTTATAATCATATGCATGTGAACAGAGAGAAAAACAGAGGGAAGTTGGTATGGCCCAATAATGTACATGGTGCCTTTTCTATTAATCTTCTAAAGACAAGATTGTAATTCAAAAAAACATGATAAAAATGAACAATTGAAGAATTGGACATGAAGGGCAACAAAATGAACAGGGAGCAGGCACAATGAAATACTGCTTTATAAGTGGCACAAAAAGAAAGATGTTCTCAAGATGTGCTTACTTCTCAGCAACAAAATGCAAGAAGGGAACTTTTCATACATGTCTGCAAGGCTGCATTGGGTAGATAGAGAATTCTATTTTCCCTGCCAAATACTACCAAACTAGAGGCCTTTTAAACATTTAATTGTATAGGATGGCCTTTAACTTTGCAGGATAGCTACATGGCAAAGGGAATGAACAGTTAGACAAAGCAGTTGTAAGAGTAGAACCTGATCTGTCCTCAATGCTGCTCGATATGCTGCATCCTGCTCCTCTCTTAGCTGCTGGTTTGATAACCTCATCCCTTCTTCTTCCAGCCTTGCATTTATCAAAGCTGAGCCCTGTTCCTCTACTGCTTTCTGCAAGATCTCAACCAGTTCTTGTGAAGATACTGGGCCTTCAATCTAGTCCAAAGAAGAAACACTGCCTTAGAGAAGGAAACATTAATGACTTGATGACTGATAATTGTAGTGATAATGTTCTTCAAATTGCCTATGCAAAATTGAACTGAACTGAACAAGATAAAACGTCACTAGCCTTGGTGAGTGAATCATGAAAGCAGAAAAATATTTATAGAGGTGTACTGCTGATAGAATGGGTGTACTGGTAAAGGTCATGCATGCCTTTCAAAAAAGAGGAAAAATAAGATTTTGATGTACACAGGAGACTAGCCATGCTGTAAGGGGAGATAGAGAAATTACATCCAAGAGATGCCTTCGATAATAGCAATCATTCTTATTCATAGGATGTTAAATTGATCAAATGAAGGCATATTTTTAATCAGGGATGACAATAATAATAACAGAGATTTAGGAAATATATCAATAGATAAACAGAAAATCCATGCAATATATGAATCTCCAATGGGACATTATACGGATATAGAGATTAATAACCTTTTTCATACAGCTCTCAAGTTTCTCTAAATGTTATGTTTTATCTTCCATGCATATTTAATTCCTCCTCCACAATAGTACAATTCAAATAATCAAATTGTTCTACTTTATCTACAAAATATACTTGTGAGCACAGCATAGTTCCTCATTCTCTTGTTCTGTTACAAAGCATTGGATAGTTTCTTTTGCACCTTTTCTACCTTCTGTTAAAGCTTGCTTTATCATCATGCAAAGAGTGAGGATGATCCAATCAGATCAAGGGTCTCACCTTTTTGAACTTGATACATATATATCATTATACGTACATGCTTCAAATTTTCCTACAAGTACAAACCCTAATCTTCAATTCAGGAATATAATATCCCAGGATTTTCAGTAGCAGAACGAATTCATTTGTGGAGAATAAAAAATTACTACATTAAAGGATAGGCCCCGAGTTTGTATTATTGAAAAGAAGCAGAGGATTTGAAGAGGATTGTAACCAGATGCTAAGATCTGACAAAGTCTGGTAAAAGAATCCAGGAGCAACAGGTGGGGTACTAAGTCTGATTTTGCAAGGTGGCAGAGGCCCACAGAAGTGAAAAAATCTACAAAGCAGAAGTTGTAATCTCATTGAAGGTAACCAAGTCTAGGTGCGATGCAAAGAAACACTGCAATGGTAAGGTAAAGTCCCCGAGTATATTGAGGCCGCAACACCAAGGTTGTGAGGTTGTGAGCAGATTGTAATTCAAGGTTGCAAAGAGGCATAAGCCTGAAACTTTGTGTTGTGGGATGGTCATAAGATCACAATCCCAAGGTTGCAGAGGGTACAAAGTTGCAAGACCCATTTTGTAGGAATTAAAAGACCTGCAATTCAACATTGTGAGGTCATAGAACCTGTAACACGCCCTTGCAAAAATAAAGTTCTGAAAAAGTGCGAAGGCCACAAGACCATACTATGGAATATAAAAAAAAACTAACTACAAAATTACAATAAAGGAAGCAGAACAGTCAGGCATTTGGCTTTCCAAATTCTACAAATGTTTGCTGTAATCTAAGCTTTATTCAAGCACAAAATCTGTGGATTGCTGTAATACAAGCTTCATTTACAGTATTCCTGGTGTAAAATTTTGAGTATATGCACCATTTTATTTTAATTCTCTGTATTTGATCTGCTTCTAGCTCTGTAGACTAGAATAAAAAATAAATTATTGGGCATAGACAGACTTAGTTTTGTAAGACCTTGCAAAACCAATTCAAGCCATGAGTTGAAACTTGAAAGTACTTGAAAGTTGAATAGCAAAGCCATAAGTTTAGAAACCAAAGATGCATTAAAGTCCAAAATATTTGGTATCATAACGGTTCAAGTTCCTTGGCAAATAGTCCCAATCAGATCACTCAAGTTCTTGAAGAAAAGTCACCAGTACATTTGGTTGATGGTCGGCACTAGAACCAAGTACAAGGCAAAGGGAGAAGAGATAGACGAAGCCTGAATAGCTAGAGAGAGAAGGGCTCAAAGATAAAATCTAGACATGGAGGGTAGTAGAAGAGAGGGTCAAGGAAGCCCATCCTTACCTGAAAGGAGGCTAGCCAGATTAGATGGCTTTGAGGATCTCCAACTTGCAATCAAAGAGAATATAAAAGTACTCAGCCAGACGATAGCTTTCAAGTCCCTGCAACAATATTTTGTAAATCTCCCAAGTAGTAACCCAGTCTGGTAATGCCAAAATTCCTTCTATGTCAACTGAAGGAACCAGTTCTAGCCCTATTACTTTAGCATCGGTGCTAGCAAACACCTCTTTCATCGAAAAAGGTCTATTTAATGTAGAGATGACATTGGCTATCGGCCTTTTGATGAAAGTTGAAACCATAAATGTCAAAAAGCTTGATAATTGGATTCGGAAGTTAGAAGTGTATATTAAATGTCCATGGTTATCCGACTCGTAGAAAATCTCATATCCTAGGCTGAAGATGACAAGCCGTGCCTTGTTATGATGGAAATGTTTTTGCTAGTGGCAAAGGCAACAAAGAAGACTTCTCATCCTCAATTAGGAAGAATATAGACAAGTACTGTGAAAGAAGTTCCACCTAGCAAGGTATGAATGTGAGTTAAGAATACAATGGCAGAGTCTCAGGCTGAAAGTCGATGATTATATAACTAAATTCCACAAAACAGAATCCTATTGCATATTTCTGAAGATTAAAGAGATGGTATGCCGAAGGATATAGGTGGGCTACATAGCTATAATTAAAGAGACATTTCGACTTTTGAGAATATGTTCAGATTGGGACCAGCAACAGAATGGATTACTCTAAGAATTGTCGTTGATCTGATGCAGGAAGACTCAAAACCTTCCCCGATGAAATTGATGGCAAGTAGAATGAGTCAGCAAAAGGATTCCAATAGCAAGTTCTTATATGTGTGTTGTTAAGTCTAATTGACAGCACTGGACTTTTTCTTATAATATTTGAAAGTGCAGTTTCTAGTATCAACCCTATGTCAGAATTCATAGTCATATAGTGAAGGACAGGTTTGCTATATAAATGCTCAGAAGGGCCTTTATTCAACAACTCTTTCTATGCTCATGTGGATAGTATGTAGAGCTTTTGATTTTGAGTTGGTGAAGTTTAAGGGTCAACATAACTCCATGCTTATTGGGCACCGACATTCTTAGCGTGGATTGGGAGGTCTGCACTAGCTGCTTGACGAATTTTCAATCATCACGGACTAGCCGCTCACAATTTCAATCACCAACAGTGAAGAGTACAGTCGTTAAAAGCCTTGTAGCCACTATGGGGCATAATTTGATCCCGTTAACAGTGTTGAGCTTCAATCTAAATAACATATAATGAAACAGTTTGTTTAAAAGAGAATTTGAGCATCAGAGTCATACCTGTTGCAACACTGCAATGCTTTCATTCGGAGCAGACATGACAAGTGCACAGAAAGGAAATACGGTTGCTCTTAAGGCATCGCTTAAAGGAAACCCCTCGCTGCCATTCACCATAGCCCCCCAACAGACAAAGTTGGCATCCAAGTACTCTACCACGAGTTCTGAACAAAGAGTATTCTCACAAAAGCCACTGGTATATGGATGATCCGGATTATGCAGATACACAAACAGAAACTTGTAGTCCTCCTTTGCCATTCTCAAAGCATCCATGAAACTTGATCCAAAGAACAGAGGATGGTATTGCCCATATTGTTGCTCAAACCTCCTCAAAAAAGCCATGGACTCGGACTCAATTGGCATCAGGGGGTTAGAGATTTGCTGATCCGAAAAAGGATCAAGATAGGCAGGCTGCTGCTGGATCCCCACCCGAGCTTCATTTCTTCTACCCATGCCCATATGAGAAAGCATTTCCCCTGCCATCGTCATTCCATAACCAACTGCTCTGGACACTCCACCAACAATACAAGCAGGCAGGGATACTATTCTCGACATCATACCTGATTGCCTAGCCCTGGATCTTGACACCGGACCCGGACCCTGATGGCCATTACCCCGAGTCCTATTATCCCTATAAGAAGAATTCAAGTACCCATGATTGTTTTCACCATCATCAATTGGGTCTCTGAATCCATGATAATTCATGGTGTTCTCTGTGGTTTGTCCTGTAGATGAATTGAAATCCTCTCTGTCCCAATTGAAAACACTCTCTGTGGAATTCAATCCACTGCCTTGATGATGTGGAAACCAGTCTCTACAAGGGGCAGGTTCTATGGTTGGAACCCAATCACTCGTGCTACTTATAGAACTACTGGGTGTCTGTGCAACAGTTCCATTCAGTATGAAATGCACTGCAGCTTCCAAATCCCAGCCATGAGACTGTAATATCTCATAGCATATCGATGGGTCTTCCACCCCCGTGGCATCCTGAAAGTGGCTGATCTTGGATTCGATTCTTTCCATTAAGTTCTAATCCTTCTGCCACTTTTTTCCTTATTACTAATGGCGTTAACCACAAGCAAAACTTCAGGATTGCTTCCTAAAAACAAAAGAAAGACAGAACCTAGAACTTATATTACAGTGAAAGTTACATAAAAATTCAAAGTTTACATGAAATGAAACGTTCAACAATGCATTTAAATATAAAAACCTGAATGCCTAACTCAGCTAAAACATGCCTGCAACGCACGCAGTTCTCAGCAGTGCTAGCTTACATATAGTCCTAGTTACCCGCCCATCATTTCAAAGGATGCTGATTAACTGGAATCTACCAGCCAACTGGAGGAGGAATCAGTTGGTAAAGATGAAAATTTTCTTGATTATCGTGTTCAATTGGTGCAATATTCTCTCTCGGACAAAGCATATGGCATCTCTAATGTGTTAAAAACAGCATTCCCTTCACCGACATAGTGCGTTAGAAACAGCATTTCCTTTACCGACATGATCATAACAGTGATCGCAGCCTTAGTTTCTAAGGCTGGAATCATCCCTTGCATTCAAACATATATTACCATTCTATAATTTTTCCTTTTATTGAAAGTTGCTGCTTTTGGAATAAGGGACCAGCATTACTTGAGTTTGCTCTCCATTCAAAGAAATATCTATATCCATATCACATAGATTCTGGAATATGGGTTTCCGCGTGAGTAGAATGGCCAATTACTATACTCACCCAAATAAGTAAATGCATGATACAAGAGATATCGATGGTGTATATATATATATATATAAAATCAATGCACTGTGGGGTATTCATGAGGTGGACTAAGTATAGGCTCTTTTTTAATTTTTAAATATGAATGTGGGAATTTTTAATTTCTCTATTAACATAATAATAAAAATAATCTTTCTCCCCRGATGAGGTGATATTGGGAGACACCTGTCAAGAGGAGCAGTCAGGAGAGGGCCACCGTGGCGTCAGACACGTGACGAACGCGTGCCTCTCCCTCCTGCCACCTTAATGCAATTAAAACTACATTGCATGAGACATGGCGCCATTAATCTTAGTGCGTCCTGCTCTGGCTCTCCATGCCTTCGATGGACCAACGCCATGGCTCTGAATTTACTCTTCGCGTGTGTTGGTTTTATGGATGGAACCAACGACTTGGATACTATGTATTGCACCAGGTGCATTGGACGCCTTATTCTCCTGTGATCAGATCCTCCAGAGCTCGGCCTCCCACTCAGTTGTTCCTTAGCCTTTTTTCGTTCTCTCCGGTGTGTTTCCGCCCTCACTGTGTCTCAAAGATGTCGAGACAGAGGGGGAAGTCAAAACGAGGCACAGCATGGCAGCCCAGCCAACCGCGTCTGGCCCTCTGCCCCCCCGCCCGAACCATCCCACAACTCCTCCTCTTCGTCGTCCTCCTCGTCCTCCTCCCTGGTACAGTCAAGCCACAGCCCCAACAACCTCTCACCCCTCTCATCACCTTTCGCTTGCAGGTTGGAGTGGTTTGATCTCTCGGGGACTTCTCTGCGATTTAACCCAGGCCCCTATTAGAATATGATGGATGTGCTCGTTTCACCATAGACAATACCACTATTGTCACCCAACCATACGCTGAAACCACCCTCCGAGCACCTTAACCTTGACAGAGAATCACTCGGGAAGCAAACCCTAGGCTAGATAGCCAAACAAAGGGTAGCACACCTTTCTCCAAGGATAGCGCACCAAACAAGAGCTGATCAAATAGTCCAAACCATAACCAAGAGATAGTCCAAGCCAAAATGTAATCTGCTAGCTGCAGCAGCTGCAACGACAACTTTCCTCCAAACCTGCGCACAAACTGGCCTACTGCAGTGCGCACAAGTGAGCTCTGCAGTTCTAGGAATGCCTGCCAGAATGAAGACCGGCCTCCTGTATTTATACTAATTCTAGCTAACTGTCTGGGCCGACTTCTCATTCTGGGTACCTATATAATACTTCTTCTGGCCGACTTCTTCTCTTGGAGGCTAATAACCTAATACAAATTATCTCCTTGAGTGGACTTGTCTTCTAGGGTTATTAGCCAACTCATTAGGGTTTCTTCTTGCTTTCCGAAATATTCTATTCTCGTCAAGTTTACACGTGGAGGTAAATACCTCCCGCAACTACCATAATATCAACACTCCCTCCTAGCTAGGGAGGTATTGAAGACAATGGTCTTGAGTACAAACATACCATTGAATCAGTAGCATCACCATAGTCGTACAAACTATCTCAAGATTAGATCATGAGCACCATCATCATTATCAATGTCATCAACTGCATCATCTCTCGAAACCATACTCCATCTGAGTAATCAAACATGATGTTGGATAAGTTACTCACTCCATAGAGTGACACAAGAACCATTATTCTAATCCGGACATATGTCCTAGAAGAATAGATGTCCTGGACTATTTTTCGTCTGAGAAATTTATGTCCATTGATCATCCATCTAGCTGATAATCATTTCCAACACTGCTAATAGTCTTCAAGGCAATTGGAACAATATCATTTAATAGAACACAACTGTATCTATCCATAGTTGTACACAACTACAATCTAGTGGTACACTACCACACCAAGTAGCACATAGATACTTGATCAATGACATATAATCACAATCAGTGGAACACATCCACCACAATAGCATACATCTACTGTCCAGAGACATACAATCTCCATAACAATCATCTGATATCAACCTGCACAGAAAACATTGTTATGATATAAACTGAATCATCTGGGCCATTCTTCCACTCACATTTGTGAGATCTGGAAGAGCATTTGCCCTCAGAAAGTCAAACATCAATGATGAACTATTTGGACTATTCTTCTCAAGAAAGGAAGAATAATTGTCCTGATTTATGAGCCTAGACCATCCCCCACCCTGGGCCATTCCTCCGACACTAAACAAAGTGAAACCTAGAGATAATGAGTCTGCCCTAGGGAATGCCTATCCCTGATTGTTGAACCTAGACCATTCCCCACCCTGGGCCATTCCTCCGGCACTAAACAAAGTGCATCCTGGAGATAATGAATGTGCCCTAAGGAATGATTGTCATGCACCAACCTCCAAAACAGACCATTCTTCAAAACTGCTCACAACTGTGAGCTTCGAAAGAATGACTGTTCGACGAAGCGGGCCAGTCTTCTTGAGTAACCCTCAAGAAGAGAGACTTCCCTAGACCATTCCCCATGTTAACCACAATGGGAAATCATTGTCTATGGTACATCAACAATCCATCGAACCACTTTCATTACGAAAATGATCGTTCGATTTTGACCATTTTCTGAACTGGAAAATGCCTATCCATCAGAAATCTCAAACCACTTTCCGAACTGGAAAGGAACTACTCATCCTGGACCATTTTTCGCACTGAAAAATGACTGCCCATAAATAACACATCAGTGCTCCCTCCCAACCTGGGAGTCATCTCTTCCTTTTTCAATAAGAAAGTCGTCTCCATGAGCTCCAGTTTGAGTACACAAACTCGTTCACCTTGGACAGAGGCTTTACCAAAATGTCTGCTTATTTGTTCATATGTGGAGATATATATATATTGGAGAACCACTTCTCTTTTCTGGACTTTATTATGGAGAATGTAATGCTTGATCTCAAATGTACTTCGATCTTTCTGGAACATTGGTTTTCTCTAGAGGCATCATATAGCTCTGATCAATATAGTATATCATTATTGGATTCATCTTTTGTTCCCTGCTAGCTCATAACATCGTGGCAAGGCTCAAACTGGAACATATCCATGTGGCACTTCTTTTGTCATCATGAGATCTTTGTCATGGATTGGCAATCCATCATTCTGGAGTTCTGAGTAATCATTATGATATAATATGAAAGGTTTTCACCACTCTTCTGTTGTGCATTGGAGGTTCTCCACCAAGTTGCTTTCTCTCATCTACATACAAATGTCACTTTTTGGTATACCTCAAATCCTTGAGGTTGTTCTTCATATGCTCTTTGTTCAATTATTCTAGAGAACAGTCTTTGTCAATCCCATGGATATTGCAGACAATATAATGGCTCATGTAGAGGTATGTCTGGTTTACTGGAACAAGCATTCATCGTAGTCTTCTCCCTCCATCTGGGAGAACCTCTAGTTCTGGATCTCGCAATGCTTACATTCATAAGTCTTTCCATACACTGTTCTACATCACAAATTTCAGTTCCTCTGCTTGATTACTTTTAGTGGGTTCATATCAGGTTGGTAATCTTGTGATTCTTGATACAATGATTGGTTGTTCTGGATTTTCTTTCTTTCTTGGAATCTTCATGTTCTTCCTTATGTTTTTCTTTAGCTCTTGGCTCCATGGAGTTATAGATTCCATGCCCTTAAGGTTTCACTTCTTTCTGTGGATGGACAACCAGGGATACTTTAAGGCTTCTTTTCAAAGAAGGCTTCTTTTCGAAGAAGGCTTCTTCTAAAGTCAAACTAAGCACGTACTGCTTTTCATGGTTGCTACCATGGATATATACTTCATCATCTTCAATGGATCATAGGATTAGCTCCCTCCTAATCCTTGCTTCATGTATGAGTTCATGTATATAATCGGCTCCCTCCATCTAACATAATCCATGCTTCCGTCTGCATCCTTATTGCCTTCTGCAAAGTGTCATAAGTCTTTCTCCAATTTCCTCTTGATTGTTGACTTCTTTCTGTCTTTACTTCTTATAGGTTTCTTTCTGATTTCGGCTTATCTTGCAGCTTGTCTTGTCTTATAGTCATAGTGATAACATTCCTTACTTTGTTGTTCTTCCATAAGTAGTTTCTCTTTGATCATATTATCTTCTAAGAAATAGATATGCAAGATATGTACCGAAAACATGGTATGTACAAGAACTATGAAGAGTATTGTTACCTTGTCTTAGAAGAAGAAGTTTGTTTTGTCCTGCTTGGCTTTATTTGTAGGTTCCTTTTCTTCGGCAACTGATGCTTCGTGTGTCTCCTTCCTTTTCTTTAGCCCAAGACAATGATTCTTGTAGTGACCATACTTTTGAAAATTGAAGCATTGTATCCTTGATATATCTTTCTCTTGATTTGTTTTCTTCCTGGAGCCAAACTTCTTTTTGTTCCTGAAATCCTTGAACCTTGTTGTGAAGGCTTGATCATCGTACTTCTTTTGAGGTTTCTCTTTTGCACTGATCCTTGATTCTTCTTGAGCACAACAAGTCCAAAGTTCTTCAAATGTAGGATACTCCTTTCTTGTATTCATGCTTGTGGCAAATGCATCCCACGTCTTGGGAAGACCATTGAGTACTATGTTTACCAATTCCTTCTCTGAAATGATCTCTTCAATAGCTTGTAGTTGATCTCTTAACTGAGAGATTTTCACAAAGTATGATGTTATGTTGTCATCATCAT
>ML800274.1:115765-145441 GCA_009831015.1 Picea engelmannii | reverse complement strand
GCTCCTCATGAGTTAATGAGGGATGGGGGTGAACCTCCCATCTGTGGAGGCCTTAGACCTGACCACCGTGAGGGAATTCGTGCCACACGCAACCTCGCCAGAAAAGAAAAGGTAGGTCAAAGGTGTGGAAAGGGGGGGGGGTGAGAGAGAGATCACAGGAGGAGATCAGAAGAACTCTGGAAAAAAATACAGAGTGAGCGATATCAGAGAAGAAGGGGAGTAACCTTCGTTCTCGATCACTGAAGAACCGAGACAGAGAGTCTCAAGCATCGTGGTCTAGCTCGAGGGTGGCTAGTGGTAAATCCATTCAGAGTCGTTGAGCCTATGGTTGGGTGGAAACGAGCACTCCTCTCAACAGTTGCATCACCTGGTGTTTTTTGATAAGTGTTATATCTTATATCTTGAATTTAAATATTCTGACATGTATGCTCATGGTTTGTGAAATTATGAATGATTTTCGTATAACACTATCTGTATGGTGTTCGATCAAAAATGGTGGCTGCATGCTTATATTGGAAAGACCATATATGACTTACGTATATATTTGTATATATGTATATTTTGAACGGATTCAGTATTCAAGTCTGTTCTCAGGAAATCTATTCCCTTATTTTATCTCAAGTAATGGCTTGGATAGATCTTCCCACATGGACACCCTTTTTAAAGTTTACCCAAGGATCTGCCGGAGGATTTTATGGCGTAAGTCTGAAAAACCTTGCACGAGAGAGAGAATGGTCCTCTTAGACTTAGGACATTTCGGCGTTTTGTCACCCGGGGTATCTAGATGCGAGTCCTCTTGTACTCGCGAGTCCCGAAACCTCGACCCGCAAAATCCCGAAATGACAGCGTGTGAATGAATTAAGGACCTTTCGGTGGTTCAGTACCTTGGATACCCTTCCTCTTGCTAAATGCACAGATGAGATCCTTTCAGAGGATCTACGGTCTGCTATGACCGTTAAATTGAATGAAGGAACGCAGACGTTAATTCCTTGACCCCTTTTTAACCTTCGTGAGTAGCGAGGAAATCAGGACCGTCGATTCCAAGACCCATGGGAGTACCTGGACCGTCCAGTTGTAGAGTACACATGGCGGTCGGTAAGCGTTTCGACTTTTCAGCACCCGGGAGATCAGAGGGTAAGAACCCTTGTCCTCACGACTCATGAAATCTCGACATATGAAATCTCGAAATGCTAGTGTGTGGGTAAGTTATGAGTTTTCAGAGTTTCGGCTCCCGGGGTACCTAAGTGCGAGTTCTCTTGTACTCGCAAGACTTGAAACCCCGATTCACGAAAACCCAAAATGACAGCGTATGGATGAGTTAGGACTTTTCGGTGTTTCGAAACCTGGAACTCCCAAGGAAGTATTTCCTTGTACTCGCAAGTCCCGAAATCCCGATTAGCAAAACCCCGAAATGGTCTAACGTAGATTCGAGTTTTGATGTTTCAGTGTTTCGGCACTCGGGGTATCTAAGTGCGAGTTTCCTTGTACTCACAAGTCCCAAAATCCCGACTTGCAAAACCTTGATGAAAGAAACCCCAAAATAAGATGAGCAGGTTTAAGAGTTGGTATTTCGGAGTTTTCGGTATCCAGGAAACCCAAGGGTGAGTTCCCTTGTACTCGCAAGTACTGAAATCCCGAATTGTGATATCCCGAAAGATAGAGTGTGGAAAAGTTATCATATTTTGGTATTTCGACACCCGAGGTACCTAAGTGCGGGCCCCATGTGTTCGCCAGTCTCGAAACCCCTGAATCACGAAATCCCGATGGAGGAAACCCCGAAATAGTGAAGCATGTTTAGAGTTTGGTGTTTCGGAGTTTCGGCTCCCAGGAAACCTAGGTGTGAGACCTCCTATCGTCGCACGTCCTGAAATCCCGATGGAGGAAACCCCGAAATAGTGAAGCATGTTAGAGTTTGGCGTTTCAGAGTTTCTGCTCCCGGGAAACCCAGGTGCAAGACCTCCTGTCATCGCACATCCCGAAATCCCGATGGAGTAAACCCCGAAAGGTGGAGTGACATATTTTAATCCAAGGCATTTTTAGTTATGACAAACTATTGGTCCCCTTCGGATTTCGGCACTTTGAGAGACAAGAGAGCAGGGGAACACAAATGCATCGCAATTTCCCGAATCACGAAAGCCGACGAGCACCTCCCCGATAAGGTCTGCGGTCATAGCCATCGGTCATATGAGGGATCTTTAAAGGGAAAGGAGGGTCTACGATAGGCTCCTTAGAATTTAAAAAGGAAAGAAAGCCGAAAATTCTCTAGCCCCGTGGTGGGTGTGTTACAAACAACAGAAGGGCAGGGCCTGGTCATATCGCAACTAGGCTGGGTAGATTCCTGATCAGTAGTGATATGTTAGCTCTTCCCGAAAATCCATGCTCAATGAATCTCCCATGGGATGGATCGGACCACCGTCCCATAAGACTGACTTTTGAAAAGCAGCAGAACTGGGGTCCAATCCCCTTCAAATTAAATCCTCTTTGGTTGGATAGACCAAATTTTCTTCAGTCCATTGCCCAGATCTAGAACCAGTGGATCACAGGATCTCCAAACTACATATGGGAGAAGAAACTCAAATCAGTCAAAGATATGTTAAAGAGATGGGCTAAAGATAATCCTCACAACAAAGCACAAGCAAAAAAGGCCCAGCTGGAGGTTCTTCAAGATGAAATGGAAAAAGCAGAGATTCTGTAGAGCCTCCTCACCTAAGAGAAATCCACCCACAAAGAATACATTCGGGCCCTAGCGGAAGAAGAAACGACCCGGTGACTCAAGTCCAGGAGCATCTGACTGAAGGTTGGCAACCAAAACACCACCTTCTTCCACAACCAAGCCAAAGCCAAAAACTGGGCCAACCAAATCTCTGAGCTTATAACTCTTGAAGGGGAAACTCTTCAGGACTTTGACCAAATTAAGCAGCACGCCTCCTCCCACTTCCAATCCCTGTATACAAGCTCTGGAAAATACAATGATCACCTCTCTAATCTCTTCCTCCAGCATATCCCACCTAAGATAACCGAGGCAGATAACCACTTCCTAGACTAGCCCATAGAGGAAGTTGAAATTCTCAGAGCCCTGAATCAATTCCATGAGGATAAAGCCCTAGGCCCGGACGGATTTACTCTTCATTTTTACAAAAAATGTTGGCCCATCATTCAAAAAGATTTCACCAGAATGATGCGATTCGCCCACAAAGCCAAAAAAATGGGTGGGGCAACGGATTCCTCCTTCCTAGCTCTCCTTCCAAAGGAACACGGAGCCTCCTCCCTCAATCGTTTCAGGCCTATCTCGCTCTGCAACATTTCCTATAAGATCCTGGCCAAAATTATTGCAAATAGACTCAATCCCCTCTTCAACGCACTAATCCTTCAAAGCCAGGGAGGCTTTGTCGTAGGGCGTCAGATCTGGGATAATTATATCCTCGTCCAAGAAGCAATTCATGCCAACAACACTCGTGGGGAGTCCGGAATGGCTTTAAAACTCAACATGGCCAATGCTTTTGACAGAGTGGAGCACAATTTTCTCTTCAAAGTTTTGCAAAAGTTTGGCTTCAGCCATAACTTCATGAATTGGATCAACTCATGCATCGAGTCCCCCTGGATAACGCCCCTCATAAATGGTCGACCACGTCCCTTCTTCAAGACGTTCAGAGGCTTAAGGCAGGGGTGCCCTCTCTCCCCTATTCTCTACGTGCTCATGGCAGAATTTCTAAACAAAAGTCTCGAATGGGAAAGTGCCTCTGGCAATATCCCTAGTATAAAAATTGCTCAAGGAGTAAAAATACTGAACCACTCTCAGTTTGCAGACGACACAATCCTTCTGAGTGGTGCTTCCAAAGTTCTGGCCAGAAGAATCCTACGAGTCCTAGACATCTTTCTCATTGTCTCGAGAGGATCACTAAATAAAGAAAAATCTCAGATCTATACATGGAATGTGTTGGCAGGGACTAGGTTCGGAATAACTCAGATAATTGGCATTGTTATCACCCAAGACCGGAAATCCTTCAAACACCTAGGCCTCCCCCTCTGTCTCAAAGCCCTTCCCGGAGAATTCTGGCACCTCATCCTTCAAAAGTTCAGGGAAAAAATGGAAATTTGGGGAGCATGATGGCTAAACCCAGTGGGCGGGGTGGTCTTGATTAAATCTATTCTGTCGGCTCTCCCCATGTTTCAATTCTCCACCCTCCTTTCCCCAAAGGGAATTCTTCAAGCAATGAGCCAACTCATTCATAAATTTCTATGGCAGGGAGGGGCTTCAAATCACAAAAACTTCCATCTAGTAAAGTGGGAAACGGTCACCCAACCGAAATCCAAGGGAGGCCTGGGAATCCGAGACCCCAAAATCTCCAACTCAGCTATGGGAGCCAAGCTTTTGTGGAGACTAATATAAGGGGACAACGAATGGTGGAAACAGGTGCTCATAAGCAAATACAAACTAGGAAAAAGAAAAAGAAGCATGGATAATCCGCACCTC
Source organism: Picea engelmannii (assembly GCA_009831015.1). Taxonomy (NCBI): domain Eukaryota; kingdom Viridiplantae; phylum Streptophyta; class Pinopsida; order Pinales; family Pinaceae; genus Picea; species Picea engelmannii. The sequence goes on along the minus strand of ML800274.1, from coordinate 140,967 downwards.
CACTAGACAGGATCCCAAATCTGGAGACTAATAAAGGGAATCACCCCCTTATTTAGAGAGTACCTATATTGGATCTCAGGAAATGGAAAATCTATAAAAATCTAGCAGGACAGGATCTTCGGGGTGACTTTTAACCCCAACGAAGCAAATTTCTCAGATCTAAAATCCTAGATGTTTGGACTAAGAAAGCGCACTTTGTTCAATATCTCAGCCTGGAATGAAAATGGTAGCTGGAGAGATTGGAACTTGGGGAATGTCCCCCAACATTTAACAGAACAGGCTCAATGCCTGATCAAGCTTCTAAAAGGGGCAGCGCCCATTCATAAAACCCAACCTGATAACAGGGGTTGGGGGAGTTAGGGTTACTCGGTCACAACAGGATACAACCAACTCCTCGATAACACGGTTGGGCAACATTCCTCAGTAAAATGGAAAAATATCTGGAATCGAGACTCCCTCCCAAAAATCAACTTCTTCACTTGGACTCTAGCACATGGCAAGATTTTAACAGGGGAGAATCTCATGAAGAGAGGCTATCTTGGCCCCTTCATCTACCCGCTCTGCAATAACAGCCAAGAAGACATTACCCATCTGGTATGGGATTGCTCCTTTGCAAAAAGTTGCTGGAACTTAGCCTTTGGGGACCTAGCTAGATCTATATGTTGGCCCGCTTCCCCCCACCCTAGCCTGGGAAACTGGGACAAATACTATAGGGGCTCCTTCAAGTACAAGTCGGTGCTGAAACGTGTATGGTGGGCGCTTGCAAAATTTTTGTGCTGGCAGATCTGGAAAACAAGAAATAGGAAAATTTTTCAAGATAAGATCACTTCCCCACAAATAGTAGCAGCTAAGGTAAAGTTTCTTTTGTTCGAAGCCCTAAGCTCCCGCCCTCTGAAAATCAAAGATACAGCAAACTGGAATAGCCGGGAAAAGGAATGGATGGCAAGCTTCAATCTCAGGAATGTTAAGTATCCTCAGGCAGCCCCAAGACCAAGATGGCAACTTCACCACACACTCAACATGGAACAGTGGATCCAGAAGCAAAAAAATCATACTCTCTGCTTCGATGGAGCCTCTAAAGGAAACCCAAGGGAGGCAGGTGTGGGGGGGATTCTTTATGATCCCGGGGGAAAAACGACAACTCGCTATCACTGAAACTTAGGGATAGATACCAACAACAAAGATGAGGCCTTCACTCTTTTAAAGGGAGTCCAACTGGCCCATTCCAAGGGTATAAGAAAGCTCGTCGTCCTCGGAGACTTGCTCACCATAATAAGATTGATGACCAAGGGTACAAACCCCAAAGATCCAAGTTTAAAACAAACTCTTGACAGAATTAGACTGGCCTCCAAAGACATCAAGCTCACCTTTTTTCACATCCTTCAAGGCAGCAATAGTGAAGCTGACAATATGGAAAATGAAGCTATCGGGACAAATCCCGACACTCTCAGCATTGATGGAGTGGTAACCCTAACCACCTTATATTAATGAACCTCCAAGAGCGAAGTTTGGCCTGCCAAAGGAGCCCACCCCATGGGGGCTCATTAAGCACCCCTTACGACCACATGGCTAGGCATATAGAAAGCACCGCTCAAGTGTGGTGAAAAGGAAGTGTCCCACCGTTGGCTTGCAAGATATCTCATGGCATGAAGGAGTGGACGCTTTCAGTCGTCCACATGACAACCTGTCGCCGCACCATATGGCATGTGCCATGCGCGCGGATCCTCTCCCTCGTTCGTACAAAATGGCTTCACCTTTAAGTAGGGCGAATTATCCTCTTTGCATGGGAAATCCGGTATACTCGGCTCGCTTGTGTGGACATGACGCTCTGGTCTCTCACCTCCATCGTCGATTCAGCTCCCCTGCTGTTAGACGTCCCTCCATAGCGTCGGTCAGTGATAGGTATTGTACTCTTCCCACAATCTCACAAGCTCGTTCGTCATCTCCCTCCTCAACAATCAAGCAACCCTCATGGGAAATCCAATCCGCCCGTATGTCTCTCCAGTCCCTCCTGGATTTTATCTCAACCTCTTTTTCACCTTCTAGGCATTCCCGTAGTATTCAGAGAGCTCCTTGGGATGTTTGGTGCTGGGATCTGCCCATCTGCAAAGATTGGAGTCCCCTTCTTGCCATTCTCCTGACCCTCCTTCCGAATCTTGTTGAGCAACCCCTTAGCCGTCCCCTCTCACGTTCACTTCTCCACCTGGGCCTTGTGCAGAATTTGCAAGAACCGACCAATTCCGACCTTTCCTCCGGGGACAAAGAAATGTAACAAGAGAATTCTGGGCAGGAAGACTCAAACTCCTAGCCATAAGATAATTGGGAGTCTGAATGCAAAGGATACAACAACCTCCGAGAGCAATTGGGAGTGCTGAGTGCCAACAGGGTGTTCGAAATGGAAACACTATCCCATCATCATTTTTTGATTAGCAAGCTACAGGATGAAAGTGAAGCGTAGAGAACCCAGATTGTTGCTAATCAGGTGCAGATTGACACTCTTCAGCTAAGGTTGGACCAGCTTGATGACACGCAGGCCCCAACAAGCAACTCAGACTCTCAACAAGGATATTCGAGGAATGTCCAGTCCAATTCGATTAATCAGGTGCCCGATTTGAATGTGCCCCCTCCTGATCCTAGGAGAAATGAGCAACAACCCTGCAGAGAAGAAGGTCTAAGTTAATCGCCCTTAATCTCAAATAGCTCCATGTTTTGTCGTTTTGTGTTTATAAGCGGCTTCTTCTGCAGAATATACATAGGGAATTCTCCACACAATATTTGTTGTAAGCATTGGGGATATCTGAACACCCCAATTTTTGTAACAATCCTCATAAAGAAGAACTCAGACATAGTCATCCATAGTTGTTTTTTTTGTAACTCCAATGGATTTATCCACACCGATTAATATATCTTTACCAGTTCTTGTAAAAAAATAAAAATAAAAATAAAAATAAAATAATCATAATTTTTAATAAATCAATAATTGCAAATTGTATTTTTTAATGTTTAATGTTTTGAGTAATAATTTTACCCAACATCAAAACAATATAAAATATATGTTACAAAGAGGGTTTATCAAAACAATATAAAATATATGTTACAAAGAGGGTTTATTTTGAAGTTAAAATGAATAAAAAAAAATAAAAAAATCTTATGATTATTTAAATAAAATAAAATAAAATAAAATATATTTTTTTTTAAATTAAAATAATTAATATTAATAAAAAAATAAAAGTAAAAAAATTAATTAAATCAATTATAAAATTAATTAAAAGAAATTAGAATAATAAATAAAATAATAATGAATGAGTAAACTAAATATTGCAAAGGGCAAAATCAAAAAAAGAAAATTCGGAAAAGGGAAGAAAGTAATTGATTTAAATGATGAAAATAAAGGGGAACCATTGATATAGTGTAACAATAAAAAGGAATAGGAAAACTAAAAAATTGATAAGAGAGAATAACATTAATTAACTAATGTAGGGTTCAGATGATATTATAAAGTATTAAACTAAAATATGTATTGAAAGGAAAACTTTCAAGTTAAATATATAAAGTAAGTTGAATGAAGAGTTATAAAGTAAGTTAAAGAGGAATAATGTAGTTTTCAAGAGGGTAGGAAAGGAATTAAAAGGAACAGTAAAATATAATAAAAGACTAGGGTAGTTAGTATGGGGTGAAGTTGTGCACCTTCATTTGTTACAACCATTTTCTTCATTTGTTACAACCATTTTCCTAAATAGTGAGGATGAGTGGTAATGGATCAAATAACGATTATAAAGTAATAAAAGTAAAAATGTATCAAAATAAATACCTCAAAACCAAATATAATAGGATGAATGGAGAGTAGAAGAGGAAGAATATAAAATCCAAAACGATGGGAAATGAATTTAAAAGAAAATAAAAGGGTAGTAAAGAACAAGAGTGTGTGGGTAGTGGGGGGTTGAGGGTTTGTATTTGTGGTGAAAATAAAAGGTTAATAAAAAATAAGGATGGGTGGGTAGTGGAGAGTGAAGCACAAATAAACACTGTCATTCCCCACTACCCACCATCATAGGGAGTGAAGAGGTGAACAAATGTATATCTTTACTCCTCACCATCCACTCTCTATGAGGTGAATATGTGCATTTGAGGGAATTAAAAGAAAAATAAAATAATTGCAAAAACAAATAGACTAGAGAGTTGAACAATAAATGAATCTAACATTAATTAAAGGATAAACCACAGGTGGAAGAATTCAATAAGGGATGGAGATAATGAATCTGTAGGGGAATGCACTAATAAAGGGAAGGAACAAGAAATCCAAACTAAGATTCACGAGGGTTTGTTATGTTTTGAAGGTGATTAATGATGGGTTGTGAGGGTTGGTTCAATTTAAAGCCATTTTCTCAATTAATGTTATTGGGGTTCTTTTCAATTTCAACTAATTCCCTAAAAATCCTAATGAAGTAGCAATGGGTTTCACAATAATTCTAATTTGGTCAAAGAAAATGTAGTGTTTATTATGGTGAGACTGTTATATAATGATCATCTTGAAGTTTGATTATGTGTACTATCAATAATAAGTTCTTTTCAGCCTCATTTTTATTGATTGACCTATTTGGTCAATATATGCAACTCTGCAATAATCAAGAACCTTGTACACTCATATTGACGCTTGAATCCGTTAGGACCAAACCAAAAACCTCACGAGGATGTAAATTCCCCTGCGTTTTTATAGAGGTGGTACTCCTCTTTAAGATTTTCTTAGGACTATAATTTTTCAGAATATGAGACTTTACATAAGTCTGTCGTGGTAATCAAAGAAATATAAAAATTGCAAAAAAAATAAAAGGAAAATGTTTTGTTTTCTATTTAGAGAAAGTTCCTGAGAAATGACCAGGTACCACACACTTCATACATTTAAACCAGATAAGCAAAATTTCCTCACATCCATCATAGTTAAAATAAAGATTTATGATCACATAAAATAAAAAGAAGATGATCACCATGCACAAGAGAACTTTAACAGAGTGGACACATGGGCAACTCAAATAAAGATAATGATAGATCAATCTCAAATACTTTATACTCAAAGCTCAGAGTTACAAAGCACAGTCAAAACTGATCCCAAAATAGCTCTTTTGAAATTTCTAAAAAATATATAGTCTGTTACATAGTTTTCGAAATTTAAAATGTGTTTTTCCTAAGGACTGGGATTGGGGCCCCCACAGACCATAAAAAAAATATACACAATAATTAAGCTTGTAGAAGGAAGATGATGGGCGGTAAAAGAACAACAAGACCTGGAAAGAAGAAAATAGAAGTTATTATACTTTGGTTAAACCTTTCTAGTCAAAGAAGTGGAGTAACTGGATGAAGGAACTGATAAAGAAATAAATATGTGATCATCATAAACTTACTATGATGGTCTCTCCTGTCTTCATTTGCTTGTTGTTGTCCTTTTATTGTCTTCATTGACGGTTACAGGAACCCTCTCAACTCTTGCCCTTCTAGAAATTCTCGTACAAGTTTCTTCTTGAAACATTTCCTCATTAATGAATTCACATCATTAATACAAGTATATTGAAAGTGGGTCCCTCTCCTTTTTTAATTTTTTTTTTAATTAAACTTTTATTTTTTAAAATTTAATTAATTTCTCTTTAAAAAAGGATGGTTGTGTTTTAATTCTATGGGAATGATAATAAATTTTTTATCCATGGAAATAATTTCATATGTTATCTTCATCGTCTTAGCTTTCCAACGATATACATTTGTCCAAATACGTCGCATGGATATCAATATATGAGCTTGTGAAGTTGAGTTGCCACACATGCCCATTAAAAAATGTAGTTGACTGATATTTTAATTTCTGAGAAAACATGTATCAACTTTCATCACTTGAAACATGTACCACCATATTCTACGTCGAAATTTCTTTCCAACGATATAAAGTTTGTTGCAAACGGAGATTGGGATCTCAAGATATATCCTTTGCAAGATTGTGACTCAGCCACTGTCGATCAAGTTTGATTAGTAAATGGGTATCCTTGATTTAATTTCGACTTCCTTTGTTGAATTTCGACTTTTCTTCATTATTATTATTCCACATGTATGAGAATAAGAGAGTTTTAGTGGTATATAATGTTAATTGTAACATACACTTGACAAGAAATAAAGAAGAGAGGAGACTATGGAGCTTGGAGGATTCAACCCTTGGAAAATTGTTCAATATAATAATAATTTTGCATGCCCATTCAACCACCAATATGACAAGTCAACAATGATGAGTCACCCAACCAAATGTTTCCACATGTCATCACTCGGTAGGCCAACAATCTGCCATATTTCATCCAATAAAATCACGCCATGTGTCACTTTTTTGTATGATGCCACATGTCTCCATTAATTAGTTGCCATGTGGCACCATCCATTTAACTGCCATGTGGATATATCTCATTGGTTAATAAATTCCCATGTGTCACTTGGAGATGTTCCTCATAGTACTTAGGATAGGAAAATTATTATTAAAATAATATGGCGGATTTGCGGGTTATGTGAATGCAGAGGTAGGTGAGAATCTTAGAAATCACCGTGAACCCACGGTAAGACATAGTAAGAAATAAGTTTGGAAAATTTTAAGTGTTAACTAAAGTGGATAGGAGAGGAAAATCGGTCGGATAGACTTGCACATGATATATGAAAGAAATATTATATCACCAACCCGTGAACCTGCGGTAACTCATGTATTTGGTTAAGTGTTGGAGGAGTTACATAATAAAGAGTAGTAAAAAGAGTTGTGTGCATTATGAAGGTGGCGCAAGTCAAAGTGCATTGTGAGGGTTGCGGAGATAAAACATACTCTTAGGAAAATTCACCAACCCACGAACCCATGGTAAGCCATAGTAAATAAGACTAAGTCTGGAAAGTATATAATGGGTCATGTGAAATATGGAAAATATGAAAAATGAAAAGAAATATATGGGAAATAAAGAAATTACGTGAAATTTGGGAAAGGAAAAAAGGAAAAGGAAAGAAATGGAAAAATGGGATAATTAAAATGGAAAGGAAAATAAAAAGAAATGAGAAAATAAAGGAAATGGGAAATGAATGTGAATGTGGAAAGGAATAAAGAAAAATGGCTAAGTGTGGAAAATGGTAAGGGGAATATGAAAGTAATGAGAAAATGGTAAAAATGACTAAGTATAAAATGAGAGAATGAATAGAGGTGAAGGTAAAGGAGATGATAGAACATGTCCCTTAGAACATTTTTCATATTTCTTCTTGTAATACCTCCATTGGACTTCTGGACAAAAGTATGCATATCTTGGTCATGGAGACTCTAATTTTGATTCTGCGAAATGCATGGAAAAACTTATACCAAGGGCTATGCAATGAACATATAATAGTTCAAAAATCTTCATTTTCCAATATCATTTTTTATTATTATTCCAGGAGCGGGAACATATAGGCAACCAAATTTTGGTCAACAACTCCTTTTTGGAGAAACATATCATTTTTTTCTTTCACATTATTAAATGCGTTCTTAAGTGTTTTATGGGGTTTAAATATGGTTTTGATGTTCTTTTTTATGCTCAGGACGTTGACAATTATAATGACCTCTTTAATATATGGAAAGTAGGATTATTAAATAGTGGTTTGGGAATTGAGGACGAGAATTTGAATGGTTGGCTTTGAAAAATGCTTTGTTCAGTTGCTTGTTTGAGTAGCCATTCTTTTGAAGGGCTTATTTTCAATGATATTTTTCTTGTTCAAGATGTTTTTTTTCTAATATATGTAGAGTTCCCGTAACCTTAGAGTGTAACTAAGAGATATGGGTTCCCCCTTATACTCAACCATGACCAATTTATATTTGCAACATTTTGAGACCTTGGCTTTTCACAACTTCCATATAAAATAAAAATAAAATGCACCACTATGGGTTCCCCTTATCCTCAACCATATCCAATTTATACTTGGAAATTTTGAGACCTTGGCCTTGCACAACTTCATCCTAAAATTGAAATAGAAGGCACCATAAATGTGTCCCCCCTCATACCAATCATATACAAAAAAATTATACTTGGGACATTTTAAGATTTTACCTTGCACAAATTTCCCCTAAAACCTAAATATAAGGCATTGTTATGGGTTTCCTCTTATGTTCAGTCATAGTCGATTTAAAATTCAAATAGTTTGAGACTGTGGCCTCACACAACTTCCCCCTAAAACCCAAAGTCCGGTATGATTTTGAGATGATAAATATGCAATCTAGTCCCATGGTCATTCAAACCTTGTTCAATTTTTTATCCATCTTAATGATTTATCTAATAACATCTAATTTATGATGGAGGTTCAATATAAAATAACCTCCTTTCCCTTGATGTCCTTATATCCAAAAAATAGATGTATCCATTTCTGACCAAGTTTATAATAAGATGTTGTGTCACTTACCTCAATATCCTTAGTAGGTATTGAAATCTATGAGTATGCGAAACTTTGTGTATATACTCATGATTTTATAAGTGCAATGTTGTGTTTGTAAAAAAATCAATCTTATGTAATAATGTTGAGCACACACTTATACTGAGGGGGAGGGGGGCGGTGAATCAATATAAGACAATTTTGTACTTTTTCAAACATTCATCAACCATAGGAAAACAATCACATATGAGATATATTAACTGCAGAACATGGAACACAATATTGACGTGGAAACCCATTCGGGAGAAAACCACAAAAAATCTCTTTATAATTCTTTATAGGCACCAACCTACTGTTACAAATATTTGTAGGCACTTGTAACGACCCCTCCGTTACGACTAGGAAAAGCGAAGCACAATAGGTATCTTTTTTTTGCTTTAGGATAGAAGAATCGTCACACATAAATCATAGGAACGCATAATCAACACACCATCATAATTAAAAGCATTGCAAGCGACACATCATCGAAATCAATAACGACACAAGCCAGCGCATTAACATAAACAATAACGACACATGATCAACACATAATCATAAATGATATCAACACAATTCAACACAACAAGATCAACTGAAGCAAATATAATTAACGATCAACCATATCGTTGAATAATAAAGAACTACCCGCCCAACCTATCCTGCATGGTTAGGACCTCGAGGACACATAAGCAATGCTTAAGCTCAGGATTGATTAGATTGATTTTGACCATTTAAGGTCTCAGGGCTGGCGACTGTTCTGAGGAACAAGGAGGTGTCTAAATCCCTTAATCAATCACATTTCATAACTTCAGTCTAGATTATCAGTCATACATTAACATTACCACATGGCGCCAGAGAAATCTAACTACTAAACAATCATACATCAACATTGATTCAAGGCGCAAGAGTAAAAATCAATTTAATTCATGGCGCAAAATAAATCTAATCGCTTAATCATTCATACATCATATTAAATTTTTTTTTTTGTAACTAGGGGAATTAAAAACAATGACGTATCGTACTCACGTGACACGGGGTCGAATCCTGCTGACTACCTTATAACCCCTAGGGAGAAACGCACAGCTCGCAAACACGCCCTCCGAGTAATTCGGGGTGAGAATCGACCTTGAGACCTCTTTTTACATATTTCCTTCCATTTACACGGCACTTGCCAATCGGTCTACACCCCTGCGGGCTACATCATATTAATTATCAGTGCAAGCGTAATCCAATTACTAAAAGAAAACATACATCAACATGATTTAATTGCGCAAGAGAAATCTAATTACTTTAGAATTCAACATCAATAAATCAGAAATAATCTCTTGCTCAAGAATCGACAATTCAATATGGTATGATCTAATATCGGTAATGTCATCCTGGTTGAACTACTAAATTAGGCAGATCAATAAACTTCAACATGAACCATAAACATCATAAGTAAAAATTAAAACCCACATTCAATTTTCATATAACAAGAATAATTTAACATCCTAATAACCAAAACTTTCATCACGAGCACTACAATTTTTCCATTACTCTACAAATAAAAGAAATTCGACCACTATTACAATAACTCAATTCTAATGCAACGACGATACATAATCAGATTACTTCAAACTTACCAACTAATCTCAAGAACTTCTAAATCTAAATAGCAGAAGCCATAACTAGAGATTTGTGCTTGTGTCTATATTTATTGTATCTAATAATTATAAAAAGAAAGGTTTACTCATTTATAATTAATTCTTCACAAAATAAATGATAAACTAAAGAATGTGGATAACCTCCTTAGGAAGGTACTATTTACACTTTAATCCATGCAAGAAGATGACATCCCAAACCTTTAGTATAGGTAAAGGTAAGTCCATAAGTTCCTCTTAATCCAAAAACACTTGGGAGGAGTGATTCCAAAAATCCCTCTTTGCATAAGAGGTCAACCAAAATTTCATCGGGGTAATAATATATTGTGTATTGTATACCCTTAAGAAGATTTAAGGGTCCAAGATTTTAAGCTATGTATACAAGGGCATCTAAGGTCACCTACAAACGTATCAGTTTCAACCGGCTAGGATCGCCTCACACGGTCCTCATCTTCCCAGGTAAAGTCAGGAACGAACTAACCTAAATGACTCCATGCCATACCAACCACCCAACGAATGCAAAGGAGGGAAAATAAACCACGATCCTTCCAGTACATAGTCCAGTGCTTCGCTATCAGTGAACAAGGCGTCAAGTAGGAAAGCCAAGAGGATGGTTCAGTATTAAATACTGAGATTGTAATTTAAATTAAGGTAAATCCTAGCAGAGGTTTCTTACACCACTGGGGGATCAGGATCGATACTTCACGCAAGAAAGAAAAACTATTCAGTGCATTTTTTTACACACACCAGTATCCCAATATTTTGTGGTAAACGTATAGGACTGAAACACAGGGTACTCGCCAAGAACCCCAACGATTTCATGTTCTTCAAAATGTACGCACGATTTATGACAGGGATGTGATTTAACTCCTTACACCAAGAGTCATTTTCAATAAATATTCACGACAAGAATTTATTCGCTATTCGCTAGTGCAGAGGGTTAGAGGAAGATTTTCAAAATTTAGAGCCTTCCTATAAAAGCTACCCAAAAACGACGACAACCCTTAGATGCAAGTAGCAAGCATAATTTAACTTTCCTCAAATTCACCTTAAAAAGCACTAATGAAATACCAACACTCACTCCTAGGGTTACAAAAACTTTAGCAAGGAGCTTCACATTTCATTTCAGAGATTCATTAACGCTTATAAGAATTCAAACACATATACACAATTTTACACTTACTACAATTACAATTTAAATGAAAATACCATAACCGATGATGACGAAGTCGTAGCTGATATTCCACAAATATCGCTCCTTTCTTCTTCCACTCGCTAATCGTTGAGACTTCATCGGTACCTCCCAACCAATGCTAAGGGTACTTTTCTTCCCCCCTAGCCCCCCGAGCTGCAAAAAAGCCACACACACCTGCAACCAGAAATCCTCTAGCTCCCATCTTCTCTCGCAAGGTAGAGCCACCACTTTCTCTCAAGCTTGGTATCCCAACTCTCACAAGTAAAACCAGTCAAAAATTTTGCAGCATAACGTTACCAATAACCAATGTGATCCATTTCTCATCTAGGCCATTTGTTTTATAGGAGTTTTCTTAAAGACACATTCTCCTTGCACAATTAATTCGTTTTTTAGTTAAATAAATTTAGAATTATTCCCCCCGTACACTTGTCACCCTTTCCCTTAGTTGCACAGTAAATTCACAATTTTTTTTAATTAAATTCAATTTTCCTCACCCTTCCTAAAAGCGCTCCTTAAATCACTCATATTTGTCTCTTTATTCCCCTTATTTCCAATTAATGATTGATGCCTTTCTAAACTGAGTTTTAAAATAGGATTCTTCTCTAGTTAGACTAGTGTTGACTAGACTCTAGATACCTTTCCATGCGTACACAATCCTTTATCCATTATTCCTTTCTTATCTTCAATTCCAATTTTGGTATTTTCTGCACACGTGTATTGTATTAATTTTTTAGACTTATTCCCTCTTTCTTAATTTCTTGAATTGATTCAGCTTTTTCCTATTTTATTTAATTTGTCAAATTTTGTTTTAGTATTCTCACCAAGCTTAGACTTAGGCTTAATTTTAATAGGATTGGACTTTCATTAGGGATTTAAAATTAATAATTTCAAGCCTTAATTAATTAATTAATTAATTGATCCGACAGTGCTCAAGATTTGACAAGGTTAATTATTCGCTCAGGGTTTTCTAAGACGCCTAGATTAATTGAATCCAATTTTATTTACGCAACATGCCCTTCAAGATGCACTCTGTGCTCCAAGGGTGCCACTCACCTTTTGACTCAATTTTTTTATTACGCGACATTCCCTTCAATACGCATTCTGTGCTCCAAGGGTGTCACTCGCCTTTGACTGGTTTTGGTAGTTTCCCAACCCTTGGAGTTAGTACTCCATTCGGGCGGCCTTGTGAGAGACTAAGGGATTCTAAGGAATAAGGACCCTGCCTTATTGTGTGCCCCTTAGAAATCTTCGTGAGCGACTGTCTCAGTCTTCCCTTACGACATCGTGGATCTCTTGAACTAGGTAATCGTTAACCTACAATTCGAGCCATGATGGGAGTGCTAGTAGGTTGTGTCAGGGACCCTACCACACCTCTCCTTGAATATGTTTTCTATGTGCATGGCCCCTTTACTCCTTATGTGAGTCAGATTAACAAGAATTCGTCAGCTTGCATTCATTAACAAAACACTGTCAACGATCCACATACAACATCATAATATAATCGATCATATGTCACATATGCATAAATGAAATACTCAATCCAATACAACCCACTCCCTGACTCAATCCAGAGTCCAAGGAGGTCCATTGATGTCATCGACATCCACACTTTTTCAATGTCCTGCACACTTGGGGAAAAATCATCAATAACATCTGTCAATACGCATATAACAAATAACATTAAATCATAAGCCATCAACATCATCATAAGAATCCATAAGAGAAATAATAACCATGTACTATAATCGAATCACTTGCACACAAGTGTCCTCAAGAATAAGTCAATAACATGTGATCGCAAGAGCGGGATGTTACATACACCCCCTCTTGTTTTAAACTTCGTCCCGAAGTTGTACAGTGTACAAAAATGCAGTAGATAAAGTATCTGACAAGATCTATATGTCTACTCTATCAAATAAGTAAGGCACTGTTGACACATATCATATGTGTCCTCCCAAGTAGCTGAGTGTGGACTATAATTGTCCCACTAGACCTTGACTTGATCGACTGTTCGACATCGTAGTTGTCGAATGCGATGGTCCAAAATGCGGACGGGCTCCACCATGAGTGCACCCTCATCCGACACCACAAGGAACTCATGTCAATCTCATGTGTAGGATCACTAACATAATATTGCAAAACAGATACAGGAAAGACATCATGGATATGCTTCAAAGAATGAGGCAAGGCTACTCGATAGGCCACAAGTCCTTTCCTTTCCACAACTTTGAAAGGCCCCACAAACCTAGGAGAGAGTTTAGCACCCTTTCTAAACTTAATCGTACTCTTGTGCATTTTCACCCGTAGGAAAACTCGGTCGCCAACTTCATGATCGCGGTCAACGCGACACGCATCAACATAACTTTTATGTTGGTCTTGCGCTTCTTTAATCCTTTGTATTATCATTTACATGTGTTCTTCCATTTCTTGGATCATTCTGGTCCCACTAGGACCCTATCCTTAATTCGATCCCAGCTCAATGGCGTCTGACACGGTCGCCCATAAAGAAACTCAACGGTGCCATCTTTAATGGTACCTTGATAACTATCGTTGTACGCAAACTCTACCAGTGTCAAGAACTCTTTCCAACGCTACTGTTGGCCCATCACATACATACACAACATATCTTCCAAAATTTGGTTTGTTCTTTCTGTCTTCTCGTTTATCTCAGGGTGATATGTTGTACTAAAGTTCAGTTATGTTTCCAAGGCCTCTTGGAAACTAGTCCAAAATCGTCCTGTAAACACCGATCCTCGATCAAATATGATCCTTCTCGGTACACCATGTAACCTTGCAATCTTGTTGATAAAAAATCTAGCTATTTCTGGCTCTTGATAGGTCGTATGCACAAGAATAAAATGTGCACTCTTCATCCGAGTGGCAACTACCACAAAAATCGAGTTGTGCCTCCTTGTCTTCAACGACAATGCAACAATAAAGTCCATTGAAATGACCTCCCATTTCGATTCTGGAACAACGTGTGGCTATAGTAACCCTGTTAGATGTCTATGTTCAACTTTCACTTGTTGACATTATAGACATCTCGCCACATAGCTAACTATGTCTACTTTCATCCCTTTCCAAAAGAATAAGGGCTTAAGGTATTCCCTCATCTTCGTGACATATGGATGAGCCAAGTACACTGCTCTATGAGCTTCATTTAAGATTAAATTTCTCAATTCATCGTTAGGAAGTACGTACATCAGGTTATTATACCTCATCAATTCATCATTTTCCAATGTATATCCTTCAAAATTTGGTACCAACATGGTGTCTTGTGCGATATTTTCCTTAACCTCTTTATACCAGTCATCGTCGAACTATATAGTTAGAATCTTTTCTCGAAGATTCATCTGAAGAGGTATCATCGATAATTTTGGGGGTCTTCGACTCAAAGCATCTACCACTCTGTTCATTGTCCCTTTTATGTAAGAAATCTCAAAATCATATTCTCTAAGCAATTCTGACCAACACCCTTGTTGCGCGTTTAGGTCACTTTGCGTATATGTGTTTCCATTCACAGTGATCTATTTTTAGTTCAAATTTTCATCCAATCAGGTAGTGCCTCCACACTCTCAAGGCATACAAATTGGACAATAACTCCAAATCACGTGTCGCATAGTTCTCCTTATGCTTTCTTAATCTCCTTGAGATGTAAGTGATCCCTCGATTGTCTTGCATCAAGACTCTGCCTAAACCTTCTTTGGATGCATCATGCATACCAAGAATCCCTGGTCCATGTCGGGGAATTTTAGTATTAAAGTTGTCATCAATAGGTCCTTGAGCCCTTGAAATTCTCCTGTCCACTTCTTGGTCCATACAAACTTCTTTTTTTTCTTCTGCAATTCCGTGATCAGATTTGCTATCTTCGAGAAACCTTCGACGATCCATCAGTAATATCTAGCTAAACCCATAAAGTTGCGTACTTCAGGTATGTTCGTCAGTGTAGGCCATTCCATAATAGCCTCTACCTTCGCTAGGTCCACAACGATGCCTTCACCGGAGATAAAACATTCCCTAAGCAATGAATCCTCTATTGGTAAAAAGAGAAATTTGACAGTTTCATGTAAAATTTGTTTTCTCGTAAACACGGTAGCACCAAGCGCAAATGTTCATCATGTTCTTCCATCATCCGAGAATATATTAGTATATCATCAATGAATACTTGAACAAACTTGTCCAAGTATTCACAGAACACCCCATTCATCAAGCTCATGAATACCCCCAGGGCGTTTGTTAGTCCAAACGGTAAAATGGTAAACTCATAGTGTCTAAACCTCGTCTTGATTGCGGTCTTAGGAACATTTTCCTCTTTAATTCATAGCTGGTGATAACTTGATCTTAAGTCAATCTTTGAAAATACCATTGTTCCTTTCATTTTATCAAACAATCATCTATTCTTGGCAACGTATACTGGTTCTTGATCGTTGCCTTGTTCAATTGATGGTAGTCAATACAGAGTCTCCATGATGCATCCTTCTTTCTTATGAAAATAACAGGTGCACCCCAAGGCGACACACTTGGACGTATAAGTCCTAGGTCCAACAACTCCTTCAGTTTCATTTTCAAATCTTATAACTCAGGTGTCAACATCCTATAAGGCGTTCTTGCTATCGGTTTAGTTCTAGGTTTCAAGTCGATGGTAAAGTACATCTCTCTTTCGGGCGGAAAACCTGGTAAATCTTCTGGGAAGATGTCCACAAACTCTCATACTACCGGAAGGTTTTCTAATCCTTCCACCATTCCCTTATCATTCAACACTAATATTGTGTATAGATTGCATCCTTTGCGCATGCTCTTCTGTAGTTGTAGGGAAGAATGAACCTCAAGGACACTCCCTAGTTTCTTCCTACGATCACCCTTCTCTGTCCCTAATCATTGATCAAACTCAACCATTTCGTATTACAGTTGAGTATCACATCATGTGATTCCAGCCAGTCCATACCAATCACGACGTCATAAGATCCTAAGATCGTGACGTACAGGTTGGACTTTGTTACAAATTCTCCCAAGTTAATGAAACAATATGAAACCCTTCCTCCAACCTTCGGTTTGGCACCTGAAGTCATTTCTACGTACCTAAAATCGTCATGTTCGACTACCTTTACCTTAATTCTTTTCAGTGCTGCACTAGAAATAAAGCTCTCTATAGCACCGGGATCTATCAAAATACTCAAATTTTGGTCGGCGATGGTACCTGACATTTTGAGCACAATGGACTGGTGCTCGACCTGGTGGTCGTTCACCACTATGTGAATCCTGTGGGCCTTGCCCAAATCTCCAACTGTCATGTGTCTTGTTGATCTGGCTGCTCTGGCCTTCTCAACCGGACAGTCTCATTGGTAAAATGGCTCTCCACATGTTCGACACCTGGTCTTTGGTCTAATACTCCTGGTCCCTGCAGTAGAGGTTGTTGGCCTACCAACTCGAGATCCTGGTTTGTTCTACTGAACATGCCTAAATAGTTGTTGTTGCGGATGACATTGACGCTGATGCGATGGTCCTCTGTAGGGAGTCCCCCGCTGAAGATTCAGTTGTCGTGGCGTCGTGAATGTGGATCGTCTTGACGTATCTCGATACCTTGATGTATGTCGGGCTAGTGTATGATGTTGTTGTGCACGTGACATCGTTTGTACAGTCGGTCTTGCAAGAGTCATGCCCTGTCCTCTGTTGGTCAACTCTTGCTCAACTATGAGGGCCTTATGGACTACCTCATGCAATGTCTAAGGCATTAGGATCCTCACCTTCGTACGAGTGCAGAAGTTAAGGCCGAACACAAACTTGTTTAATTTTAGCTTCTCAGTGTTCAGATGTGGAGCATACTAAGCAGCTCCATGAATCGGGCCTTAATTTTGGGCACTGTACGACCACCCTATCGTAAGGCATTGAACTCATTGAGTTGGCGCTTAATGAATTAATCTGATAAATACCTCTCCCATAACCACTCCTCAAACAGTTCCCAAGACACGTCTTCTTCAACGACTATGTTTAGTTGAGGCAGAAGCATCATCCACCATAGAAGAGAACTTCCCTTCAGCTGAAAGACCGCCATGTAGACTCTCATGTTGGAGGTGTAGTCACGAAGTGAAAAACACATCGCCATGTTCTCCAACCATGCCTTGGCGGCTAATCCGTCTGTGTCACACATAAACTTGGTAAACTTAACCTTCTCGAGTTCTCTATGAATGCTACTAGTACCAATTGGGGCATGCTGTGAACCCTCATTGGGTACATGCGCCCTATCCTCATCTCTATCAAGTCGGTAATCAAGGCCTCTGACACCCTATGGAAGGACCTTGTCAGACCAACCACATCCCCCACAACAATATTCTCTTGCCCAATGACTTGTTCTTCTCCTTGGGGTTTAGACCCCTCTGGCGTGGATTCTACTGTAGGCGTCGCACCTCTTCCCCTAGCACCACGTCGTCTACCTCCACGACGTCCTCCTTCCAGGAATACCGACACAAAAAATTTCAATTTAATGAGTGATAAGTTAATAATCAAGTGTTTTATGCAGTGGAAGGTGTAATTATTCCCAAGTCCCAAGGTTGAACCTGCTCTGATACCATATGTAATGCCCCCTCCGTTACAACTCAGAAAAGCGAAGCACAATAGGTAATCTTTTGTTTTTTTCTTTAGGATAAAAGAATCGTCACACATAAATCATAGCAACACATAATCAACACGACATCATAATTAAAAGCATTGCAATCGACACATCATCGAAATCAATAACAACACAAGCCAACACATTAACATAAACGATAACGACACCTGATCAACACATAATCATAAATGATAGCGACACAATTGAACACAACAATATCAACTGAAGAAAATATAATTAATGATCAACCATATCGTTGAATGATAAAGAACTACCTGCCCAACTTATCCTGCATGGTTAGGACCTCCAGGACACATAAGCAACGCTCAAGCCCAGGATTCATTCAATTGATTTTGACCATTTAAGGTCTCAGGGCTGGCGAATGTTCTGAGGAATAAGGAGCTGTCTAAATCCCTTAATCAATCACATTTCATAACTCCAGTGTAGATTATCATTCATACATTAACATTATCACATGGCGCCGGAGAAATCTAACTACTAAACAATTATACATCAACATTGATTCAAGGCGCAAGAGTAACAATAAATTTAATTCATGGCGCAAAAGAAATCTAATCACTTAATCATTCATACATCACATTAATTCCTGGTGCAAGCGTAATCCAATTACTAAAATAAAACATACATCAACATTATTTAATTGCGCAAGAGAAATCTAATTACTTTAGAATTCAACATCAATAAATAAGAAATAATTTCTTGCTCAAGAATCGACAATTCAATATGGTATGATCTAATACCTGTAATGCCATCCTGGTTGAACTACTAAATTAGGTAGATCAATAAACTTCAACATGAACCATAAACATCATAAGTAAAAAGTAAAACCCACATTCAACTCTCATATAACAAGGATAATTTAACAACCTAATAACCAAAACTTTCATCACTAGCACTACAGTTTTTCCATTACTCTGCAAATAAAAGAAATTCTACGACTATTACAATAACTAAATTCTAGTGAAACGACGATACATAATCAGATTACTTCAAACTTACCAACTAATCTCAAGAACCTCTAAATCTAAATAGCAAGAGCCATAACTAGATATTTGCGCTCGAGTCTATATTTATTGTATCAAATAATTATAAAAAAGAAAGGTTCACTTATTTATAATTAATTCTTCACAAAATAAATGATAAACTAAGGAATGTGGATAGCCTCCTTAGGAAGGTACTATGTACACTTTAATTCATGCAAGATGATGACATCCCAAACCTTTAGTATAGGTAAAGGTAAGTCCAAAAGTTCCTCTTAATCCAAATAAACTTGGGAGGAGTGATTCCAAAAATCCCTCTTTGCATAAGAGGTCAACCAACATAGCATCAGGGTAATAAGATATTGTGTGTTGTATACCCTTAAGAAGATTTAAGGGTCCAATATTTTAAGCTATGTATACAAGGGCATCTAAGGTCACCTACAAAACATTTATAAAGGGAAGGGGGGCCTAACAAAAGAGAAATAATCCAACAATCAGTTGCTTCATACCTCCAACATCAGGGTGACAGTCTCTTGACAATGATTCACCAAACGACATGCTCCATCAAAGAGAAATATCAGTCACCAATCATTCACACCACACGAGTTGGTGTCCAAGACCAAGCACCAAGTCGGGAGGGAGGATCCCACAAGGAGAAATTGAGTGTACGTCATGCTAACCGGTAATGATATTTCCCAAGTGGTTTGGATAACCAACTGGCGGGGTAAGCGGACTACCTGTGCAACTTAAATAATTCTTGTCTGTATTCTGGTAGAGGTATCCAGAACCGAAGAGAGAAATCCACGAGGAACCCAACTCCATTAACTCATCTCCCCACCGACTGGAGCACATGCCCCAAGCACCCAGTCCTCAACCGCAAGGAGGAAGAGCCACGGGCCAGGGTTTAAGGCACACTAGCCAGAGAGTCGAGGTATGTGTAAAAACGCCAGGTCAAAAAATAGGGAAACAAGAGGGAGATTCTATCTCTAGGTTAACGTATCAGGTTTAACTGACTGTGATCACCTCACACAGTCCTCATCTTCCCAGCTAAAGTCAGGAACAAACTATCCGAAATGACTCCATGCCATACCAACCACCCAACGAATGTGAAGGAGGGTCAAGGGTGGGAATCGACCGTGCTAAAATCAAAGTTCTTTTTCCTTCTTAATATTTACAAAACTAAACCACGAGCCTCCCATTACACAGTCCAGTGCTTCACTATCAACGAACAAGGCATTGAGTAGGCAAGCCGGGAGGATGGTTCAATATTAAATACTGAGATTGCAATTTAAAATAAGGTAAAGCCTAACAAATGTTTCTTACACCATTGGGATCAGGATCAATACTTCACACAAGATACCGTAACCGATGACGATGAATTCACAGCTGATCTTCCATGAATGGTGCTCCTTCCTTCTTTCGCTCGCTAATCCTTGAGACTTCACTGGTACCTCCCAACCAACGCAAGGGGTACTCTTCTTCCCCCTTATCCCCCCAAGCCGCAAAGGATCCACGCATGCCCGCAACCAAAAATCCTCTAGCTCCCAGTTTGCCTCACAAGGTAGAGCCACCACTCTCTCTCAAGCTGGGTACCCCAACTCTCACAAGTAAAACCAGTCAAATATTTTGCAGCATAACGTTACCAATAACCATTGTGATTCATTTCTCATCTAGGCCATTTGTTTTATAGGAGTTTCCTTAAAGACACATTCTCCTTGCAAAATTAATTCTCTTTTTAGTTAAATAAATTCAGAATTATTCCCCTCGTACACTTGTAACTCTTTCCCTTAGTTGCACAGTAAATTCACAATTTATTTTAATTAAATTAAATTTCGCTCACCCTTCCTAAAAGCGTTCCTTAAATCACTCCTAGTTGTCTCTTTATTCCCCTTATTTCCAATTAATGATTGACTCCTTTCTAAATTGAGTTGAGTTAAAATAGGAATGTTCTCTAGTTAGACTAGTGTTAACTAGACTCTAGATACCTTTCTATGCGTACACAATCCTTTATGCTTTATTCCTTTCTTATCTTAAATTCCAAATTTGGTATTTTCTGCACACATGTGTATTGTATTAATTCTTTAGACTTATTCCCTCTTTCTTAATTTCTTGAATTGATTCACCTTTTTCTTATTTTATTTAATTTGTCAAATTTAGTTTTAGTATTCTCACCAAGATTAGATTTAGGCTTAATTTTAATAGGCTTGGCCTTTCATTTTGGATTTAAAATTAATAATTTCAACCCTTAATTAATTAATTAATTGATCTGGCAGTGCTCAATATTTGACAAGGTTAATTATTCGCTCAGGGTTTTCAAGGCCACCTTGATTCATTGACTCCAATTTTATTTACGTGACATTCCCTTCAAGACGCACTCCGTGCTCCAAGGGTGCCACTTGCCTTTTGACTCAAATTTTTTATTACGCAACGTGCCATTCAAGATGCACTCTGTGCTCCAAGGGTTCCACTCCCCTTTGACTGGTTTTGGTAGTTTCCAAACCCTTGGGGTCAGTACTCCATTCTAGCGGCCTTGTGAGAGACTAAGGTATTCTAAGGAATAAATACCCTGCCTTATTGTGAGCTCTTTAGAAATATTCGTGAGCGATTGTCTCAGTCTGCCCTCACGACATCGTGGATCTCTCGAACTAGGTAATCCTTTACCTACAATTCGAGCCACGACAAGAATGCTAGTAGGTTGTGTCAGGGACTTTTCCACACCTCTCCCTCAATATTTGGTCTATTTGCATGGCCCCTTTACTCCTTATGTGAGTCAGATTAGCAAGCATTCGCCAGCCTTCATTCATTAACAAAACATTGTCAATGATCCACATACAACATCATAATATAACCGATCATATGTCACATATGCATAAATGAAATACTCAAACCAATACAACCCACTCCCTGACTCAATCTAGAGTCCAAGGAGGTCCATTGATTCCATCAGCATCCACACTTTGTCAATGTCCTGCACACTCAGGGAAAACTTGTCAATAACATATGTCAATACACATATAACAAATAACATTAAATCATATACATCAACATCATCATAAGAATCCATAAGCGAAATAATAACCATGTACTATGACCGGATCACTTGCACACAAGTGTCCTCAAGAATAAGTCAATAACATGTGCTCGCAAGAGAGGAATGTTACAACACTAACCTACTGGAGACAACAATATCGGTTGGTACAAACCCTGGTATGCACCAACCTACTCTTACAGATATTCGTAGACACCAATCTACTAGAGACACCAATCCCCACCGCTAAGCACCAACTTCGCGGCACCAATATATTTGTTTGAGAGGAACCAATCTTCAAGTTACAATTTATTCTTTAGTACATATAAATTCTTCAAAAGACGATGAAGTTCACATTACCTTCATCGAGTTTGCTTGCTACTTATGCCTTCACCAAGTTTGACCAAAATTTGAATTTCCAAATGAAATTTATTGTTAACTTTCTCAAAGATTGTTTTTTTGCTTATTCCCAAGAATAAACTTGTACAACATGCCACATATCCAATTTTTCAAATATAATTCTATAATGTTTACTCGAGGTACTTTGGTATGCCTCCTCAAATCCCTGAAAATTTCACAATCTGGAAAATCCCAGAAAATAAGTTATAGAGAAAATGTCAAGCTGACTTGTTTGAAATTGTTTTCAAGATGATTCAAAAACCCTAAATTCCACAGGGTATATCTCAAAAGGTATAGAAAACCAAAGTCTAAAATTTTTACTTGGTGTACTTTTGTATGTCTCCTCATATCTCTGAAAATTTCACAGTTTGAAAAGTTCGAGAAAAGAAGTTATAGTGAAAGTACCAAACTATCTTGTTTGAAACTGATTTCAGGACTATTCAGAAACCCTAACTTCTACAGGGCATATCTAAGAAATTATAGCAAACCAACATCTAAACTTTTAATCACATGTACCTAGAGATATTGCCTTTGTCTCCTCAAAATGTCATGACTTGAAGCATCTCATAAAATAAGTTATAGCGAAAATTCCAAACTGACATGTTTGAAATTGATTTCAGGAGCATTCAAGAACGCTAACTTCCACAGGGCATATATCAGAAAGTATAGCTAACCAACATCTAAAAATTTAACCAAATGTATCGAGAGATCTTTCCTTCATCTCCTCAAAATTTCGCAGTCTAAAACATCCCAGAGAATACGTTATAGCAAAAATGTCAAATTGACCTGAAACTGATTTTGTAACTCTCCCCTTTTGGAATGATATTGAATCTTCGCTCATCCACTTGTTCAAATGTTATTGCATTTTTCACCCACACACTTTCTCTCAATACTTTCTCTTTTTGTACTTTATCATAACCCCTTCATGAAGGGACATGTTAATTCAAAAAGACACGACACCCATTAATTAAATAATTAATTCCTCTTTTTTATTTCACTTTTCCAAAGGCCATGGGTAAATACATAGGAAAATACCATGGGCTTCCAAACCCATGGGTTTGAAACCACCATTTCACCTTTTACTTTTTCACGTCCACCCCTTTTTTTAATATACTTGTAAATTTATATATAAATCAATCTTAGGAATGTTGTGTGTATTTGTAAAGCTGTAATATGGCATTAATGACAACATTAATCCTTTGTCATCAATGACAACAATTCCAACAAATAAGTGGATAATGGCTCGTAATAGTGACTTAGGCATTAAGTGAAGTTTTTGTTAGAGTTTTTCCACTTCATTGATATAGATAGGGTTCCCCCTTATAATATGTATCTCTGATCATTTTATCAATAAAAATCAACTAATTTTTAGTGTTTATTGGATAGATCTTCTTGCACTACTCATATTTGTAGGAACCAGTAACCTGCTCTAAGTCGATGTGCAGTGCCCCCTTATTTTCATTAATTTTCATTTTATTTATTTATGTTTCTCCTTTAATTATTTTCATTGTTGTAGTATTAGTTACATTTGGGGTATTAGAAAATTGCAGAAGAAAATATATATGGATAGATACCTTCAACCCCTATCGCACTACCACCCTTACCAAAAAGTTGTAGTCCTTAATACCTTAATTACTAGAGCTCTTTGTATCTCAAACAAAATCATCTTAGGAAATGTTCTAAAGGAATGATTACTCCAATAATCAAATTAGAAGTTGCACCCATTTGATTCATTATCCTATCCTCAATTGCCAAGTCACTATTTCCCAGGCCCACTAATCCTATATCCAAAAATAGACCATGAAAAACATATTTAAACGCCATAAACGCCCGAGAATACATTCAATAATTGAGGAGACATATTTAATATATTTCTCCAGCCAAGAGTGTCTAGGGGTCCTCGTTCTTATAAAGTCGTATTAGCCAATAAAAATGATACTCAAAAACATATTGTCAACACTAACCATACCCACACTTATAAATCAACCATTACATAACATTCCCATCATATCAAATATTACAATTAAGCTAACCAAATTAAAATCTTAACCAAAACTTAATAGTACTCCATTAAGATTTTTTAAGAAAATTATTGAAATTGAAAATAATTTAAATCCTAATAAACCATTTTTAATCATCATATCATATATTACAGTTAAGCTAACCAAACTAAAATCTTAACCAAAACTTAATAGTACTCCATTATTATTATTATTATTATTTTTAAAAATTATTGAAATTAAAAATAATTTTTAAATCCTAATAAACCATTCTTAATCACTTTCTAGAACATAATGAACCATCAAGTGTCTTAGTTTTGACCCTTCTTCCACCCTCCCAACCACATTACCCTAATCCTTCCCTCTCTCCCTCTCCCTTGATTGTTGGTTTATTTTATTATTCAATTTTTTAATTCAATATTTTCTTATAATCATAAATCCCTCTCCGTACGTATCTTTTAAATTCCCTTATAATCCTTACGTAGCTTTTAAATTCATTTCCCATACTTTTAGAGTATATATTCTTTCTCTTAAGCAACATATTTAACTTCGTTTATTTGGTTTAATTTACTTTATTTATTTGGTTTTTTTGTTTGGAAAACATAACTTTTATTTAAAGAGACAACAAAAATTACATTTCTCAAAGTGTTATTATACAATAACTTTTATTCAAAGAAACAACAAAAATTACATTTCTCAAAGTGTTTTTATACTAGCACAACCACATAATTGTGGTTGATTAACGCTGAAAGGTTGATAAGATGAAAAGAATCCTTAAAAGAATATATTAAATTTTATTATTGATTAACAAATAAACTGTTGAGCTTCATTTATTTGGTGTTAATATTTTAATTTATGTTAATCACTTACGTGGCAATCAGTTAGCTATC
>ML800274.1:64178-91632 GCA_009831015.1 Picea engelmannii | reverse complement strand
CAATGAACCAGAGGTAGCGAATAATCCTACAGTCTTTGAGCAAGATGCAGAAGCCTTAAAAGATCAGCCCTAAGGCGTTTTTGAGCTAAGACAAAAGGTATTTTTGAAATTTTGATAGTTTCACTAAAACAGACCTTTCAGTGGCTTAGGGGAACATTTTGATTGTTCATTAGCCACCGAAAGAAGAGATTTCGGTAGCTAATTGGTCCGAATTTTGTCTATTCTAGCTATCGAAAGCACTGATAGGGAAAAAATTTAATATTTTTGCATAGATCCAAGTTTTCCTTGTCCAAAAGCCTCAGGAATGGTTCTAATTGATAGACAATAATTAATGAGATCCTTATCAAGAGTTTGTTTTGATTTTGGATATGCTTTACAAGACAGAGAGGTCAAAATCGGTTAGCTATTTTAAGGGATATAAAGTTGTTTGACTATCAGCAGGTGTCATTTTTGATTCCTCTCATATCATATAAAATCCAGCAGCCTCAGAAGGCTCACTACACCTGCCAAACAATCTGAAGGACATAAATATCATCCAAGGATAGGAATTGACCTAGTTTATAGGATCTTTGCCTATTTTCTTGGGCCAGTTATTGACTCTCTATTTTAGGCAAAATTCGATCCAGTATTCTAGGATTTTGAAACTGTTTGTAAAGGCTATAAATCCTAGGACATTTGATGAACAAAGAGTTTGATTTTGAGTTCTATAATCCACTGTAATTGTATAAAGACACTTTCTTTAATATATTAAGCCTGCAAGCTTATTTCAATGTTATTGTCAGACTCTCTTTTTATTCTTTTTCTATGCCTATGAGTTGAAATCATTTCTTTGTCTATGTTTAAAGGTCCCATGGTAACTTTCATCTTACCTTTGATATTTAAGCAAGAATCATAAGCATCCTTTGCTAGTTTTTTGACCCGTCATATATATTGTTTATGTATGTTCTGGTTAATTGATTGGTTTTCTGATCCATTTGATCTACAAACCTATCTGATAATAGCTCTTGAAGGCCTTGTACTGCATGAATATAGCTAGAATTTCTTGAAGATACAATCCAATGATTTAGATATTCATCTTGATCCAAACCCACACCCATCATTGAGTAAATAATTACAAAAAGGTTAAGTTACCAGGAATCTTTGAGATACAACCTAGGAGAGTTTCCTGGAGTGATAACAGAAACCACAAAAATGTATCTTTATAAATGTCTGTAGGAACCAACCTACTATTACAAAGCTTGTAGGAACTAACCTACTAGAGACACCAGTCTCTTAAGATGAGCACCGACTCAACAAGATATTGTGTAGGCACCAACCTATTGGAGACACCAATATCCTCAGTTGAGCACCAACTTAGTAAGACCTGTATATGCAACAATCTAATATCTTCATACACATAATACTTCTAAATTCACTTGCATGCTTCATATTTCATGCATTTCACAACATCATCATACCCTTAACTTTCATGCTCCAATGCCTCTCCTTGCTTCATAACCTAGACATATATTTTGTTGATCTAAAATATTGTTTTATGGTCTTTAAGTCAACCTCGAGGGGGAAAATCCTCCTATGCTTTTAGAGAGGTGGTATTCCTATATTTCAAATAACATATAAGAACAAATAAAGTACCCGAGAGAGGACCAAGATTATTCTTGAAATAAATATTCACATGCAAAGAATACCTGAGAAGGGACCAAGTATCTTATAGAAAACAAATATTTACACTATGTTACAAGATTTATAAACCAAAAGAGTATGTATTAAAAGAGGATGACAATTCCATCACAACATTCATCAAAGTAGAACATAGTATTCATCAAAGGGAAATGAAAGTATGAACCACATAAATCAAAGAACTCTAAATGATCATTCCATTAAGCCCAATAAAGATTTTGATAGACATGCATATGAAATCTCATGCTTAAAATTGAAGTCTTGAGAAATCAATAATGTTATGTCCCAAACTAGTTCTCTGGGAACCTAAAAAAATATATGTATTAATTAAATAAGCAATAATGTATGGGGTTACAAATAAAATAAATTGTGTTTGTCCTTCAAAGAGGACTGGGATGGGGCTCCCATGGACCATAAAATGAAAGAGAGACTGCAATGGAAATTTGGGAACCCTTCACTTTCTTGTTGAGGTGTCATTTGTAAATGGTTATTGTTGTGTTGGAGGTGACATAACCATTGTAACCGCTTCATGCTAATCTATCTTGGTGATCTTAACCAATGATTTTGTTAAACATTCTTCTATATACTCCCTCATTGGAGCAACTATTATTTCGTGCTTATTTTTTATTTCAAATAATTCATTCTCCATTTCTCTTAAATCAATACTTAATTGGTGTAGCGTGTCTTCAATACCATCATTTTTATTTATGTATCGGGAAATCCACCTCTCTACTTCTTCTTCGAATAATTTGACCAAGTCATTAAACTCACTTTCCCATGCAACATTTAATGCTTCTAGTTCTTTCAATAATTGCTCCTTAGACATAAGCATGGTATCCATTAATAAATTAGTGGCATCTAATTCTTTTGTAAGATCATCAAACTTTTGAAATATGTCACCTCTCCTAATTTTAAGAGCATCCAACTCAGACAACATTTCTCTTAATCATTTATTCATTTTCAACTAGCAAGTGTTAATTTGTTTCATCTAAATACTGGAGGGAAGGATTTGTTCTGTCGCTTAGGCTTGAAACTTTTGCTGCAAACATTCCCACTGATTCTTTGCAAAAACATTCACCATTCTCTAAATCGTTTTGGAGATATTCTCTAAAATGTATAATCCTTGTTGAGAAACTGGTTGAACTCTGTGCTAGCTCCCAGATTTTAAGGATTAGGTCTATTCTTTTATGGATATTATCTACAACATATTTTGTCACAACCAACAATATACTAGAGGAACCTTTCAATTTGGAACTACCTTCTAGGACATCCTCAATAGTAAGTGTAGGTTGAATTGCAATTAAAGGTTCAACAAACAATGGCTTTGGAATTAGAGATTTCTCCAATTCGTTTATTCTTTCCTTCAAAAACAAAGTTTTTTTCTCAATATAAAAAATGGATTCTTTTAGTGCTTCCCTAGTTTCCTAGTGAAATTGCATGATTTTCGAGGGTGAAACCCCCTGAAAATCAATTTATGATTTCCACTTTTCAAAATTTTTCATATTAACTTTCTCTATTAACAATTTATTAATTTTTTTTATGGTAGGTCACGTGGTGAAGTGTGACATATTCTTCTTCAAATATCTCTGGTTCTTGGATAGCCAGACCCTCAACAATTTCCCTAGTTTTCATGAGTCTTTGCTCTGACCAACTAGGTTCTTCTATCACTTCGTCTACATCCATAGCTCAAGGATCTTCGTCAATTCCAGGTATCTGCAGTCCTGTTTTTTGATTTTCTCTCCTTTTTTTAACATGAGTATATACAACATGATATTTTTCCAAAATTTTCTTTTAGGGTCTTTATCACCACCATCATCTAAGTTTCTGACGGATGTTTTTCTTGGTTCTAGAACACTACTTCTAGGTTTTTCTTTTACAAAAGTACCTCTCTATGAAATACTATGTAAATTGGGGTTTTTTCTTGTTGCCTCTCTTCCCTTTCTGTAGAGCACTCATTAGTGCTAGCCAATTCTTCAACATCATTCAAGGCTTAATCAATTGAGGAATCATGGATATTTTGATTATCTCCTCCTCCTTCCTTGAACTATTCAAACTTACAAAAATAAGAAGAGTATCTAACAATGGAAATGTGTGCAAAAAACAAATTTTTAGGGTCAAAACCCTTGATGCATTGATCTTCCTTTAAACCAAGTTGATCAAAATGGCGTGCAAATTCATCCAAGTGAGAAATATGCTTGGCGACAATTTTCCCAACTCTCTATGGAAATGGGATGAATTGTTTATTTATTTTTTCATTAAATAAATGTGTCCAATATTTATATTGTATGCACACCTCGATGACAAAGAGTTTATCAGATACATAAAAGGGGAGCAAGAAGGGTTTCCATTGAAAACCAATAGTCTTAGAAAACTAAAATCCTCCAAAGTCTCAAAAATTCCTTTCTCGGATTTCTCGGATTTCTCGGAGAGAAAGGAGGCAGCCTCTAGTGAAATTCTCGATGTAGCATGACTAAAGATTATTTTTTTAAAAGAAAAAATAAAACTATTTTGGACCACGTAGAAGTTGTATTAGGCTTTATGTCTCCATAAAGCCGGGTACTAGAAAAAAAATGGTTCCACCTTGAAATCCACACTCCTTTCCCTAGTAAATTCTTCAAATATATGGTCGTAAGCTATATCATATACCAAATAAGAAGTCATATAGAATTTTTGGGTTTTTCTCAAACCACCCAGTTGAAACGATATCTCATTCAAAATAATTTGGCCCCAGTCAATCAGGGCGTCTTCGTGAACAAAAAAGTGAAGAAAATAAACAATGTATTTCAGCATAGAGGTCGTGGACTCTAGTCCAATTATTTGAGAAAAAATCCAAGTGAATTATTTGTATGAGTATTTCAAAGAACTTACCTCAACTTGAGCATAACTACTATCAAATCTCGAGCTGGTGAGATAGTTCTTGAGGAGCTCTGCTCCTCCTTGGTGTTCTTTAAGAAATTCATTATTTTCTCATTATTAAATTGCATGGTGGGGTTTGGGAGTCACAACATTTTTATGAAAACTAAGGGAGTCAAATAGATTGGTGGCCTCCTTTGAACTTAAATTCTTCTTCTTTCCATGTCAAATTTATCTATGCACCAAAGAACTAGTTCTTTGAAGTCTGTCACCTCAAGAACACAACTGGCCAATGTTATGCTTGAACTCCAAACTTGGTTTGTTTTCTTCTGCGAGGGAAAGAGCCAGATACCACTTATAAGCTTGTGACCATTGGAACTGATGATCTTCTCGTCCGAGAGTGTTAAGTGTGTCTCTACAATACAAGTCCATTCTTCTACTTGAAATATATTGACACAACTTTCTCTTCTTACAAATAGGTGGTGTTATTGTTAATATAACATTTTTATAGCATGGTGTACTAACCCTTTATTAAATTTACCATGTATTTCCTTGATTACCATCTATCATAGCTCTTATTTCAAAGTTGTTAATATGCACGGTTAGATTTTGAATTTACTGCAAAATCTTTACGAAATCTTCGCCACTTAATAAAAGTATTTAGGTTCACACAAGTGGTAGATGATGTGGTGGTGGGGAATTAAATTCCATCAGGAATGGTGACATGATGTCATGGAAGATGAAAAATTGTTAAGTATGGAAGTGCAAAGTGGGACATGGAAGGCGCTATATGGTGAATGTGAGATTGTGGGATGTGGGACACAGAACATGGAGAATTGAAAAGGTAAGAAGGGAGGACTCCCACATTTGCAATGATAAAATAAACTAAGTATAAGAAAATGCCATTATGTAGGTCGCTAAAGTGGATGGGTCGTTTTAGAGAACATGATATTGCGAGTTATGAGACACGAACATGAAGGAAAAGGGTAAATGGAGAGTGTTATCACATAGATTTTCATGGGTCAAATAAAATCTTTAGTTTGATTTTGAGTCATAGTTTTACCTTAGGTTATAGGTTTTAGGTCCCTTTCCCATAGAAATTTTTCATTTCTTTTGGCATGAATAAATTATGATTAGTTTCGTTTTGGGTTTGAAAAGTCATTGAGTCACATCTTTCAAAATTTATCATTATGACCTTGACATGTCACCTTCTCCATGATGCACGCTTACCCCATCTTCTTGTCACTCAGCTCGTTAAAATTTCATATCTAATCTGATTTGTATGTTGCCAACTCACTAGGAGAGTTCGCAACGCCTTCAAAGTACATATTCAATTTATTATCATCATTTCTCTTAAAAGGTCATGTCATTGGAGATCTCCTTGATTTCAGAGTTGAATTTTAAATCAATATTAAGGGATCATTTTTATGGATGTCTTAACCATTTTCTCCAAGTGTGAAAAACATCCTCCATCTTGGCGCTGCAAACTGGTGTTACAGACAGGCGTTGTGAACTGGTTGCAGGGGATGAGTTGGCAGTTAGACTACTTGCAGGTGCTCCTAAGAAGATATGAAGATATCAGCCTCCAGCTCTAGGCTACTAGGTACTTCATGAGCTTTCCCACCTTGTTTTAAGGCATGGAAAGGGGTTAATGGATTCTCTTTTGTATGGCATTGCGAACTAGATTTATGGCGCTGTGAACTCTCTCACATACCTGTAATTAAGATCCAAACCTTCTTCCTGTGCTCTGCATTTTATCTCTTGAAACCATCAGCATCCTCAGGCATTAATTACCCTATCTTATGATCCTTGGCCTCTGCATCACTCTTTTCATACAACTTTGCCAAAACCCTATCTCTGGCACTATGAACTTTGTGCATTCAGCTAGTGCTGTAAACTCTTTGTTCCAGTATCCTTGCAAAGTAGCCTTTTTCCCAATTCACCATCTATTCATAGTCCTTTTATGAAGTTAACCTCATTGTTAAAATATTTCAGCCTTACTTAGAAACATTTTCGTTGTGAGAGGTCTATGTGGCTTTTTCTTATTGATTCTGGTAGTCATTTCCTCTGCTTCCCTACTCTCCACTGTGGGTAATTTTTTCAGTAATGTGATAAAACCTTCCTAGATAGACATATGGATAATCAACAAAAGAAGGTTCATAAAGGTGGAAACATTGTGAGGATAGAGCCCTATGGTATGCATCTATTTTTTGAGGAACCCCTGATCAGGGAGGTTTTCCAAAGAGTGGGTTCTATTAACTTCTGTCAGAAAATACAAAGAGGGCACCTAGAGGTGGCTAAAGAATTTGCACTAAACTTTGATGGAACCAAGACAAATGTTGGGATAATAGAATTTGAGGTATCTGAGAGGATCATATCAGCAACCACTGAGATACCTAGTATTGGGGAGAGATGGTTCAGGGCCATGACTCTGGATGTTTCCTTTTCAAGGGAATTCCTCAAACAAGAACACCAAGAAGACAATTTTTCAAAGGGTGTGCCCATAAATCATATGTTAGAGGGTTTTGATAAAATGTTGAAGATAATTCAAATATACTTTACATGTGAAGGGAGATTTAACATGATATATCAATATCACATAAGGCTACTGCTACACTTCACAGGGAAAGATGTTATGAATCTTCCTTTCTACTTGTTCAGAAGTATTGGAAAAATGTTTGATACAGTTCAAGCTAAGTCTAAGTGATCTAGATTTTTTGAGCAGAATGAAATGAATACAGATTATTATCAAAATATGCTTAACATAGAATAACAAATATACAGTAAAATTGGTTTCTATTCAATAAGGAAGTACGTTGAAACTATAAAATGCAGCGGAAAGCAAGCTTGCTAGAATGGTGGCGACTTATCTATGAGAAGAGATGTGACGGTTGCACTCATTCGCAAGAAGATGATTACAATGAGGATCTCAAGAAATTTTTACAATAAACATAAATTTCAAAAACCCTAGACATCCAAAAACCTAACCCTAGGAGATGAAGTGCCAAAAGTCATGTGGGCCCCGTTTGGGTAAGTTAGTACATCAACTTCTCGAGGTTGTAACTTTTGCATACGATCTTTGTTTTAGGCGCATGATAACCCGTTGGAAAGGTATAGCTGAGGACTACACATGTTTCCATCAGAATCTAACTTTTTCTTTAGTCTAACTATGTTGATCCCTAAAAATGGTGTTTAGGGCCTCAAAACAACCACAAAAGTCAGGGACTCGAAAACTAGGAAAAAACTGCCAAACTACTAAAATAAGTCAATTGGAATAGGTGGGAGGCCACCGAAATCAATATAGATCAATCCTCCCCCCTTAGGAAGAAATGGTTTCTATTGTTTTGAGTGCCCCCATTAGATGGGGAAATTTCTGTTGAATTTGGCCCCAGGTGAGCCATTTGCCTTAGTGCAAGAGTCGCCTTGCTTTGACAACTCAATAAAGTTGGATCCTTTGATGGCGAGTGCCCTTGACCTATTTGTCCACAATCTGATCATTGGATGCATGTTGTATTCAGCTGGGGTTGAGATCTGTTGGTGTTAGTTGTTCTGCTACCTTTGAGGTGTCCAATAATGTTGGGAAATAAGGTCGAATGAGATCCACGTTGAACACTGGGTGCAGGCCAAGGAAAGGAGGAATGTTGATCTCAAAAGCATTATCACCCAAAGCCTTGGTGATGGTGTACGATCCATAACAAAGTGGGCGAATCTTTTGATGGGGTCATGTAAGGCATTCTTTCTACAAGTGCAACCAAACTTTGTCACCCACCTAAAACTTATGTGGCACCCGGTGTTGATCATGGTGTTGCTTGTAATTGTCATTGGACTTCTGTAGGATATCCTGATGATCCAGATTTAGGAGAAGAATGAACTAATTAACATACCAAATACAATAAACATAGATATATGAAGAATAACACAGATATCCAGTGAACAATATCTTCTATTGAATAATGAAATAGGCTGAAACTATAAAACTGCAGAAATGAAACACTTTCTCGAATGGTGGTAGCTATATTTGAGAAGAGATGTGGCTTCTATGTGCATCCTTCTGAGCATAATAAAATACAATGAGGCTCTAGAGTCATTTTTGATATTACTCATGAATGTCAAAACCCTATACATCCAAAAACCTAACCCTAGAAGGTGAAACGACAAAAGTCATGTGGGCCTCTATGGGTAAGTTGGTGTAAGTTGGTAACT
Source organism: Picea engelmannii (assembly GCA_009831015.1). Taxonomy (NCBI): domain Eukaryota; kingdom Viridiplantae; phylum Streptophyta; class Pinopsida; order Pinales; family Pinaceae; genus Picea; species Picea engelmannii. The sequence continues at coordinate 82,899 of ML800274.1, read as the reverse complement.
TTTGCATACAACCTATGTTTTAGGTGCGTAATATCCCATTGGAAAGGTCTTTCAGAGAAATACACATTCTGTCACCAAACTCTAACTTCGTCTACAGTTTGACTGTGGCGAGCCAAAAAAACAATGTTTATGGCCCCAAAACTGCCCTGGAAGTACAACAAGATGTGATTAAATGAAAACATACAAAATAATATAGTTGGATTAGGTGAGAGGCCACCATTAGTCACCTGGAGGATGTGTGGGGCTTCAGATAGCCCCAAAAGTGTAGAACCCACAATTACAAAGAAGTACATAAGAACATGTTGAACAAAAATGGACAACAAGAGATAGTTGGAATAGGTGGGTGGCCACCAATATCTATCTGGATCAATCCTCCCCCCTTAGGAAGCAATGGTATCCATTGTGTTGAGTTCCCCCATTAGGTGAGGAAACTTCAATTGGATTTGGCCCCGGGTGAGCCACTTGCCTTGGTGTAGGAGTTTCCCTGCCTTAACAACCCGATAAAGTTGGATCCTCTGCTGGCTAGTTCCCTTGACCTGTGTGTACACTATCTGATTAGTGGAAGTTTGTTCCACACAGTCAGGGTTGAGCTCTGTTGGTTTCAATTGTTCTACGATTTGTAAGGTGTCCAATAATGGTGGAAAATATGGCCGAAGGAGGTCCACATTGAACACTGGATGTAGGCCAAGGAAGGGTGGAGTTTTGAACTCAAAAGCATTACTACCCACAACCTTGGTGATAGTGTAAGGCCCATATCGAAGTGGGTGAAGCTTTCGATGGGGCCCCGTGAGACGCTCCTTCTGAAAATGTAACCTTACTTTGCTACCAACCTAAAACTGGTGTGGTACCCTAAGTTGATCATGGCGCTACTTGTACTTAGCATTGGATTTCTACAAAATCTCTTGGACCCATTGGTGGATGTGTTGAATCATCTCAATGAATATGGTGGCTTTGTCGATCGCATACTGATCATGGGAAGATTTTTTATGTGCGGTGGCAAGAGGAAGTGCAACATCAATGGGTCCCAGGGGTTGGAATCCTAGACCCACCTGAAATGGGCTATGGTCGGTGGAGCTATGGAGAGCCATGTTGTAATTGTGTTGAACATAGGGGAGACTCGCGTCCCATGTACATGCATGCTTAGAATTGTACATGCGCAGGATGTGCACAATCATCCGATTGATGACCTTTGTTTGGTCGTCAGTTTGGGGGTGGAAAGAAGTGGATTTTGTGAGCTTGGTGTCCAACATTGACCAGAGACTCGACCAAAATGTGTTGAGGAACCTGTTGTCCCGATCAGAGATGATGGTATGTGGTATCCCAAAGTGGACCCACACTCGTTCGAAAAAGAGCTTGGCAGTATCTGCCACTGTGATATTCTTCTTGCAAGCTGTGAGGATGGCCATCTTCGAAAACTTATCAACGATGACAAATATGCAATCATTTCCTTGCTTGGTGGATGACAGGTCAGACATGTAATCCATTAAGATGGATTCCCAAGGCTTCTTGGGAATAGGAAGAGGGGTGTACAATCCATTCTTATTGATGGTTGGCTTGGAAATGGCACAGACAATGAAATATTTGATACAATTGCTGACGTCATGTCAAATTTTTGGCCAATAAAAATGTTTCTAAAGAATGACCACAACTTTCTCCACGCCAAAATGTCCTTCCACCCGAATGTAGTGGGATTCCCAAATTATCTTTGCACGCTTGCTTGTAGGAACACAAAGATGGCCCAGGTGGAATAATAGTTCTTCCTGAATGTGAAAATCGGTGACAGTCGCGCCTGTACCCAAGAGATGATAGGTGGTGGAAAAGTCTGGATCTTGTTGATAAAGTTGGGGCCACTTAGATGTTTCATGTCCACAGGAATGGAGCATAGTGGTGAGTGCAGCCACAGGAGGCTGACTGAGGCAGTCAGCGACACAATTTGAGATACCTATCTTATACTTGATGTTGATATGGAATTACTGCAGGTAGGTGGACCACTTCTGATGGAGGTCGTTCTGCAATTTCCCCTGTGTCTGTATGAACTACAGAGGCTTGTGATCAGTGTGTATGATCGTCTCTTTTCCTAGAATGTAATGTTTCCATTGATGAAAAGATTGTACAATAGAATACATTTCCTTGTCATAGGTGGGGTATTTTCGGACAATATCGAAGAGTGTCTCACTATGGTATGCCACTAGATGCTCGTGCTGAGTGAGAACTGTGCCCACAACATAGTTAGATGCATCAGTCATGGTTGCTGCAAATCAAGCAAGGAGAGTACTGGAGTTGATAACAAGAGATGATTTAGATCATTGAATGCTCGTTGTTGTTTCTTCCCTGTTGGCCCTTGACCAAGTTTTGGGAGATCATTGGTCAAGTTTGACCTATTTTGGGACTTCGACAGCCTGTCGAAGGCGGAGCGCAAGATGAAGTAGAGATTGTGGGATCTCGACCCCTTTTTGGGTCCTTTTTAGGATTTGGGATTATGTAACGGGTATGGGATGTCGTCCCATGGGTTTACTCATGTTTAGGCCTATTTTGTAAAGTATATATAGAAGACTAGGTGATGTAATGAGAGGAAGTCATAAGGAATAACTAAGTGCTAAAGTTGGACCTGTGTGATCAAGATTGTAAATTCTCTGTGCATATTGTGTGATACTTGCAGAGTTAAGTGCAAGTCATTGTAAGAGGCTGTGGAAGGCTGTGTGCTTAGATCTACTTAGGGAAAGAGGATCTAGCGAGCTGTGAAGATCTCTTGTCCTATGCGGAGTAGGGTTTTGAGGCTCTGTTCATGTAACCTATTGAAGAAGCTAATAAAGAAGAAGAGTTGGTGGACATAGCCCCAGGGTGGGGGTGAACCAGATCTAATCTATTCCTTCATGCTAAGTGATGCTAGATGCCATATCTGGTTGACCACTGCATTGTACTGTGATTAGGGTTTAACTGCATTGTAACTAAGAACTGAATATTGATAAGTATAACTGCTAAGTGCTCGATTAAGTATTACAATCACATATCTGTGTCCTAGCTAAGGTTGCAGAAACCTGAGTCCTGCAACCACCCCTGCCTCTACCTCGGGCGAGACTTCATTTGCTTCGCAGGTGTTTCCGAAAGGGTCGGTAGTTATGGTTTTGTTGGTGCATTGTTGTAGCGTTGAACCCTGGGTTTTCCCCTGTGCCAATAAATGATTTCATTGTCGGGACCTGAAACTGTGATTGCTGGGAACTAAGGAAGAGGAATCTTTGTGCAAATATCCGACCTGAAACTGTGATTGTTAGGAACTAAGGAAGAGGAAGCTTTGTGCAAAGATCYGGACTGAAACTATGATTGTTGGGAACTAAGGAAGAGGAAGATTTGTGCAAATATCCGACCTGAAACYGTGATTGTTGGGAACTAAGGAAGAGGAAGCTTTGTGCAAAGATCTGGACTGAAACTATGATTGTTGGRAACTAAGGAAGAGGAAGCTTTGTGMAAAAATCCAACCTAAAACTGTGATTGCTGGGAATTAAGGAAGAAAAGGCCTTGTGCAAAGATCTTATTACGTAGATTTGTTGCCCTAGTGTGTAGCATTCTACTTGACCTGTGAAGCTCTGTGCCAAGAAAAGAGGTAAGATCTGAAAGCTTTGTGCTCTGAGAAAGGTAAAAGTGAGAATTTTTTATTAAAAGAGGTAAGATCTATAAGCTATGTGCTCTGATAAAGGTAATAATAGTGAAAAGTTCTAGATCTGAAAGCTTTGTGCTCTGTAGAAGTAAGATAAGTGGAAATTTTTGTTTCTAAAGTATGGATCTAGGTATGTTTGATAGATTCTRTCCTAGCTTGAAAACTAGGGCACTAATAGATGAAATAAGGTTTGATATACGTAGATCTGATAAGAATAGTGAAAGATATGTTATACCTATGCATAGAAAKAATGTTTGGACTAAAAAGTGGATGCAAKATTGTAGAAAGAAATGTTTGTAGGTTAGCTACTATGACCCTAGTGCACAACATAAAAAGAGTTGGGAATCATTTAAAAGAAAGAGAKGATTAACCCTCTTTACAGTTGCAGAAAAATGAGACATCTTGCTAAGGAATGCCCTGGGAGAAGACCTAGTTGTCTTTGTTGCAAAGATATGGACCATGAAGTATTGGATATCCCTAGAATGATTGCTAAGCTTGAAGGATTGAACATGAGATAAAAAAACCCTAAGGCAGATCCAGAAATGGAAGAACCCCATAAAGAATCAGAGAAAGTATTTCTACAGATAAAAGAAACCCTGAATGACCACCGACACGTCAATTTATCAGAGATCTTCAAAGAAAAATAATGCCTTGAAGCAAGAATAGGAGACTTCAATATTGACTGTGTTCTAGATGAGGAAACATAGGTGAATATCATGACAAAAAGAACTTGGGAACTTTTAGGGAAACCTACTATGACTCCTTCATTGGGAGAAATAGGTCTATTTAGAGGAAAGATAATAAACCTATGTGGAAATCTCACCGGGATATCTATGAATGCCTATGGAACTTTGACAGAGGAAGATTTTGAGATTATTAGATTTATTGAGAACAATGCCCCATTTACCATGTTACTAGGAAAACCTTGGATTGAAAGAGATCAGGTCAAAAGGGAAGAAGAAAAATAAGTTTTAGAGCAGACGAAGCAAGAGTTAAAAGATTTCATGACTAGAAGGATTGCACACTTAATTGAAGAAAAGAAGAACAGATCGAAGCTATTTAACACCTGAGACCCGGATGTCGAAGTTGCAAGAACACTAGAAGACCCACAGAAGATTGAAGTTCCTATTCTAGATAAAGAATAAGTATCACCCTAGACTCTTAGGAAAGAATCTCAACAACGCGAAGTAACTATGCCAAAAGAAGATAAGAATCTGAACGGAAAAAGGCATACCGAGACGAAGCTCATTGGAAAGAAAGCTATAAAACTAAGTAAGAAGAGAGCTAAGATCGACAAGTTACAAAAGGTTCCCGAGGGAACTTCATAGAAGGAAAAATTGCAAAATTGGAGCTTCATCGGGATAACAGAACAACGTCACATGGCACTTCGCCATGGCAAAGAAATATAGTCGTTGAGACCAATATAACCATTCGACCGACCCCTCGAAAAAGTAGAAAGGAATTTATGGTTTGCCACCAGACCGTTGGACCGCGCCATAACGGACATAACTAAGTTAATGAAGGCTTCTCGACCATTACAAGCAACCCGTTGCCAAGTTATCTATTTATACCATCGTGCCATGCACCGAGAACACTTTTTCTAATCGTGAATTTGAGCCCGCAGACTTGTTGATTTTATACAGTGATCATTGTGCTATTTCCTTCTATCCTATTGCAGTGTCTAAGTTCCTCCTCGAACCCGAAGATTTCCAACCTCGAGCGTGTATGTCGAACAAGTTCAGTGCAACAGAGAGAGTTGTCGAAGAAGTTCTGATCGATCTCATGATTGAATGATTCATGTCGATGTCTACATGTGTACAAGCATCATCGACGAGAGGACTACAAGCCTCTCTGTCAACTTCTCATAGAACGGGGCCATCCCAACCATCAGTAGAGAAGAGAACCAAGCATAAATACGACCTAGAAAATGCGAAGTTGATTCCATCCATATTGCCTGATTACATCCCGCCTCTGGCTAGCATGGTGAATCGTGATAGTGTGCCAAGAGACTTCAAGTACACTATGGTCATTGCGTACCTCCCAGAGGGGATACGCGCAGTTCGAACAGAGCAGGAAAAGATCACAATGTTGAATTTCAACGACTTCAACCTCGGAGATTGAAAGATCTATGGTATGCTCGCCCCATACAAGTTTCTAACCAGAACTAAAGGGAAGAACTCAAAGATCATCCCTCAGTCATGGACGATGAACCTCGTGTAGTCTACCCTGCTGAACGTCATGAAGATCCTACACTTTGGAAGACACCAGGAAGTCAACGCATGTGTCAAGATGCTACTATCGTGTTACCATGGTGGCTACTTATGGCTAGACCACCACATTACAATTTATCCAACGATGATCCACAGGATCATAGGACTGAGTATGCAAGGACCTGACCCGCAAGACTTTTATCCAGGAGAAGCCATAGATCATGCACTTGCACAAAAGAACAAGGATACATATGGCGACGTTGATAAGGGAACAAGAGGTTACAAGGTAGCTTCCATCTAGAGTGGCGCAGTGCACCTCACATGTCAACTAATAAGTGGAAAGTTAGTAAGGAAGAACCGACCTACGCAGGTCACTAGCTTTGTTGTTGACCTCGCAGGGAAGTGCGTGGAAGGCCTACAGATGAATTGGGTGAAGTACTTAGTTAACCAGTTGGAACTAGATTGTCGAGAAGCACAGGATCAAGGTTATGAATTTCATTTTAGCTGGCTCCTAGTCCTGATTTCATTTGTTTCCTGGGAGATGCCGGAAGGAGTGACCTTCCCTGACATAGAGCCGTTCGAACCGCTTGTAACAAATTTCGCTACCCTGTGGTATTCAACTGATATGAACAAACAATGGCAGTCGAATGCTGTGTTTCATACATACTACCTCCAGCTAAAGTGAGCCATCTAAGCTGAGCCTCACATGAATCCAAACACCCTACAAAGGTTCCGACCAATAATGAATTTCAACGCAAATCGACACTTTATATACATTACAACGCGAGCAGATGAACATCAAGAGAAACTCTAGTCATATTACAAAATTACATAAGAAGGCCTTGAGGAGATCACCAAGGAATGGTCCATTGACCTCTTTATCCCCGCCAACCCCATAGAGATATCTGATATTGACAACCTAGAGGACACTAATAAAGAACATAATACACCTGGAACCAGCAGAGAAAAGAGGATTGAGGAGGTCCAAAACTTAAGCAGCACTTCAGTGAAGACTGCTTCCATGTCACCTGACCGAGGGGGTGGTGAAGAAGTAGAAGCCAAACAAAGACCATGCTAAGTAACACCACCCAGAGACGAGGTTGACTCCTTGAAGAAGAGGAATTTTTCCCCCTGAAACCTTATTCCCAGAAGAAATCGAAAGCCTCCATGACCAAGATGCAGATTATCCTCACCTCTGTTAATTTTGACTTCATCATAGCTTCCCTGAATGATGCTTCATTGGAGATAGCAGAGAAACAAAGAGAAAAGAAGGAAGAAATGTATGATAGGATTGAAGTTGATCTCTGAGGGGTACAACAGGCCCTTCAGTTCAGCTGCGCAATCTCCACTGCACCCCTACCATCAGGAGAACCAGATTTGGGAGATGAGCCAACCCAACTCCACCGACTAGTTGAGTTAGTCAAACCTCACCTTCAATGAGCACAAGAGGAAACAAAATAAGTCACCCAAGCTTTGATGCAAGTGCAAGGAGTACTTTTAGAACAACATCGAGCTATAGAACAAGAAAATATTTCTCTCCAAGCAAAGTTTGATGAAGAAAAATCATAGCTACATCAAGGAAAATAATAGTTTATTGCGGAGCAACTCGAAGTGAAAGAAGCGGTCAACAGAGCACTTGATTCTGTGACAGTCGTAGAAATAAAGGTAGAGGATCGAGTCACACAACAGGTAGAGCATCTCACATAAGTTATCTAGCACTACAACAACGCATCTCAAACTTAGAGCTCCGCGCAGTACCCGAGACCCACAGGATGTAAGGGATCAAAGAGAAGCAACTGCTCAAAGCGCAGTTGAGAGAATAAAATCCCTTTCTATGGAATGTAAGAAATTGATTGATCACAGTGCCCAGAACTACGAGAAACTCACTGAGAATCCAGAACTAAAGGCACTGGAGTTTCAACTCCAAGAGGAGAAGTATCAAGCCGAAATGATACAAGCGCAGCTGAAGCCCCTGTCACCTGTGGAAAGAATGAAGTGATACCAAGAGTAGCACACTACCTAGCAGTAGATCCACACTATCCAGAGCAGATTTATGGAAGTAACTTAGAGGCTTCAACCTGTACAAGATAAGGCCTATCAATTGTTCACAGAGGTAAAAGGTCGAGGAGAAGAACTGGAGCAGGTTGTCACTGCAGCTGAACAACACCTGGAGGGACCTGTCAATGATGCATTCATCCAAGAGTTCGTTGAACAGGAGGCCAAGGCCCAAAAACAACTCAAAGAAGCTTGAGCTACGCTCAAGGATTTTGAAGCAGAATTATCCAGATTAGAGTGACTCGGGACGAGTCATAGGTGAGTGTTGGGGGCCTGTTGGCCCTTGACTAAGTTTTGGGAGATCCTTGGTCATTTTGACCTATTTTGGGACTTCGACAGTCTGCCAAGGGCAAAGCGCAAGGAGAAGCAGAGATCGTGGGATCTCGGCCCCTTTTTGGGTCCTTTTTGGAATTTGGGATTATGTAATGGGTATGGGATGTCGTCCCATGGGTTTACTCATGTTTATGACTATTTTGTAAAGTATATCTAGAAGACTAGGCGATGTAATGAGAGGAAGTCATAAGGAATAGCTAAGTGCTAAGGTTGGATCTGTGTGATCAAGATTGTAAGTTCTCTGTGCATATTGTGTGAGACTTGTAGAGATAAGTGAAATTCATTGTAAGAGGTTGTGGAAGGTTGTGTGCTTAGATCTACTCAGGGAAGGAGGATCTAGCGAGCTGTGCAGATCTCCTGTCTTATGCAGAGTAGTTTTTTGAGGCTCTGTGCATGTAACCTATTGAAGAAGCTAATAAAGAAGAAAAGTTGGTGGACATAGCCCCAGGGTGGGGTTGAGCTGCATTTGATCTGTTCCTTCGTTCTAAGTGATGCCTGATTCCAGATTTGGTTGACCATTGCGTTGTATTGTGATTAGGGTTTAACTGTGTTGTAACTAAGGACTGAATATTGATAAGTATAACTGCTAAGTGCTCTGTTAAGTATTACAATCACATATCTGTGTCCTAGCTAAGGTTGCAAACACCTATGTCCTGCAACCACCCCTGCCTCTAGCTCAAGTGAGACTTCATCTACTTCGTAGGTGTTGCTGAAAGGGCTGGTAGTTAGGGTTTTGTTGGTGCGTTGTTGTAGTGTTGAACCCTGGGTCTGCCATAGTGCCAACATTCCCCCACACTAACTTGGCCCTACCATCATCCTTGGTCACCTGGTTGATGGCCCATGTAATATGGGTGTTGGCCCTTGGTTATGGAAGGGAGCAAATATCAAGGAAGAAAAGGAGAAATGTGAACTACACGGAAGACACAATGATTGTTGCTGGGTCGAAGTGAGAAAAAGAGAAAAAAAGATGGAGCGAAGCCTGAGAAAGAAATTCATTGGATGAGGAGATCGAGGATGAAATATCAGCAAGGAAGAAAGATCGTGGACAACTCAACAAGTGGAAAAATCCACCGTTAGAGTCTTTGGAGCACAGTGTGAGAAGGAAGGAAAGTCACGCTAGCGAAGCCTTGAAAACGTGGGTCAAGTTGACCTAGGTTTTAAACATCTAGGGTTTTGGCATCTAGGGTTTTGACACTTAGGATTTGGCCTAAGGATGTCGGTGAGCTATTGTAATGTATAAATAAAGGTCAAGAGGACCTGGGTTGGGTTGTTGTCATTATTCCTAGACTCAATCTAGTTGTTGTTGGTATGTTGTGAGAGATTATGGTTGTGTGAGAGAGAAGTGCTAAGTGCAAGAGCCTTCTGGTATTGTAAGATCTTCAACTGGGTGCGAAGATCAACCCTGCAACTAGGTGCGCAGGAAGGGGGAGAGATAGAGAGAAGAGAGAGATCTGCTTGTTAAGAGCGCAAATTAGAACTGTATGCTTTCATCTTAATATATTATAAAGAACAGTTCTGTGGGCGTAGCCCTAGAGAGAGGGTGAACCACGTATATTTGGTGTTGTATGTGATTGGTATTCTGTCTATGTCCTTGATATGTTGTGATTGCATTATTATGTTAGGTTTGATAAGTAGATGTGAAGAATAGATCTAAGATGATAGGTGATATATGAATGTTGTATTTTTCTAGTATTGGATCCACTTGATATTCCCCTTGGTTGTAGACACTTTTGTCCTGCAACCCCCCCATAGCTTCTTTGGGTGATACTACATCTACTTCGCAGGTGTAGCCGAAAGGGCCAGTAGCTAGGGCTTGTTGGTGCACTCTTGGAGCTGAACCCTGGGTCTGCCCTGTGCCAACAAATGGTTCTATTGCCTGGACAAGAATATTCTTGAGGGAATGTCAAGGTGGTTCCCATCAGAGACAAAGATTCAAAAGTGGATAGAGGATCAAGAAAAGGACTTCGCTAAAGCCCAGAACAAGAACCCTAATCTGAGTACAGAGGATTGGTTGGAGAGACACATTTTTACTAATATACACGAGATATTCTTTGGAGGAATCCATCAGGAACTATACGAGTGGTTAGAAAGGTTGGTAGATACCCAGTTTGAGGTTAGATATAGACCTCTTGTAGTTTGGACATCGACGCTGATCAAGAAAGTCAAGAGATTTGATAACGCCATGTCAAGAGAAATGGATCACTGGTTCGATAGCACCATCGGAGGCTACATCACAGATTTTGTTGTTGACAGAGTAGAATCGTATAGCCAAGCCGAGAGATATTTTTTCAAGGAACCCAAAGGAATTTTTTTACACTTTCTGAAGTTGAGAATCAAGATGTTGTTGCATGAGAAGAACATCTTGAAGATATAGTATATTGTTCGAATCTAAAAAGGCTAATGTTAAAAAATTCAGACAACAACAACGACAAAGAGGTTGGACATACGTGCAGTGGGAGAGTGTTTAGAGAAGTTCATCTAGCGAACCTGTTCAAGAAGAAATACGGAGACGAGGGTTTCGACAGTGGAGAAGAAGCATATCTGACTGATGAAGAGCATTCAGAACCTGCTAGGGCAGAGGAAAAGGAAGCTGAAGAACTTCACCGGGATGAGCCAAAAACTTCAGAAACTGCGCAGATTGTTGAAGTAAGTAATTTTATCCCTCCGGTTGATTCAGTGGTATTAAGCAATTAGAGTAATCCAAGACACCAGAACGTCCAGAGAACTGTCACTAATAGTCCACCACATACTCAGTCAGGTACCCTAGGAAGATCTATGGCAAATGAGATGAGACTCCCTATATTTAGGGGAGATGGATCTGAAGCACCTGACCAACACTGGTTCTTATGTGAATCCGTATGGAATATTAAGAATGTCACCGATGAAGCAGTTAAATGAACCCAGTTTAGTACTACCCTAAGAGATCACGCACTAAGATGGTACATGAAGCTTGTCCAAGGACTTGCACAGCCTAAGCCACTGAATGAGATCAAGAATGTGCTAATTGCAGAATTTAAGAAACCTAAGTCGAAGTCCCAATGTATTACAGAGCTGAAAGAGATCAAGTAGAAGGTAGCCAAACTAGTTTGGGAGTTCGTTCAGAGATTCAACACCCTAACAGGCCGATTGACTTTTCAGATTCCAGATGAGCAGAACAAGGAATGGTTCATTGCTGCCCTCTTACCACACATCCGAGTTCCTCTGATGCAGCAGAATATTTCTTTGCAGGCTGAGGCATTGGAGATCGCCATGAATTTAGAATCAACCCTTATGGGAGAATCCAGCTCAGGTATGAGTAAGATCTTGAGTCATCTGACTATATGTCTTTGCAGGTCGAAGATATGAAGAAACATAAGGCAAAGGATAAAAGAGAAGACATCTAGTGTGTCATATGCAGATCAAAATGCCATGACAAGGAGAACTTCCCTCTATTCCATGAATACTTGGCCTCTGGAGCCCCGAGCCCTTTGAATCAAGTCACCTTACCTTGGTTCAAGGTATGCAAAAATAGGCATCGYGCTGGTGAGTGCTATTACATGCAAAAATATGTTCAGACACCCACAAATTTGTATTGCATGTTCTGTAAGTGCATGGGATATGATGATAGGGATTTTATGKCTTATGATCTCATGCATGAAAGGTCAAGAGACATATACAATATTCAAGGCAAAGTACAACAAGAAGGAAACTCTACGCAGTWCAACTCCCCTGGGAGAGGAAAATTAAATCCTTGTGGTGGATTTAGAGGAAGAGGATGAGGAGGAGGTATGGGTTGAGGCTGAGGAAAGATCATCTGTTATAATTGTGCACAACCAAGACACTTTGAAAGGGACTRTCAAAACCCTTGCACTACTTGAAGCTACTGCAACTCCTTCGAGCATGTTATTGAAGAATGTCCATCACAGTTGGCTAAACTTCAAGAGAAACGAAGACCYYAACAGAACCCACAGATACAATTGATCAAAKATGAACCTCATGGAGAAGACCCTAGAGTYGTTGTTATTACTAGAGGAGGTGTTTTTAGAGGAGACGATAGAATGACCCAAGGGAAGACTACAAAAGATTCAGGAATTACGAAATCTGCAGAGAATACCCAAGCCTTTGACGCAAAGAAAGAAAGACAAATATTTGAGGAAGCAAGAAAAGAGTTCAAAGGAGACCAAGCTTCCTCATCAAAGACAAGACCAGAAGTGAGAGAATATGGAATTCCTCAGGCATTTGATCAGTCTACTTCACCAAGAGAAGGAAAAGAGGTAAGCAAGCTCATGGAATTTCTATATACTTGTGTTAAGTTGATTCAGGATGAGAGCATTGTCCAAGAACTACAAAATTTAATCAGACAACATGAGCTATGAAAGATAGACCCCTTACTGAATAGGGCAGTACATCAAATCGGTAAGAAGAGAAGGACTAATAAGAAATTACATTTTAATGCTCAAATAGGTGAATATGATATAGATTATGTAGTCCTCGACTTAGGGTCGGAGGTCAATGTCATGACGAAGCAAACCTGGGCACTGATGGGAAAACCAAAGTTGATCTATTCCCCTACCAGGCTTAGGATGGCCAATCAACAAGCTGTAAGTCCATTTGGCAGACTGGAACATGTCCTTGTGGACATTGATGGAGTAAGAACATTTGTAGATTTTGAGGTAATTGAGATAATTGATGACAACTGCCCTTACCATGCACTGTTAGGAATTGATTAAGCCTTCAATAATTCCACTGTGGTTGATTTAAAGAAGAGACATATGACTTTTGAAAAATATGGCCTTAAGGTCATTGCACCCTTAGATCTAGATGAAGTTCAGCGGTACATAGATCCCATTAGAGAAGAAGACCACGCATATGAACTGGAAAATATATACAAATTAACAACCAGACAACGGAATTACATTAATCCTACGGCCAATGGAAACTTAAGAGGGCGAAGTGACAGTGTATTCTCATCAGATTTAGAAGAAGCACTGGAGAATTGGCAGAATAAAATTTATGAAGTATCTACAAGAAGATGTGCTAGACTAACCAGAGAAGTTCGCTAGATCGAAACAACAGTAAGTAACTTACCCACCTTTGATGGTCTGAATCCTATAGAAACCTTCTTGTCAGAATTTGAAGAGAGTGTACCAATGCAAAAAAGAATTTTGGCAATGGATGAGGCCCTGAGAGAAACCCCAACAAGATGGTGGGGGGCACACAAAAGTAACATTACAAATTGGGTACAGTGTTGTACCTTGATGACAATGCGGTTCTCAGCACAAGTAGAAGGCTGCGAAGTTCAATACACAGGTCAAAGTTGCCCAAAGGACTATGTGTGAAGCTATGAGGAAGCCTGGAGAAACTTTCCTCAAGAAAAATGGGTACACAAATCATCAACACATTGGACACGACACCTATCAACCGGTACCTTCAAGTAGAGCTGCACCTCATCACTACAGATTGGAAAGGTATGACTCAAAATTTTGTAACCAACTTCTTATTTGAAAGTCAATATCCTTCAATAGATCAAACACTACAGATTTCCACACAGAAATTATTTGAGGAGGCCTCTAGCCTCCCTTTAGAGAAAGATGAGGATGAATGGACTGCACCTTTACAAAAACTGCAAGGCTATTACAACATCAATACTGATGAAGACGATGATCTGAGGAAGGTGAAAATCAAAGAAACAGAAGGCCAGAGAGATGTGGAAGGACCAAGAGTTGAGTTACCATTCATTGGACAACCAATCAAGATTAAGAAGGTCAATATTGGAACAAAACAGTCACCGAATCTTGCAAATGTTGGAGATTATTGGGATGCTGCCACTATTGACAAGATTACAGAATTACTGCATGAATATCAGGACTTGTTTCCAACCAAGTTCATGGATATAAAAGGCATTAAAGGGCCTATGGGAGAGATGAGGATTCCTTTAAATCCAGATGCTAGACCATTCAAATAGAGACCCTACAAATTAAACCCTAAGTACAAAGAGAAAGTGAAAATTGAGCTCGACAGAATGATGGAAGCAAGGATCATAGAACCTGTCAAAGAGTTAGAATGGATTATCCCTATGGTGGTACAATACAAGAAGATAGGAGAGATCAAGATATGTGTAGATCGCAGGAAGTTGAATGATGCTTGTTTGCATGACCCCTTCCCTACACCCTTCACTGACAAAGTGTTAGATAATGTGGGAGGCCAGGAAGTATATTCTTTTACAGATGGATTTTTAGGATACCATTAGATCTGGATTGCCAAGGAAGATCACCACAAGACCACATTTGAAATAGAATGGGGGTCTTATCAGTATACAGTGATGCCATTTGTATTAAAGAATTCCCCATCCATCTTTTCTAGGGTGGTGGTCGAAGCATTCAAGGAGTTTTTGCATAAATTTCTAGAAGCATACTTTGATGATTGGACTGTTTTTAGTTTATTAAGTAATCATATTGAATGTCTAAGGCTAATGTTGGAATAATGAAGGCAGTGTCAAATTTCTTTGAATCTAAAGAAGTTCATCTTCTTCTCACCATCTGGAGTGTTGTTAGGTCATATTGTATGCAAGCAGGGATTGTTGGTTGATCCATCTAAAATTGCCATTATAGTTGATCTGGCACCTCCTACTTCAGTCAAACAGCTACGCACTATGCTAGGACACACATGATATTACAAGAAGTTCATTAAAGGATATGCTCAGATCGCAACACATATGGAGAAACTGTTGAATAAATATTGTCAGTTTAGTTGGACAAAAGAATGCCAACAGAGCTTCAACACACTGAAACAGAAAATGGTTACTGTGCCTATTCTGGTTTTCCCAGATTTGACCAAGGAATTTCATGTGCATGTCAATGCATATTCCATTTATTTAGGAGTTGTGTTAGCACAACCTGGAGGAGGATATATTGACCACCCGTTAGCTTTTGCTAGCAGGAAGCTATCAACTGCTGAGATCAATTACACCACCACTGAGCAAGAAGGGTTAGCCATGGTGTATGCATTATAGAAATTTCGCCACTACTTGTTGGGAGGACACTTTAAAATGTTCACTAATCACTCTGCACTAAAATACCTAGTCAAAAAGCTAGTGTTGGGGGGAAGGATATGTAGATGGCTTTTGCTATTTCAGGAATATGATTTTTAGATCATAGTAAAGCCAAGGAGAATGAACAAAGGTCCTGACCACTTGTCAAGGTTGGAACATGGTGAAGAGCCGACCAGTTTGGAGGATGCACTACTGGATGCACAACTACTGTCCATTAGAAAGATCGATGACCACTTCACAGAGATAGTCCAGTTCCTATCAACAGGAATGGCACCTAGTGAGTACACAATTCCTCAGAAGAAACAACTAGTAGTGCACGCTGTAGACTTCTCACTTATAGTTGGACATCTATACAAGATGGGACCTAATGAGATATTGAGAAGGTGTTTTATGGAGGCAAAGCGCCCACTGATCCTCATAGAAGACATGAATGCATTGTAGGAGGAAATTATGCAGGTAAAGAAACTGCGCAGAAGGTTCTTAGAGTTGGCCTTTGGTGGCCTACCTTACACAAAGATGCTAAAGACTATTCCAGAGCCTGCGACGTATGCTAAAGAGTTGGGAAACCATCTAGAAGAGATGAAATTCAATTAACACCACAACTGACCCTACAAGCATTCAAGAAATAGGCAATTGACTTCGTTGGACCTATAAACCCACCAGGAAAGCATACAGGAGCAAGGTACATAATTACAACAACAAAATACTTGACTAGATGGGCTGAAGAAAGAGCAGTTAAGGACTGTAGTGCAACCACAACTGCGTGATTCATATTTGATGACATCATAACCAGGTTTGGATGCCTCAAGATCCTTATGAGTGATCAAGGCACACATTTCATAAATAAGACTGGTGAAGCCCTGAATGAAGAATTTGTAGTCCACCATCAGAAGAGCACACCTTACCATCCACAAGCAAATGGGAAAGTGGAAGCGTTCAACAAGATTTTGGAGACAACACTAACCAAGATTTGCAGTGTGAACAAGGATGACCGGGATTTAAGAGTACCAATAGTACTTTGGGCCTATAGAACCACTTGTAAGAGGTTAACAATGTAGAACCCCTTCAAGTTGGTTTATGGTGTCGAAGATGTTGTTCCAATGGAATACTTGGTGCCAAGATTAAGAATTGTTGCCTTTACAGACATGGATGACACTGGCGCTTCTCAAAAGAGGCTTGCATAGTTGGTCGAATTGGAAGAAGACAGATTTGTTGTAGGATTCCATCAACAAGTATAGAAGGAAAGAGAGAAGGCATACCATGATAGGCACATCAAGAAGAAGGAAAGTTTAGAATGCATTGGCTAGGTCCATATGAGATCGCCTATGTTACAGAAGGAGGAGCTGCGCAGTTGAAGACTTTAAAGGGAGAATGGAAGGAAGGATTAGTGAATGGGAGTTGAATGAAGTTGTACTATCAAAACCAACTGCCTCACAACTCTCAGTGGAAGAATAAGGAAAATGGTCTAGGTACCAGGTGCAGTTGAAACTAGGTACCAGACACAGAAAAGACAGTCTGCACAAGGGAAGGAGAGGAGGCATAGAGTAGAAAGAAAAGGATGCACTGCACAGTCCGAAGTCGAAGTAAAACAGAAAGCTCCGGTCTAAATTTCCTTGGGATGAGTCACAGGTGAGTTTTGGGGACATGTTGGCCCTTGGTTATGGAGGGGTGTGAATATCAAGGAAGAAAAGGTGAAATGTGAACTGCGCGGAAGACACAGTGACTGTTGCTGGGTCAAAGTGAGCAAAAGAGAAAAAAAGATGGAGTGAAGCCTGAGAAATAAATTCATTGGATGAGGAGATCAAGGATGATAGATCAACAAGGAAGAAGAATTGTGGACAACTCAGCAAGTGGAAAAATCCACCGTTATATGCTTTGGAGCACCGTGCGAGAAGGAAGGAAAGTCAGGCTGGCGAAGCCTTGAAAACGCAGGTCAAGTTGACCTAGTGTTTAGACACCTAGGGTTTTGGTATCTAGGGTTTTGACACCTAGGCTTTGGCCTAAGGATGTTAATGAGCTATTGTAATGTATAAATAAAGGTCAAGAGGACCTGGGTTGGGTTGTTGTCATTATTCCTAGACTCAATCTAGTTGTTGTTGGTATGTTGTGAGATATTATGGTTGTGTGAGAGAGAAGTGCTAAGTGCGAGAGCCTTATGGTATTGTAAGATCTTCAGCTGGGTGTGAAGATCAACCTTGCAGCTAGGTGCACAGGAAGGGGGAGAGATAGAGAGAAGAGAGAGATCTGCTAGTTAAGAGTACAGATCAGAATTGTATGCTTTCATCTCAATATATGATAAAGCACAGTTCTGTGGACATAGCCCTAGAGAGAGGGCGAACCACGTATATTTGGTGTTGTGTGTGATTGGTATTTTGTCTTTGTCCTTGATATGCTACGATTTCATTATTATGTTAGATTTGATAAGTAGATGTGCATAATAGATCTAAGCTGATAACTGATATATGAATGTTGTATTGTTTTGGTATTGGATCCACTTGATATTCCACTTGGTTGTAGAAACTTTTGTCTTGCAACCCCCCCATAGCTGCTTTGGGTGAGACTACATCTGCTTCACAGGTTTAGCCGAAAGGGCCAGTAGCTAGGTCTTGTTGGTGCACTCTTGGAGCTGAACCCTGGGTCTGTCCCTGTGCCAACAATGGGATAATCCTAACATGAACCATCGGTAGAATTTGGCTAGTCCCAAGAAGCTCAGAAGCTTGGTCAGTTTGGTTGGGGTTGGCCAGTTATGGATGACTTGGATCTTAGTTGGATCAACATGTACCCCATTCTCATCAACAATGTAGCCCAAGTATTGGACCTTGTTCATGCCAAAACAACATTTTTCCAAGTTGGCATATAGCTTGTGTTGTTGCAGAGTGCTCAAAACCTGTTGAATATGCCGCATGTACTCCTCCCATGTTCTGTTGAATATTAGGATGTCATCCAAATATACCAACACAAAGGAGTTGGTGAAGGGTCTCAATACATCATCCATCAACCTCATGAAAGTGGTTGTTGCATTTTTTAAGCCAAAGGGCATGACTAGCCATTCAAAGAGACCTTCTTTAGATTTGAAGGTTGTCTTCCATACATTAGTTGGTTCGATGGGAACCTGGTGGTAGCGATACTTTAGGTCAATATTGTTGAAGAACTTTTCCCCTTGAGTTGGTCAAGAAGGTCATCAATCCTGGGAATGGGGCATCGGTGTTGGGTATGTGTTATATTCTTTGCATGTGTGTGTGTGTGGGTGCGTCAGATACGACAACTACGTCTGACGATTTGTAAATTAATCCCAGATTAAGGGATTAGGGTTTTGGTATCTACGGAATACCTAAAAACATTGTATATATTGTATGGAGAATGGTGAAATTCGATATAATGAAAATAAGAAAGGTTTTCCTGGTTGAGGGTTTCCGGTATAAAATCTTTGTGTACTCT